>JAUMHR010000049.1:13369202-13388159 GCA_032361145.1 Enteromius fasciolatus
GAACTAAATACGGGAGAAACCAAATGGACAAAGACAAAGGGGGAGACAAGACCAGACAGATACAGGATGTAACACCATCAACTTGAAAGTTGGAAGAACATCTGCAAATGACATATTTTTGATTTTGTCCTAATGCCAAATGGGTAAATTGCTTGAGTTTTATCATTTAAAATTTCGTCAAACAATTTTGGATCAATTATTCAGGACTTTTGACAATGCCAGCAAGAATGGAAATTCAAATGACAACATGGCATGCTCATGGACCAAATTTATAGCTAAATTGATTAACAATTAATTGATTTCATTTGTGGTCTCTGCAGTTATGCTATAGTTACTATAACAGCTGTGTACTTATCCTTGCATCTTGTATGTCTTGTGAAAATAATGCTTTGTTAAGTGTTCAAATTAATATATGTTATCAATTTATTAGTTGGAGCACTCATAGACTATGTTGGTATGGCAAGGTGTCTTAAAATCTATTTCCTTTTTTTTTAGCATTTTTACTTAGACCACATTATTAGATCACCTTTTGACTTCATGAATACATATTAGTCCTGCTCGATTAATCATATCGCAATTGCAATGTCAGCCTATGCGATTACATTACAGCAAATGTTGCGATTATATTAAATAAACAAATGCATTCGTTGACGTAACAAGACAGTCATTCTTGCGTTCACACCAGACGCGAATGAAGCGTTTCCATAATTTTATTTTAATGTTAATTTAATTCAGTAATGTAAAGATGATACTGTTATTTAATTTTGTACAATTTAGTTTTAATTTGTTGTTGCTTGATTGCACTGTATACTGTATCTCAATGGAGAAATACAGATTTCAGCATTATAAGTAATCTGTGTGTGCATTTTCCTTTATAACAAACAAGTTGAGTCCAACCACTATATCGTAAATTCTGACCTTAATAATCACAATGTGACATTTTTCCCAAATCGTGCAGCCCTAATACATACTATAAATGAGAGCTTAATTTTTATTTGAATTTAGATCAAGATTTCAAGACCACATGTACTCATGTACATAAATTGTAAACCTAAGGTGTTTTTCAAGTGTAATATTTCTCTAAAGGCAAGGGACATAAAAAAGTACATCTCCACAGAATGACACTGTAATGATGAGCGCCCGCCCTGACATCCAGATTTCGCTCCTTCACCACGATCGGTCAGACTGTTACTCGGACTACAATTCCTGTCTACCGCAACACCCTTCCGCTTGCACACACCAATAGCTGCAGCCTATTCCCTATCATTAGCACACACATAAATACCGGACTTTTACACATAGCAAGTGCTAAGTATTCTAGGGTGACCAGGCTGATCTGTAGTGCTATTGATCCACCATGTCAGTAAGAGCAGCAGGCATTATCAGGTAGAGTTCTGGTCATGGGGATGAGTGGAAATTGCTTTTGTCACCCCTAGCGGTGACCATGAGTATCGAGTCATGCCGTATGGTCCAAACTTTTATGAATGAGGTCTTCCGGTATATGCTTCACAGATTTGTAATAGTCTATATAGATGACATCAAATATGTAACTTTGTGACGTGTGGCCGTAACAGAAAAAGATTCAAATTGCTGAAGACTCGTTTAGGTGCATGTGAGCCGATTCTTTTTTTTGATAGACAATGACTTTATTGTGCACTGTCAGCGTCACAACTTTACAAATAGTTTATGTTCACATACAGCTACGTGACACACTGCATGAAAGTTCATATTTGAAAAGGCATAATAGGGGCACTTAAAGCCTTGTTGGGCTGTTACTGATTGTATTTGAGTGTAATTTCTTCTTTCCGTCACCAGAGGTCTCTATTTACAGACATGCATGCTTATCAAATGATTAATTTCATATATTGACATTGAAACAGGGAGTTTGTGTGGGGTATAGATGTGCTTAAGGTTGAACAATATAAAAGTAGCAATATATCACACAGCTGTTTTCCCTTACATGAAATTTCATGTTAACTGTAAACACCCCTTTTTAAAAACCTCTAGGTTCCATGTGACAATTGTTTGTGTATATTGAGCAACAAACTGTAGTGTACTGTATGTGATGCATACAAGTTTACAAGGTTATGACCAAGTTACAGGTCATGATAGTTTTGCTCCTGGATCCCAGGAAACTGTTGTGTATAATGTTTGTTCTTCTGCATGAATTGCATCCTTGCCCAAAGCAAAGAGAGACAGCTTTGGTTCTGAGCAGTCTTTATTAAGATTAATGAACAGTTTGGCATTTTTAGTCCTCTTCATGGAATCAATGAATCTAATACTCCTCGAGCCAATGGGGAGCAAACACACACTATGATTTGCCAGAGGGTGCGCGTTAAATGTCCAAGCAGTAATCAATGCGGAGAAATTAGCTATTGATTGTGTATAGTTTTGTAATAGGTTACCTATGGGTTTGCTCTTTTAGAAAATTCCAATATTCCTCTCCCTGGGAATAAAGGCATAATAACTTAGTTTAGCCTTGACTGAGAGTGTGAAGGCAGAAGTGATTCGGCTTTTCAGGGTCAAACTCTAATTAGTATAAAGGTCAAACTGGAAATAAACAGGGTGCTAAAAAATAATGATGAACTTGGCTTTAGAAACAAAGTTCATTAAGAGCTGTGAGGGAGTGGTACTTCTGTATTGACCTTACCATGAATATGATCTACATTGGATTCTCTTTTGTAAAACTTAACAGTTTCTTTCCTGTGTCTGTGATGTAGAACAAAAGAGACTGTATTGAGATTTCTTTTCTTTTTTTTTTATAACTTATTAGACTTATTTATAAGTAAGCTTTATATTGATGCATGGTTTGTTAGGATAGGACAATAGTAATTCAATGATTGACTGATAAAGTCAATGATGTAACCTTTTTTTATTAAATAAACATTCGTACACACAATGACCTGGATACAATAATCATTACTTAAATACTTAAAATGAACAAAAGTCTGATATTTTTTGTGCTGCATTAAGTTAAAACTTTCAGGGTCATACAACTGTTGTACATTTAAAGACTTAAATCCTTGATAAGAAAACCAAATTCACTATTTTTGGGCATAACAGTAATAATAATATCCTTGTTAAATAAATACATAACATTACTTACAATACACAGCTGTTTTATTTTTTATTAATATTTGAAATGTCTGTCCACCAAATGTAAGTCTGTCCAACATGCAGAAAAACAAAACCAGTATAAAAACCAGAACTGCTTTTATTCAGACATCTAGGCCTGACTCTGAGATGGAGGTCAGGAGTGGCATTTCCATTTGGCCTAAAGGAATTACTCCATAACGTACTGCTCCATTTGATAGAAATGCTCTTCCTCTGGAAGACTTGAGTCCCCAATACAAAATCTACGGATTGTCGTAAATCAAGCAATAGATAAGTCTTTCCACAGCCTCTTAATGCTGGGTCCCAACCATAAGATCGTTATAGTAAAAAAGTGACAAATTTGATTGATTAAAATGGCACCAGGCGACTTCAGCTAAACCACGCTAAGTGATGTGACACTGCAGTTTCCGCATCATATTTCTGTCAAGACAATGATGGTAAAAAGCGTTGTTGGCATGTGATATCTGACAACACAAGCCATCTGCCTGGATATGAGGCTAGATTTATGACAGGGCTCTAGTGGGCTGTGAAGGAGTACCGAGAGAAAAGTAGCCGTTTTTGTGCTTTGTCACTTTTCAAATGACCGTAAATTCTGTTAAGGGGACACTTAAGCAGCTTGACAAACTGCCAGTCGTAAAGGTATGTACCATGCTAGTTAGCTCTGGCCCTCGTGTCTGACACAGTCTCTTAAATGTTTATGCTCTGCGCAGTTAAAAGATGCGCTAGATTTTCCGAATGTTAATATGGAATGCATTGACTTTATCTTCTGTTTATTACCACCAAAATAGAGAGTGATCCACAAGCAGCGGTTTCAAATTGATACCTATTGATCAAGACTGCTAAAATAATAAAATACTTCGGTAATGTAATAAAAAATTTAAATTAAGTGCATTTTATGTTTTTATTTGTTATTGTATTTAATTATTTATTTTACATTTGATCATTATTTAGTGAGCTGTAATAAAAATAATAATATAATTGTTAATATTATTACTATGTAATACTTTATTCATAATAATGAATTTATTATTATTACTGAATACTCAAAATTAATGTGTTAAAAATATTGTTTCATTCAAGTCACCTTTGCTCAAAACATATAAATGTAGTACATTTTGTCAATGAATTATTAAATAGTATTGTAACAATGTGGTGTGTATATTTTTAATTTATTTTTACTCTATTATTATTAATCTTTTTATTATTATTATGATTCTTATTTACTTAAGCCTCTGCAGTTTCATAAATAATTAAATATTATTATTTTGCTTAATGTATTTCTGAAATGACTAAAGAGTTCACAGATGAAAGCTGCATGGCTGTATTGTAGCACAGCTTTTGTTATTATTCTTTGATTTTTATTCATTCATTTGATTGAGTGCGAGCAACAACTGCATCTGATTGTCTAGCAAGCAAATCCCCATATTCACAGGAGCACAGAGGATTGAGTACACTTACAGAAAACCCATTAGCCTAGTTTCTCAGATTCATAGTGGAAAAAAATCAAGCCAATCATCAAGCGCAGACCACACATGTCCACAAGAAATGTCTTTTGCCACTCACATCACCATCAGAAGGATAATGATTCTCAATCCATCATTAAAATCTGCCTGAGGGCTTTTGTCGCATCAGTCTCACACTTGTCTCTTGAGGCAGGTTGAGTCTTGCTTGACACATTATTGTTTACCCACTAAACCACAGTCATACGCTTTACACATAAAAGTGTGTGTGTTTGTAGTCCTGAATCTCTATAATCAGCAATTTTGATTGATGTGTGTATGACTTTATTAAAACTTGTAAAATAGATCACAATCAGGAGCTGAAAGACATTGATATTCGTATAATAGGTCAGTGTGCGTTAAAGTAACTATACCTTTTTTGTGAAAAAACAGTGGAAATGATCAATTGTTGAGTCAAATTAACTTGCTTTTCATGATATAATGTTTTACAGAAAATCATGATGTTAATGTTTAGAATATCTTATAAGCACATTAAACAGATTAGAGCTAATATAGTTTATGTTTTTGCAATAATTGAATAATAGAAACAGTTTTGTCTCAGAAATTGCTAGTAAATTAATTTAGCATAGCCTACATCGAATTGACCTTGAACTGAATTGAACTTAAGAAAATATCGAATTTTACAGTTTATTTACAGTGCATGCTATATTTTGTCACCCTGCACAAGTATACTATAACAAATAATTAGTATAAACAGTTTTGTCATGCAGCATTTTTATGTCATGCATTTATCACGGTAAACACTAGATGGCACTGTTTGACCAGCAATGCTATGGTTTAGGCCAGTGTTTTTCGACGAACTCCTCTCTCCTCGCAGTGCAGACAGAGTTATCATTTACTAGTTGAGTGGGATCTGCCATTGCTGTTATCTTTTAATAGATTTGTACGGAGAGAAAAGCAGGTGCCTCTTGTTAATGTGTCCAATTGCCCAAGTTGCCTACTGAATGTGGTGCATCCATCATTGTCTGCTGCTGTGACACCCTGTCATCCGCCCTCAGTGGCACAAGCCATGCAGACGCGCCGTAACAGATGAGCTTCCTCATGGGCACCGTGCACGCTCAACACAATCAGCACAAACACTCCCACCCAGCCACCCACACACACACACACACACCCTACACTTCTATTAAACTCTACACTGAGTATTCTGCCTTCATCAACAAAGTTGACTAAAACACAGTTGTCTAAACGAGTCAATCCCAACCAGCGGTTTTCAAATCTTTGTAAAGGTTTCATATTGCTTTGACATTCATTAATAATATAACAGGGCTACTATTATGTCAAAATATTATAATAACAAAGTATCTGATTACATTTGATCTTTTATTAATGCCTTGACACATTAATTTTTTTTAAGTGCAGTTTGTGTTCACCTGGTGATATATTTCATATTTGTTGAGCTTTGAATTACGTTGTTTATATATAAACCCATTTTCACAGACAAATTTGAGATTTAAAAGGTATCATATCATATTTTATAAAAATTTGTATATAAAATATTATATTAAAATATTTCTATATTAATATTATAATTTATATTTAAAATTATTTGATTAAATTAGCACTCCTCTGCTAAATTAATAAATGTAAATAATAGAAAATAGAAACAGTGTGAAGTAGTGTTTGAGCCGTATGAATGTGGGTATAGAAGCCATGAAAAGGAATGGAGGATATGTAAAATCATGATGTAATGTAGTAATATAGACAAATGCATTGTTTTAACCAGATGGATAGATGCCATTTCTACAAAACGCTACTATCAGTGCAACCTGTGATGATTTATCCTGTTCTTCATTGATGTAGCCCCAGATGAACTGTTTAAAGAAAGCTTGTGGTGCCTCAAGGTACGGTATGATTTGTTGTGCAGCTTTGCATTAATAGAGTAAAGATGCACACCGCAAATGCATGTCTTGAGCCTGAGGCAAACTTTATTAATATACTTCACATTATGAGCATGTATATCTCCATATGGCCCACGTACACTAAGTGTCGAGGCAATTTACGATCAGCTACGCTTTGAGGTTGATTCTGAGGTAAACACTACATGTGTAAATATGTTCATGGCATTGTTGTAGATGTGGACAGGTCTCTGAGGTCTGAAAGTCTTTGGGGTAGAGTACCGTTTGCAGCGGTACCTCCTTTGAGGGAAGCATTACCACGTTAATACCTTGTTAGGGCTTTTGCGATGGCCGGGTCTTAAAGAGGTCAATGTCAGTACCACTTTAGCAAAAACCTGTGATGTAGACGGCCAGAGATTTAGACATGTGCAACCTCCACATTCCCATCATCCCCAAGAGTCCTTCCAGTTCACCTCGCTCCCTCTCCAGAGCTTAAAAAGCACATAGATGTGTCATAAATATGGTTCTGGTCACAACTTGTCCTTTTTAATTGAAGAAGGCAACAGGGCTTATTTTTTTTCTTTTGGTTTTTATTTCTTTTTTTTCATCCTCAGGCTTAAGTTTTCTCTTTTTTTTTCTGATGTTGGAAAGCAGTAAAGACCATAAGGTTAAAGTTCCTGACCTCAGTTTTCACGGCATGCAGGTAATTATAACCATGGTTCCTCATTTTCAGGCTTCAGCTCAAAAATAATTGCCCTGCTGCTATCGTTAAAATCTGCTCAGTTCATTTGTATCACACCCTTGCAAAACATGATTTGAGTCTACGTTGCAATCCAGCTACTGATTAAAATGAATAAGATAATTTAGTTCTTTTATAATAATTTGTAATAACAGGCATGTGTTAACTTTGTTTAGAGGTCCACTTCTAGTTATATTTTGTAAAAACAGGGATTCATGTGTCTCATGACTATTATCATTTACTTTACAATGTCATTTTCGCTGTGCAGAGCAGTAGGTGCTACACACAGGTACGAAAAGCGCAAGGTGTGACGAACTTTCCATACGTTTATGAGCTGTTATAAAGGTTCAGAACTGAGATTTTCAGTTTTTTGTTTTCCCATTTCCATGGATTACTTCATGGAAAAATCCATGCCAATAAGAACCTTTATTTTAAGAGTTAACAAAGTAACCTATTTTTGATTTTTTTAATATAATCAAAACATTCATTAGAATTCAAGATCTGTGTAAATGTGGAAACAGCGAATAACAAAAGATTGCAAAGATTTATTTTCAGATTAAAACGTAAGCGTGAAAAATCAGGCATAACCAAATTTGTTTTTAAGGCAAAACATACATTTAAGAAAATAAGATGAACGTATATGACTAACTACAATGCATGAACTTTCTTATTTTTGATTCTGATCTCATGCCGAGACTTTATTCAAGGTTTACCCATTTTGAAATGTCTCCTAAGGCTGCTTTGAGTGGTAACCAAGCCAATTTATGCAACAGATTCAATGGGCCATTGCAGCCTGCAGTCAAGCTCAAATGGAAACTGTAATAGTGGTTCACCATTTGGCTATGTTATTGTTTTCTTTAGTATTACCCAGTTGGGAAAAGTCAATGGCAGAGTGGAGAGGTCCTCTCTTCCATCTCTAGAGCTAATTTGGTTGTGCAGTTTGAGTGCTTAATTTTGCACTCGGCCGCTTTCTAAGGTTAATCGTGGGACAGCAGTGTTTATGTTGCAGTAATACAGGCCCAACTCCCCTGCTAAATCTTGTAGACTCAGAAATATGCATCCACCACCCCCATCTGCCCCCTGTTCAGTGAAGGAAAAAAGAGAAGAAAGACAAATGTGACGTCGAACAAAAGACAGAGGAAAGTCGTTCCAATTAGTCGCTAATGAGACAAGCTCATGAGGATTTCCAACTCCGCATCGTGTTAGCATTTACTGCGCCCCTCGCCGTAGCCCTGCGCAGCGCGACAAGGGAAATGCGGCAAGAGAACATATCTGTCATGATTGCCTACACATGGCTGCGGGGCTCGCTCTTTAAGATGTGAGCAGGAAGGAACGCCTCACTTATGGTCAATGTAAAAACACCAAACTGACATGCTGAGACCATTTTTCTGTGTTTATCTATCCAGCTACAGCCCAACCCTTCACCCTCTCTCCCAAAATGGATCCTCGAAGAACAAGGAACAAAGTTGCACGCCATACGTTCTCAATTTTCTCAATGTGGTGAAAGGGGGGAAATACATATAATAACTGAAAAATAATATGTCAAGAGAATAACCAGCACTCCCTGGAGCCTTTGAGATACTTTTATCAGAAATGTCTGGCTGAAAACGGGAAAAGAAATATGTTTTTGTAATGTGCCTCCACTGAAAGCCTGGGGTGATCTTTGCTGGCTGCTAAACTGGCCACATGTTGGGCTAGACAAGAGAATCTTGTCTGCAGTGTTTCGTAATGCGATGCCACATCATTTAGGAACCGGTATTAGCATTAGCGTCAAGTGTGTTGCTTGGTAGTGTATACGTGGCGACTGCACTTCTTTGAACCACAATAGTTGTAGACAGGTTTGTTTACCCCTGAAACTATAAAGATGGAGCTGAATTGAATTGGACAGGAAACACACACTGTAATTTTATTTGGTGTCGGGGAACTGTGCGTGTGTGCATGCTAACTAACAGCGCCACCGGACCCGCCAGAGCTGCCAGCGTCTCGCACCAGGATTTCTAGCATTAATTCTGTCTGAACACATCCATAAATAAATAATGAACGAAATAATGAAAATAATATTACGCTTGGAAGCAGGCTTGTTTCACATTTTCTCTTAGCCCACGTACGGCGCTAGCTAATTAGCTTTCTAAGGAGTTGTCCTCCTTTCTGTAAATTGAGTTCCTGAGTGAAAGAGGCTCTCCAAAAGCTGTTTTCTGATGAAAGACAAAAAAACATCATGAAAGACAAAAGAAACACTTGAAGTGTCAGAAAATATGGTTGACAATTTTGTATTTTTAAGAATAGCTCATCACAGAACGTTCTGAAAATGTTGTGAGAACATATTTACTGAATGTTTTCGGAATGTTAGAAACATCCCTAAAAAATTTTAAGAGAACATCCTTTTTTGTCATTTTGAAAACATTATGAGAACATATATATAAAAAAAAAAAAGTCAAAAATTATTATTTTTTTTTTACATTTTGAGAACATAAGACCTGATAACTTTCATTGAATGTTCTATTATGTTATGTTACTGGGAGAATTTTAGCCAAAATTCTGAGAATGTTCCCTGTTAGCATTGTAGAAGCCAATCCTCATCAGCTTCTGCTTATTTCAAGCTTCTCATTGACCTAGCAGTTGCTAAAACAGCATTCGGGCCTTTAACCTTTCCCTTGCACACTCTTAACACTCCCTCTTTAGGATCTTACCCACTCCACCTTGTGCCCTCCAAAACTGCTCATAAAAAGCTTATGTGCAGGGACAGAAGCTGTGGCTCAAGGTAGCCTCTACTTTTTATTTGAGTCTTAAAGAAGACCGTAAACCTTGAGCTCCAGGAACAACCTCCGGCACCCAGAGCACCCGCGCGCTCTCTTTCCTCATTAGACCCCAGTCAAACAAAAAAGAGAAAAAAAACACGTTCAAACGACTTCTTCCTCGCAATGCGTTTACTGCTAATTAGTTTGCTTTGTAAGGTTAGATGTGTGGACGGAGCAACTTTGAAAGCGTTTGGCGGCCATCTGTGTGAGCACAGCGATAACTATGTACAGATGGCCTGCACTCGAGACAGGTTGCTTCAGAGAGGAAAAAAAGCAGTGAGACATTTTTAGTTTATGTTAATAAGATTTATGGCCACACTCACAGGTAACCTATTTGGCAGTAATGATGACTGTTAGTCATTCGAGGAAAAAAAAGAATAAAAAGTTTTGAAGAAGAAAAGTCATTGAAGCGAATGAATATAGACCAAATAAAATAGTGTTGCAGTTTTAACCATTTTTCTGTGATCTAATACTGGGATCAGGTGGGGCTATATAGCGTTTCGTTTTATTTTTCTACTACTGTGTTTGTAGTTTCTTCTGTTTCTACTTGGGCACATATTGAATCAATTGGTTGGCAGCTACTTGAGAAAAATACTTAATTTAACCAAGTTAAATTGCCATTACTTACTCAGTGAACCAGGTAACTCAAGAAAAAGGTAATATTGCCAGGTAATTGTTGGACATGGTCACAAAATTTGCAAACATAATCAAATAAGTGAAGTGACATTCGTAATTTATGCCACCTCTGACGCAGGTGTATATGAAGTTGTTTTTCAGTCATGTTTCGTATAAGAAATATCAGTACTATTTTTTTGAATAGATTTTAATGGAATATGATGCGCAATAAAATGAACAAAGAACTTTTTTTTTTTTTAGCCCAGAAGCCTACATTTTGTCCCAGTTTAATTCACTGTTCTGGACAATAAACAAATATTTCTTAAACTGAATTAATGTTGGCCGGTGACCAGGTACCTCATCTGGTGTAATACTGATAGAACAAGAGAGATTCTGAACCCACATCATAATCTGGCCGTGTAAAATCAACCATGTCTTGCTCGCCTGATTTATGAAACATATCATCCAGCTTCTTAATGAACAAACTTTAAAAGAAATAGAGAGGATTTGCACTAATGCACTGTTTACGTTACTGGCGGAGTGAAATAAACGTCATTTTGTTGCCTTTGAGTAGCTAACTCTGCTAATTGCTTCCACAAGTAAACGCTCAGTTAGCATGGCCCATCACAACACACATCAGCTTAGCCGTAATGGAGTCTGAAGCTTTTGGGGGGTTAAAAGTGTTTTTATAACTTAAGGGGACTTGATAAGAGAAAGCTATATTTACAGTGGATCAGTCTGACAGCTTTTCAAAGAGCGCTATCTATAAGTGGCTATTTTTGAGCCAGAGAGAGACTGTCCTCTTAGCTGAAGTCCTCATTAGGGAAGGAAAGAGAGAGGAAACTGAGAACAGAGAGAAAGTGGGAGATAGAAATATGTTCAAATAACATCTTTGTAATGTCAGTCTGCACAGTTTTCCTTCAGTGCTTGCATATGCATCTTCACACTGTAAAAAATGTTCAGTTGTTATTATTTGTACTGTCACTGCTAGCAGTGTCTTTAACTGTTGTCTGTGTCAGTCATCTGTCTTTTTTTTTCAGTACCACAACCCTTTTTCTAAAATGCTTGCGATATGGATAAAATAAGCTATCTTTTAACAAAGAGTGAATGTATCTGTCAGAAAGAAATTATTTTAATGACGTTGCTGCACTATGACTTGAGTTTAGCTTTCTTCCATTTTGACATGGTATTTTGTTCATAACCTTATTATATCTCATACTGTACCATCTGTTTTTGTTAAACATTTATTCCTCATCTGATTCATAAGATGAACCAATCAAGAGCACAAATTCTTGAAAAGCGCATTTTACTCATGTGCTCTGTTCCCTCCTCTCCCTCTCCTTCCTTTTTCCGAGGTTTTATTAGGAAATGGATCCCAGGTGTTCGATAAGCCTGTAGTGGACATGACAGCAGTGCAATCAAGTGTATAAATTTAATTGCAGGCTCATTTGGGGCCGTTTATTAGCCGGTTAGGGGCACCCTGCTCCACTTGAACCCTGTTATTGTGAGGCAGAACATCTGTTTGGCTCTTTTTAACTATTTGTTTCATTGCATAGTTTCACAAATGCACAGGTTTAATGGCTACAGGATTATGGTAAACTGGCTTGAATGTTGCAGTTGTGTTTTGTGAAGCAATTTATGTTGTTTAAGGATCAATTTGTAGCCTGTGGTCTAAATTCTATAACTAAACTGAACCTTTGGGAAATGAATTAATCTTTGCATCATCGATTGGACCTTTTTAATGGCCAAACACAAAAGAGTTTAATTTAGCTTGATTTATTTTTCTATGCAATCAAATATATTAATTTGCATTTAATTTTTGCATTTTTTAGGCTTTAAATGTCTCATTCTAGTTTTATTATTATTACTATTATTATTTTTTTTTAATTAATTGCTTTTGAATAAATTATTAAATTGATGACAAGTTGCAGTGCAATATACTATAACAGTATACTGTATAGCAAAAATTGTAACACTGCAAGAACCTACAGGTATATCACTTTCTCTGTGATATATATATTTTTTTAATACTCTTATTATATCTCCTGCATTTGTTTTTGTTAAAAATGTAGGCCTATTTCTCATCTGATGTTACTCACAGGCTCCTTTTTTTACATTTTTGTTTTACAGGGGTCTTATAAAACCTAGAAACCACATTCATGGCATCATCTCAAACATCCCATCACTGATCATGTTAACTGATTCCAGTAACAAGACCTAAAAAGTCTATTAATCGACCAGCCCATAGCAGAAAATTGTGTCATGAAATGATTTCAAGTCAATAAAAATTCGCCAGCAGTGTGGGGCAGAACAGATAAAGCCATCTCCTCATCCTTCATATGTATTTCTCATGGTAAATTTGTAGATTAATCAACTGTATTGCATATCAGAGCTGGGAATATTATGATCACTGCGTGTCTCTGAGCTAAAATTGAAAGCGTATTTGTTTTGTAAAATGCTGTTCTCATGCCGTGCAGTCTTACATCCACATGACATCTTCTGTAATTTGAATATTTGGATGTTAGTCAAGCATGACAACAAAACAAACAAATACATGCACTTGCTCCGGTGGCACCTAACAGCATTTTCCTCGAGTGTGCAACAAGGGCTAAATATGTCTTAGCAAAGGTCAGGCTATGATTTGTTATGAGAGCACTCGTGGGGAATTCTGATGCGCGCTGATCAATCCCACACCCCTTGACACGCACATAAATCAATGCTATCAAGAAAAGCCCTCCCACTGTACAAGACGAGAGCAGGGCGACATGATAAATCCCGTACTCGCCATTTTCTGCCCCCTCCTCCACCTCTTAGATCTAGGCCCGCTGATAGATCGCAATACGCCGGCCTTGCTGTTCTGTTTGGTGGCATGAAAAAAGAAAATCCCCTATGTGCTAACACTCTTTGGCGTTGATGGCTTATTACCAGGCGCTGTGATTTGACGGGATGTGTTCAAGGATCTCCTGTGCGGAGGAAAAGGTCAGCAGCTTTTAGCTGCAGCTCCGCTGGAATACTAATACTGTCCTTATTCAAATGATCCGCTACAGCGCTTATTAAATGGGCTCCGGTGCTTTAATTTAATAGTTTGGGAGCCGGGGCGAATGAGAAGCCAGTGCCAGGTCTGAATGAGATGCTTCTAAAGGCGGAGATCAGAAGGGGGTGGTGGCAGACCATGTTAGCGTGAACGTTAGTGCATGTATTTTTGCACATGATGGACATGCGTACTGTCACGTACATTCGCTTTACAACTCATCATTGGAGAGCGTCCTTTCTCGCTTTCATTCCTGCTCCTCCTCTTCTTCTGCTCCTCCTTTCACTCGGCTCTGCGCAAACAGAAAGAATTGATCCATTAAGTGCTTGGCTAGGCTATTAATGCTGTTTAATGTATGTGTTCTCGTTAAATCTGGTTTTGTGGATTTGAACCTCAGTGGTCGGACAGTGCGGTGGTGTGCTGGTTTCTCATAAAGGTTGTGTTTATTAGATGGTCCAGTCTGAAAATCTCTTTTGATCAATTTGCGAGATGGACCTCTTGTCTAGACAGACAATAGAGTCTTAAAGGGATAGCTCACCTAAAAATTTAAATTCTGTCACATCATTTTTGTTATGTTGTCTGATATGGATGAGCCATCTTGGATGTATACTGACACCTAGTGGCATGGATGTAACATCATGTATTTAAAATGTAATCTTACCAATGGCATTGTACAAATGTACAGATATGATTTATTCTGTGAATAAATTTTTTTTTTTGATAGGCTTTGACTGGTCCCAACGTGTCTGAACCCATGAGCCGACCTAATCCATGTAAGATGAAAAGTTTTTATTAAGATACTACTATGAGTCCTAATCTCATGCGAGTTTGCAAATTTTTAAACATATTTTTTAGAAGTGCTACTGATTACTTTAATTAAAAAAAAAAATTACTGCATACCTTTAAAAATGTAAATGTTATGTATGTGTGTGCAAGAGATATGTAAGAAGCTTTAAAAACTGTCGGCATTCATTCTGACATACTGATACACTTTTGTGTCGTTGTGATATTTGAATGATAAAGCTAGTACAGTATGGAGTGTGGAAAAGACGTATTTTTATTCACATTTAATTCTGTACTACACTAATCTTTAGATTAGATCATTACATTATGTTTTGTTCATGCAATATGTAAATAAAAATACATATGTGTAATAATAATATAGGGTCTATCCTCACAGGAAAACCTTCTGGAATCTGATGGTCATAGCACACCTGTATATTGTAAGAAACTAGTTATTAGGTTTAAAATGAATAGGGATTTTTTTATTCTTCATGAGTGAAACCTCTGTAAAATATGTTTTAAAATCCTGAGCCATAAACAAAAATGACATGAAAAGTAACTGAAATGTTTTGCTCAAAAGCCAGGTGTGGAAACTCACATGTCAACTCACATGAACCACATGTCATCACAGGAAGTGGGATAGGATTTTAATGCTGGTGGGATTGTATTTTTTCCCTTGATTAATAATCATTAGATTTTGGGCCTTTGATGCCCAGAGAATGGCAATGGTAGTTTGCGTTATAATACTTAATAACACAAAACTATATCATAAAAAATAGATATTCTTTTAAAAAGAACAACATTAACCTACACAATGTAAAAACTGTAAAAAGCACCTGCCAAACCAAATGTAAAAGCAAGAAGCTGCAAAGAAGACTAGTGATCAGATGCAAAGTTAGGATTTCAATTCCATATGAGAGTGAGAAACAGAGTGGGAGCCTAATGAAAAACAAGATGGATGCAGTCTGAAAGGCTGATTGTGGGATTATTAATTGTTTTCAGTTCCCACCTTCTGATAATGATAGGGAGATTTCCAGTGGAAGTTGAGGGAGTGTATTCTATTGGTCTGATTATTTATTGTTTGGGCTATTGATGTGTATGTGTGTTCAGAATAGTGAAGCTGTACGTAATGGCTCATCTGTGATAAGGGTGCACATTAATTCTATTGTCTCAGTTTCACCCACACTCACTTGATTTGTTTTATTTCACTGAAAGTGCTTGTTATGTGGTTTGTGCAGAGTCATATTAATGCCAAATTAAACTTTAATTATACCGTTTTCTTATTTTTTTGTGTGTGGCATTTTATGAATACAGACTTATTTATGTACTATGGAAATAATTTATAATTATGTTTCTATTTTGTTTTTATTTTATTTGTTTTCCGGTGCAGAGAGAGAGGGAGATACTACCATTCTGGGGTTGGTAAAGTTTTTAAAAGCCTCTCCAAGGCTGCATGTATTTGTTTAAAAATACAGTAAAAGCAGAAATAATATTACAATAAAATAATAACTGTTAAAGTAAAAACTGTTTTCTAGTTTAATGGACTTAGAACCCATTTTACAATTAAAAAGAACTTTTCTTTCTTTCTAACGTTTGACTATATGTATATATATATATATACATATACTATGTGTGTGTATGTATATATATATATATATATATATACAGTATATATACAGTATGTATATATTCCTGTGATGGCTTAATTTTCAGCAGCATTGAGCTTAATATAATTCTGGGAAGTGTATATAAATATTTATTTTTTTCGATGAATTTATAGTTCAAGAACATTAATAAACTTCTTTGCTGCATCTTTTGAACAATTTACTGCATCCTTATTGAAAGTTTTAATTTATTAAAAACAAAAAAAACCACTAACCCACACTTTTAAACAGGTATTTAATTAGATAGGAACTTCCATGGTCCAGTCATGGGCAGTTGTGTCCTAATGGATAGGGAGTTAAACTTGTAACTCAAAAGGGTTCAAGTCCCAGGTCCAGCAAGGATTGTAGGTGGTTGGAGTGAATAACCAGCGCTCTCTCCACTTTCAATACCAATCTCACTGAGGTGAGATCCTTGAGCAAGGCACCTTTCCCCCAACTGCTCCCCGGGAGCCGCACCAATGACTGTCCACTGCTCCGAGTGTGTGTTCACGGTGTGTGTGCATGGTTGTTCACTTCTCACTGCTGTATGTGTGCACTTGAATGGGTTAAACGCAGAGCACAAATTCCTAGTATGGGAAACCACACCTTTCCTAAACTTTTAATTGTATGGAAAACAGCAGCTTGTGCATTCCGCTAAATATCTACTTTTTTGTTACCCGTAAAGTCGTGCATGTCTGGAAGAAACAACAGTGAGTAAATGGTGACAGAATTATCAATTTTTGGATAAACTATCCCTTTAATGAATTCCCGCATAGATGAAGGGTGTGTGGGAGGTGTCTAGTTTTGCTATTCTTTTGTTGTGTTTTTGTGACATCATTATCATAAGATAACAGTGAGATTTCCTCCTAGCATCTCCACCTCCTCCAGGCCATAAATCAGAGTGACTATGTCATCATTGTGGGATGTGGCGGAGCTCAGTGTCGAGGCGGTTGGCGTCTCGGGTGTGAAATCACTTGACCCCTTAGCATTAACCTTTCCTCCGCTGGTCCACACGTCTCTCCCTGAGCCTGAGAACAAAAGAGGAACACTCCTGATTAAACACAAGAGTCCTCACTTGATATTAAAGCCTGGCTTAGTTGCTTAGTAGTTTGTCCCCACTAAGACTGTGTGTGTGTGTGCTGAGGAGGAGGCAGACAGACCAACGTCCCGGTGGGAACAGTGTTTTGTCGTCCCAAGCAATGTTTACTTTCACTCCCCCTAACACACACACATAGATCTCTGTCCCTGTGGTGTGGATCGATAGGCCTGAACTCTGGAGGAACACTTGTGTCTGCTTCGGTTTATGCTGCTTACGTCACAAAAACACAATTAGAGTGTGAATGTTCATTTACTTCTTACCACCATTTTACACCCTTCAATTGTTTTCTATTTTACTTATTTAATTTTGATCAAAAACCTTGCATGATGAAATTGCTATTTGTTTTTATTTATTTTGGTCAATGTGTAAACACACACTTTTTAAAAATAGATATTTACAATTGTAATTTCTGGACAATTACTTTAATTTATTATATTTTCCCATTTCCCTTATTTATATAAACAATTAAATAAAAAAAAATGTATGCAAATAAATATATATATATATACTGTATATATGATATGTTACTAGTGTTACTAACTATGTTATGTATATATTATGTTATTATACTATTAAATATATCTATCTAACAATAATATATATATATATTAGGAAAATATGTTACTAGTTATAGTTATGTTATTAGCTATATTATACTATTAAATCTATTAATATCTATCTATATCTATCTATTTATACTTTTTTGAAGTTATGTTACTGTTAGTCACTATATACTGTTAAATGTATTTAATATTTGTACAGCTAATTATCTCAAATTGCCTTCCAATTTTACTACTTCCACTACTTGCTATCGCTATTATAACACCAACACAGTCTTTAAGTTAATCTAATAAATAAATACAGCTACATAATTTTACTGATACAGCTTACTGTAATATGTCTACTTGTTTTTAAATTTTTACAATAAACTGTGTAATCAACCAAGTGTGAATATTAAAATGTATGAGAGAAATCCTTTAATGTTTCCTAGTTACACGTTAAATTAAAAAAAAAGCTCTTTGTGTCCCGTGTGAGTGAGTCTCTGTTCTGTCGTCCCACCCCCCTCATACTTATCTCTCTGCCCTGTCATGTTCCTTACATCAGGAGAAAATAATTAATTACTCAGTCCACTCATGATTTATGATATTACTGACATAATTAATGAAACACATCAATTTTCCTGTTTAATTGAAGGGGGCCGCAGTGCACGTCTGGCACAGTTAAAGGATTCACATGACAGAACAGGGCAAAATAGACACCTTCCCATTTTTTTTCTTTTATTTTACCCTCTCCCTCCCTATTTCTCCCTCTTTCCCTCTCTCTCTAGCCCGTTATTAACAAAGGGGTATGACAACTTAGAAATATCTGCAATATTAGATGGTGGCCAGTAAACAGAGTTAAACACCCAGGCAGTTGTTTATTGTGCATATTTACACAGATGCAGACATGCTGTACATTAATGTACATGTCTATAGTGTATATATGATTTATGAGGCGGCATTTCTAGACGTGTACAGCTCTCCCACTAGCCTGAAGACAATAGACAGCTAGGTAAGCCATGAATATTTAATTTATCAAGCAGAAGGTATAGAATATGCCTCATGCACTGCATTTAAAACAGTCGTGTCTGACACAGCCAAGAAGTATATATATTTATATGTATATATATTTTCTTCTTCTTCTTTTTCTGTAGTGTTACACTATTTGGCAATGTTAGTGAATCTAAAATGCTTGATTATTATTATTTTGCTTTGTATTATTATACATTCATAAATTA
>JAUMHR010000049.1:13388259-13401898 GCA_032361145.1 Enteromius fasciolatus
CTATTTGGCAATGTTAGTGAATCTAAAATGCTTGATTATTATTATTTTGCTTTGTATTATTATACATTCATAAATTATATATATGCAAACATTAAATAAAATGTTTTGTATCATGCTTGCAAATATGTTGTATAATTTTGAAAACCAAAATGGATTTTCAGAATTTCTCAAATATATTTAAATTGAAAGATAAGTAGTAAATTAATAAATGTGTGTAATAATACATGAATGCACATATCTAACATGTCTTCTTGACGATTTTAACTAAGGTTATCTGAATATAATCAAATCGAACATTAATAAATAAATGACATCCTCAGTTACTTTCAAATATGAAGTTGTTAGAACTGATTCATGAGTTCTCAGACAAGCAGCAAATGTTTAGTAGAGAGCAAGACAGCGAGTAACAAGACATAAAATTCACCAATTTCATCCATGCATTAAATTCTACTTAAACACATCAGTTAAGAATAAATAAAATATTTTTAAATAATAAATGCAACTCACCAGGAGCATTTCATGTGCTTGTGATTAGGTACTTTGAGTTGACTTAGTCAACTGCGGGAATGTGCTGGTCTGGGTGTGAGTTAGCATGTAACTGTGCTGGGGGGAGATTAGTGGCCATGGAAACACCCAGCGATCCCTGTTTTTAGAAAGACAAACTCTACATGTGAGAGTGATTGACACGTCTTTCCCTCTCCAGCTGACCCATAGAAATTAGCAAGTTAGAGTTATTCTGCTGCAGCTCTTTGAAAGAGGGGGGGTGGGGGACACTTTAAAGTGGCTCTCGAAAAATGCTCCTCTGTCATTTGCATGTGAAACATGGTTGTGTTTTACGGAATGGTGTGTTTTAGCCATAGCTGTGGCTTCACAGCATTCTCTGTTATTGAGCCATCTGGCCATGGAGGATAACTTTATTTCCAGTCTGTGTTTGCATTCGTGTTTGAGCTTCATTATAGACTGGCTGACTGAGTGTTGTCCTGCTTTATTGCTCTTAGACTTGATGTATTGATTTGATTGGTTGATTAAAACTTGTCTAAATGTCAGTGTGACAGTCAGATTACACCGACCAGCCTATGACTGATGGCAACATGCAGATTGTGTTATTTTGAGACTCATAAACCATGTGGGATGTTTCATTTCCAAATGAAAAAAAGTAATACGTAAAGCTGTATGTATGCTTGAAAGAATAAACATATTGGTCATTTCACCAGCAAAATGGTATTATTTAAAAAAAATAATCATATTTTATTATTATTGGTAATATTTGAGGCATCAATGCCAGTCTGCAACATATTGATTTATTTTTAATAATGGGCCTTTTAGTCAGTCTTGTGTAATATAAAGTAAAATATAGTCAGAAACACCTGTATTTCTACGTTTCAGTCATTTTACAAATGTTAAGGCTTAGAATGTTGATATTTGAACAGAAGGGGGCAGCGTTGTTCTACCGAACTCACTGCACTGGTTTGTGAGGAAGCAGGACACACCGTCTTCCTTCGAAGTAAGTTAAAAACATTATAGGAATCCTTAATATCCGTTATATTTATATAACGGATATTAAGACTTTCTTAATGGCTCTAAAAAAGTCGCAAAAATAATTAAGTGGGAAAAAACGTAAACAGAAACTATAGTGACAGATTTCAAATGTCCTTATGTCTGTGTTTAGTACATCAGTACCACAAGTTACTGTCAACACTAGCGCTAAAGTAATTTAAATATTGTGTGCCAGTAACACATTTATTTTTTTATTAAAATAATAATAATAGTACCAAGAAAAAAAACAAAAAAACAATCGTAAATTGAATACCAAAATACAAATTCTTGTTGACTAATGATAGATTCAATTCTTGTTAGATTCAATGTTGTTATAAACCTTTAAATGCACTGTACACTATTTTGAAGTGTTTTTTTTTTGTAATTTGACAACATATAAGTTACGATTTACCTACATTGTAATTAAATCTGTCTGAGTGTACAGTATTTGTGTTTCTCTGGTGAATGCTAAAGGTGCTTTGTGTCCATCATGTCTTTTGTGATGTCGCAGACGGGGCATGAGACATGACATAAAGCAGACAGGAGAAGACTAAGGGCTTTCGTGTCAAAATCCCTCTGTGTGTATGTAAGGACTTAAGGATTATGTATCACTTAGTGGCCCTAGTTCTTTCTTTCCGTAGTCTGTGTACTTCTTAACACATCCACACATACTCTCATACCCCTTAACCTGTTCCCCTTTCTTTCCTTTTTTGTTTCTTTTTTCTCCCCCCCCTCTCACACCTTTAACCCTGGCTCATAACGGCTGGACTGTGGTGCTGGTCAGCATATTGTCACCTGGGTTCCATTAAGAACTCCACTCATCTTCCTTTAGAAATAACAACAAAACAGATCTTTCTCTGTAATTCTTCTAGATTTTTCCAGTGGAGCCTCTCGGAGGTCAGAGGAAGTTGGGGAGACAAATTGCATTAGTCCTCTGAATAAGCAGGTTTTTGGGTCTACGAGCCTCGGGACGAGGGGTGGCCGTAAGATGAGGTTCTTCTTGTCTCTCAAGGGTCTTGTAGTGTAAAGCCTTCAGGCTCCAGAGATAAACGCTTAACGGCACAATGACAATCTGGTCTGGGTTAAAACAAAAAGGAGGCATTATTTTGGATTCTCGTGGCGAGGCGCATTCCGAGGATGGGAAGGTCACAGACAGTACGTGGTTTTTTGCAGTGAGCCTGGGTTTTGTTTCAACCCTGAAGTTTAGTGGTGTATTAAGAAGAACAGGAGAATCAGCCTGAGTTTTTGGGGCACTTATCTGACCAGAAATAAAGTTTAACCCTCATGTTCTTTGAAGGACTGAGGGACATTTTATAGTATTTAATAGTATAATATCATTAAAGATCTCATTTCTAAACTTAAATTTCAATTAAACATGTCATATAACTTAATCTAGGTATAATACCTTAATAAATTCACTTAATTTTCTAATGCTAAGATTTTAATGTACACACATTTTATTTCATTTTATGTTATTTTTCTGTAACATGTTTTTTGCTGTATTTAAATAGAAGCTAAACAGAAGCAATGTCAGTAAAATATGCACAATATGAAAAAACAGAAGCACAACGCTTTAATTTTACCTGAAAATGGAAAGAGGTTTTGCACACTGTTATCATTTTAATATGTAAATAATATATGAAAATAAGAAATAGTCAATTTCAGCAGAATGTTAGAATTAGATTTATTTCTTATTTATTGATTAAGCTAGTGAATTTTATATACTGTTTTATATATATATTTTACTGATAAGGTTTCATTCAAGAAATCATTTTGTTTTTCAGTAAAAATCCTGCGATACAGCGCAGATCATTATAAGTTTCTCTCCACCCTGTTTTCAATGCATCTGGCGTAGCTGGACTCTGTGTGAGTGTGCGTCAGCTGTTGTGTGAATCAAAAGCTCGACAGCACTGTTTCATTGCGATGACCCTTACACCTCCCAGCTTGCTCTGGTTTGCAGAAGCCCGCAGACCTCGTCAGGGATGTCAAACAACAAAACACTGGTCTGCAAAAGCCAATATCCTGTGTCTGTTCGCGGTACAGCCGGAGCCAAGACGCATCTAATAATCCGGGCGAAATATTCATTTTCACGTTCATATTAACTCTCAAATAGAGATGCCTTAGTCTCTCTCCCTGTCGTTCTCGCTCATATCATCGGTGTCACCCTAGGTGTGAATTCTCACGAGAGTGTTTTGTTGTATATTCTTGAATGGAGAATATTCGGGAGATGACAGAATGTATTCCAGGTGACATTCGTGCAGCTGGTGGAGTTTGGGTCGTCTGTCACTCATTCGGTTCTCTGCAAAGCAAATGATGGCGTTATTGTAAAGTCAGTCACTTCTTATTAAGCCCCACCGAATTGAAACGGTGCTAGACGATGATTCGTCCGTCAGGAGATGCGTACGGTTTGTCTGGATCCATTAACCACTCTCTTCTCACCAGATCTCAGTGTCATTGTTCTGTGAGGAGCAGGGCCTGCCGCCCCCCTTCCCCCGAATATGACACGCGCACTGCGGGACATGGCAGTTTCCTTAGAAAAGGCCTCCGCGCAATCATTTACATGCTGTAACCTTACGCCTGCTATTGTCCGTGCCTCAGTCGACATTCATTTGTGTCCCCCGGCAGCTTTGACCAGCGAACAATCCCCGGACCAGGCAGGAGGGAAAAATAGGCCTACGTTTCACTGATTAAAGAGATGTGGTGTCAGCGCCCGGTCGCTGTCAGCACTCTGTTAGCGACTAGCGCTGACTTTCTAGAAAGCTAGGCTGCTACGCTAATTACCTTTAAGTGAGTAGCGTCACTTGAAGCTCGTCTACGAAGCATTTCTTTATAGGCTGCCTTTTAAATTTGTGATCATATAAAATATAATAGGCTTTAAGAAGATTCAAGCCTTCGTTTAGATGGCTGAGGAGGAGGTGTAAAGACCAAAGATGGTGTTGCGTTTACCGTTTCACAGATTTTCGAAATTAACTACCAAAATATTTTTTCACACAGATTTCACATTTAGCAAATTCACTTTGTTGACCAAACCAAAAACAAGTACATTTGTGCTACGTTTACAGAAATGAATACAATTGAACCTTCATGTTATGCTTTTTGATCACATGAAGTTTTTCATTTTTTATTTAAATGTCCATCTCCATGAAAAGTCTTACATTATTTGTTGTATATATATATATATATATATTGTAATGTGATGTACTTGTGATAATACATTGCTAAATTTATTTTTCAGTAAAATGTTCTGACTAATGTAAAAATAGGCCTTGTATAGAAACTATACTGTTCAAACTATACAAACAGTTTTTAATCATCGTGATGTTTGCTGTTTTTTAATGCTAACGTGCTAGTACATGGTTTGCTAATGAACAAAACTTGCATGATTTCTATTAACACATCAGTGAAATATTGTTTGGATGTTTGCCATAAGAAACCTTTTTTTTTTGCTCCTAATAGCTTTCTATGTTTGAGTTTAATTCAGCTGCAAAAAAAAAAAAGAAAAGATGAAACATGCCTCCGGTCGATCAGAAAATAGCTCACTATAGGCTGCTAGACTTTTAAATTTGCTTAAAAAAGAACAAAGTGGTTTGGATCTTTCCAGATGTTGATGGAAGAAGTGGCCCACTTCTCATTCTTTCTACATTTGGGAATCAGTACTGCAAAAGAGTAGATGACAGTACATATGGTTTCTTACAGTAGAACTTAATGTTCAATGAAAAAAGTTCAGACATCTGTCATGATGTATATATTATGTGACAGTAATTTAGTCTTGATAAGAAGTGCATAACAAGTGTAACTTCTAACTACATTTTTCAGTAACAGTAGATCTGGAGCTTTAAAAATAGTGTAGCTTTTAATGTAACAGGCTAATTAATAGTTTTACAGATGAAGAAACAATCAAGCACATTCTGATAAACTGTCCTTGTGTATGTGTAGAGTTGGGAAGTCTGATTCATTTTAGTCAGCGAGTAGGTACATGAAACTGAATTATAAAACTATTTTTTAAATATTCAGTAAAAAAGTGTGAAAGTCCATGCAATGTGTTTTTTCTGTCTTCCTTTTTTTGTTTTTGTAAATAAATCCTGTAATGGGGTCACAAAGAAATTTGAAATAAATAGAAATGAATAGTTTCACTAAGCAAGGATGTATAAAAGTACCATTAAATACATATTTTTTAATTTACATTTCGCAAATAAACACATCATGTGACACTATAAAGACTGTAGAGAGCTTTGCCATCACAGAATATATTTAAAGATATTAACATTTAAAGGTTGTTTCAAAAAAATATTAACATTTCACAATTATAATGTTTTACTGTACATTTTACAGCTTCTTTACAAAACTTTAACATGTTGAATTAGCTCCTTCAACAGCTCTGACAAAGCATTTTTTGGACAGATGATCATGAAACCAAACGTGTCTGCATATGTTGTCATTTCTAATATGGTCCTTTAAAAAATATACTTTTTTATTTAATTCTGAAAAGGACAGCAGATTTTAAAATGTATTTAAAGGGTAGTGCACTCAAAAAAAAATTCTATTGCTCACCCTCATGTTGTTCAAGACTGTATGATTTTATTTTGTAGAACACAAAATTAGATGTTTCTCAGAATGTCTGAGCTGCTCTTTTCCACACAATGAGAGTGGATGGAAATTGTCAAGATACTCAAATACTGTAAATGTCTATGCAACAATTTGACGCGATATGTGAGTTAGCCGTATAGTGTCTAGTGCTGCTCTTTTCAGTCTCTTAGCCCCATGCTTTGCAAGTTCCCTCATCTGATTGCCTGCCAGAAATATGCTGCCCTAGCTATTGTGGGGTTCATAACCATTGTAATGGAGAGCGACGAATGCACAACATTCGGCAAGACCGCTTTGTCATTCTTGTTCACCTTTCCTCATTCCTCCGCTCGTCTGTTTTTAATAGCAGGTTGTATTGTCTAGCTCCTTAGCTACAACAAAGGGATAAATACAAAGCGTACTGTAGGTGCTTGTGCTAAAGGCCTTGGACATGACATGTGACAGCCGATGATAAATTGGTTCTGTGTCTGTTCAATTTCAAATGCAAAGCTCTGGAGAGGGGGAGAAGGAGAGGTGAAATGAAACATTTCTGGAACAGGGTGAGTGGGAAGTTTGAGATGATGTGTGGGTGTGTGTGGACCAGATAAGCCTCTGCTTAAGTTCTGGTGCAGGTTACTGACTTCCCGTCGTTCACAAGTGCATCTTGGCATCCAGTCAGGTAAGGAGAGCGAGGAAAGCAGTGTGTAGATGAATAGCACTACACAATCGGAAATGACAGCGGTTCATGCGTCCTTACAAAATGTAACCCACAAGCACATGCGCACCTTTCTAGCTCAGTGATTCTTAACAAGAGGTTTATAAATCCCAGGGGTAGTTTAGCAGGGTCCAGGGGGTACTTGAAAGATCACATCGGCTCTATTAAAAATAGATTAAATCTGAACATATTTTTATTTACTGATTTTTCTGTCAATAGATCAAAAATAATAATAATAGAACTTATAGATTACATTTATGTTTTTTTTAATATTTAAATATATTGCCAATCAATAAAATAAGTAAAAATATACATTATAATATACAATATACACCACTTTTTAAACATTTTAAAATAAGTAAAAATGAAAAATGTCTCTTATGTCCACCAAGACAACATTTATTTTCTTTAAAATACAGTAAAAACAGTAATATTGTAAAATAGTATATTTCCATCTTGATGTTTTAGCAAAAATGGAACCAAAGCATGCACATCGAGGGCAAAAACAAAACTAAACAAAACGAACAATAAAAAAGGGTTCTTAACGGAAAAAAAGAAAAATAACAACAGTTAGCACACCATCGGCTCCATAAACACAACACATTTGAATAATTAATGGACTTCACACAAGGTAATGTTTCAAGCTCGTTATGATGAATATTAATGAGTTAAAAGACAAACTGAATTATTTTGATGTTTTCAAAAGTAACTAATTTCTGTCATTGCAAAGCTGCATTTTCAGCAGCCATAACTTCAGTGACTGTCACATGATCCTTCAGAAATTATTCAGATATGCTTCTCACAGGGATATATATATATATATAATTATTATAATTTTATATGGCATACTAGTATTAATAATAATACAAATGTCCCTTCAAATCTTTGAAAAGTAGTAGTTAATGAAAACATCTTTTTGGTGAACATAAATGTTAACAGAAAAAGACTGATCGTTAGTGAGACTATAACTAAAAATTAACTGAGTGAATGACAATAATTTTGTATTTGTTTTCTTCAAGGTTCAGTTTTACAGTGCAGCTATATAGACCAGTCTATTGACCAGGTGACTGTTTTTTTTTTACTGTAAACATCATTCACCTCAAAACAAATGACACTGCATCAGTCAAACTATATGACAGCAGCTTGAAGTCAACATTTTCACTCACCATGAACCGTAAAAATCTTTTTTGTTTGCAGTAAATTATATCTTTCAACACTTAAAACAGCATTCATTTAATTATAAATATCATATTTGGCCATTAATTACCAAAAGTAAAAAAAAAAAATTATATAAGTAAATTCAGAGAATATAACTATTAGAATATTTCAGTGCAAATTATAAACTGTAAACCTGATAATTATAAAATAAACTGGATTGTATTTAGCATGTCATGTTAAAACACCTTTGGAAGGAGGCAGGAAGCTGCACAATTATAGCTGTGATGGTCACATTGTAAATTGAGCTATTGTAATTGTTTTGTTATTCATCCTGATTGTGGAATGAATCAGTCGAGCTGGAAGGATTGACTGCCTGGCACAGTTCTATGCGAGCCAAATCCAGCTTGTATCTTAGAAGACAAACAGGAGGAAATGTGTGTAATTGTGCGTGTGTGTGAGAGAGAGAGACTATGAAAGCAGCTTCTGCATTTGTGTGCATGTAGAGAAAAGCAAGGCGCGTTCTGAATTGTCATACGAAGGGCTAAATTATATCTTATGGTAATTGCTGTATAATTCAAAAAATGCCCAAGAAAAGTCCAAAAACAACCTAGCTCGATCATCTCAAAGCTTTCGATATGATAATAATAAAAAGGTTTCTGTCTGTTTCTGTACAGATTTTGTATATCTTTGTTTCAATTTATCTCAATTTAATTCCATATTATTATTATGATAGATGTTTTCTTTGATAACAGGATATCTATGACCAAATGTGGAAGAAGTCTGGAGATTTCATCCGTCCTGCACACAAACACAATGACTTGAATTCCTAAATTCACTTTTGGCGAACGCGAGTATCCATGGCTGAACCTCTTGACACCTCATCTGTGGTCCTGCATTGCTTGCCTGGACTTTAATTGAAGACAGTTTGTCTCTGCTGCGTAGCATCATCTCTCCCATCCGCCCCTCTCCTCCATGGGTCAGTGAGATCCAGCGGATTCCTCCACTCCGGCTCCAGCCCAATGCCTTATTGCTATTTGCCTCCTGCCGTCCTGGGAGAATATGTTAGATTGAAGTTATTTTATGCTTGGCTTAACACTCTCTCTTTCAGTCTTCTGCATCGTGTCTCTTTGGCTTTCCCTTCTTGTCCTATTCTTGTCTGGCCTGTTTTGGTGTTTCCCCCGTTCAAGAAACACTTCATGCAGAGAGAGCGAGACAGAGGCGGAGAGGAGCAGAAGGATGAGAGGTTTCAGTGCTGGGATAAAAGCGAGCAAGTGAGCATTCTGATATAAATCAACAATCCTCTGGAGTTTTAAACCTTAGAAGGCAGGTTTTTGAAAGAGGTGGTCTCAGGGTCTTTCTGTAATGTACTGTACTGTCATTTACTGCTGCTTCTCTGTAAAGAGAAAAAGTTCAATGTGTCGATTTTCTAAAGAATAAATGCTGTAAAAAAGTTTTAAACAAGACAAAGATTATTTTTTAGATTATGTTGATGATTATTATTAAAGATCATACTAATTAAGTCTTTATACCTCAAAACATAACTTTTACGTCGGTGTCGTTTGCCATTTCTTTGCAATTATTATCAAGTTTACTGGCAATTGTGACAATTGTTATCTATAGATAGATAGATAGATAGATATCAAATAAATGTACAATTTACGTATACAAAGTGGTCAATAATTAGTAAATAGATATTATTATTATAATACAATAATAATGTATTATGTATAAATATCAAATTATATAATTTTACTACCACAAAAACATTTAGAAGTGATATATATTAAGTTCGAACAGATAAATTGACACAGAATACACAAAGAAAATAAATAAAATGGTATAACAGATATATAACTGAGTTAAGGGGAAAAAAAGCTTTGACAGCATTCAGCTCAAAATATTATTGCCTCAGTTTGTGTGGTTGTAAAATTGTATATACAGTAACATTAGCAAATAAGCAACAAGTCTGTTAGCATTTGCTAACTGGAACAGGTACACTACTATATAAACAAGTAACCACCAAGTTAATACATTTAGATACTTACTCCCTGACACTGGTTGTCTGGTCAGTGAATAAACAGCCTTATTGCTATTTCGCTCCATCTGTGGATGTGAAATGACATTAGCTAAAGGGCATTCGCTAATCACACAGATATGGAAAACATGCCTGTAGTATGTGACTTTGTTAACAATGGATGCAGCTCACTTTGTTGTTGAGACGTTCTAGCAGATGTGTGCTGTTTTGTTTTGAGTTTTTCTCTTGGCGTGAGCTTGTTTCACTAAGTGTGATTCGCATTAGGAGGATGAGGGTAATGAACTGAAAGGCTGCCGTGTGAATGTGTGTGTAGTGACCCTGCAGCTCCTGCTCATTGCCAGCGATGTCCTCCTGATTCTTTCCATTCTTCATCGTCTCATCCCAGTATGACATTTAGCGGCATATGTGAACACATAACCACACACTGTTTACTCACGAAAAAAGCATGGAGATACACTCATATGTGTTTGTTTTAACACTTTCCTGTAACTTCCGTTGTTTTTGTGTGATGTAATGGTCATTTTTTTTTATCATTGTTTGCTGAAAACTTGCTATAAACCAAGTGTATATGGGCTAGAAGTGCTCAGCCACTAAAAGAGTAAAAAGCGGCACACTGAGGTGCAGAATCCACTGACAGATGAACTGTACAAAACAACTCTGCCACAGTGAAAGCGACAGCCACATGTTTGACGTGATCCCGCATCTGGTTTTGTTTTCACGTTTTGTCAAGCATCAGACCAACATGAACTTTGAAGGCTTTGCGGGGCGCCCAGTCGGGAAACAATCCTGAAACGTGCTCGTAAAAAGCAAACAACACTGCCCACAGAGTTCAGGCCAATAATAGGCTTGAGGTGAATGCTGTCCTCCGAAAAGCACACTGAAGATTTCTCAATACTGAGTTCACCGCAGAGCAGTCAAAGATATGTTACAGAACAGAAAGTTGCGGTGAAATTTGATGAATGGAAAGGCAAATGCATTCTGATTTGGTTCTAAATTGCTTGGCTTGTTTCACCATCTTAATTTATTCATCTCCTCATCGCCTATATCCAAGTTCTTGGTAAAACAAAGGACATTGTTAGTAATGTATGGTAAATAATGCATGTAAGACAACACCTGTCCACTGCGTGCGTCCTCATAGACTAACTCGGCACGGCTCTCCCCTCCTTCCTCTCCCAGCCGTCATCATCATACACCTCTCTATATGTTAGCTAGCGGCTAGACTGCAAGGAAAAGCCTTTACAGAGGTTCGCACATATCTTTTTATTGCAGCATACATCAAGTATGTTGAGACATCCGAAAGAGACTGTGAGATCCACGCTGATCCATTAATCATCATTCATTGTATGTTAATAAATTCCGAATTTCCCCATTTACCATGCGGGGCCATCCGCGCACGCTGGTAACGCAACCTTTTCAGAGGCCATAAATCACAGAGCCTGACTCGTCTGACAGAGAGGCCTAAACACAGGCGCACAGTCAGTCCTGCGGGCACAAACACACAATCTAATGTACTCGCGTCAGAACTGGGAATCGACGGCGTAGTCTGGCATGCGGCAGAGCTGCTGGAGATGGCCGCGCTGGTGGCAGCAGAGGGATCGCTGAAAGCCAGGGGCCTCGTTTTCTCTGCAGCGACGTAGAAGCTTTTTGAGCCACCGCGCACATAGACAAGAGTTGGCAGGCAAATAATACTTAGAGGAAACCACACTAGCTATTATGGGGCAATTCTGCCTTCCAGGAGTGTTGTGTACCTGTCCTATTGATGGGTGGGTGTTAATAAAAGTAATCAGAGGTGGAGCTGCTGTTTGGTTTGGCTGTACAGGGCCTTTCAAAACATTTCAAATTCGGTGGAGTGGGAAAAAGCTTCAGACGTTAAAGATGGCAGCTCATTATTGCTTGAATTTCAGAGGGAGTGCGTAAAAGCAGAATCCAAAATTAGCTTTGCATAATTTGAATTTTTGTATAATTTTGTTCATATTTATCTATGTATGTCTGTACAGGCGTGTGGTGAAAAATGTGTGTGTGTATACTTGTTTATAAAAAAATAAAATAATATTGTGGGGACCGACCTGGAGTCCCCACGAGGGGGGAAATAAATATGGTAAATGGAGTTTATATAACAATGCAAACAGGTTTTCTGTAAGGGGTAGGGGATGAAAAAATATTGTTTAGTCAGTATAAAAATAATAGACGTTTATGGAATGTCCCCACAATTCACAGAAATAGTTTGTGAGTGCGTATTATTTGCGAAAAACATAATGAACCAGTGATGAAAACTGATGAACCAGTCTTTTTTTTTGTTACTTGCCTTCAAGTAACACATAACTTTGTGTTTATATATATATATATATATATATATACACATACACACTAAAAATACTTATTTTTTCTGTTTCTTATTCATGACATACAGTGATAAATCACTCTTTTTTTCTTTGTTTGTTTATATATTTGTTTACTTAGTTATTTACTCCAATTTGGTAGCTTCATTTAAAGAATATTCTGTGATGTAAATGAAATTATGAGGTAAAAGTTAGAAATTTCTGTCTTTGCTATGGTAAAAAGATCATTCTCACAATTCAGTATATAACCAGATTATTGCAGTCTCTAATCAAGTTAACAACCAACTGGTAAATAACAGTGATTACAGACAATTTTCCAAAGTTTTAATCACTTATGATGAAGAATATGTCATCAAAGGGTGTCAAAAAAATCATGAATGATGATCATGATTATACAAACGCTATGTAGAAAGTTGTTTTCGAAAGAGTATAATGCCGTTAGTGCTGTAATACCCAGATTTCCTCTGAGAATGTGCTGTCTGACAGCGCTGTGTGATCTGCAGTGTGCATCCCTGAGAATCCACACAATATCGACATTCTCTTACTGAACCTGAGCCAGCCAGTAATCAAATGTAATTGTAGTTCACAAACATTTATCGGATTAGGCTACATTATTTTTAGCCTTGGGGAACTGTTTTCATTGTCCTCACATTTACCCCTCAATATTTACAATACCTCACCCCCTACAGAAGTCACATGGCAAACGTGTGCTGCAGATTAAAAGATTATAGAGGCTTTTTGTGCAGAGGCCACTTATAAAACTATTATTGTCAACAGGACCTCGGATTCTTGTTGAGATGCGTGTTTTATACTCATATGCGCATTATGCCAAATCTACCCTGTCCGATCTGTCCTATGTAACACCTGTGTTGTGTGGTTAATTTATCAACAATACTGAAAAAGCAGTAATAATGTAATAATGACAAAACATTTTTTATATATTTTTTTTATTTTTATATTTACTATTATAAATATATAATATATGCTAATCTAGGAATAATCTGGCCACGTTTTCTAAAAAGTTTCTATATTATCTATATTATAAAGTTTCTAATAATTCTATATATTTCTTTTTAAATGCAGTTTATCCCTGTGTCTATATATATATATATATATATATAAGGTACAATTGGGGCTAAAGGCGCCCCTTAAGAAAAAATATGCCATCCATTGCGCCTAAAATGTATAAATGCAGAAAAAAACCGAAGGTCGCGAGGGCTGAGTCATTGAAGCCTTTAGGGCGGATCTGGAGACCCGGAAGGCCATAGCGGATCTGTAGTACTGGAAGGCCAT
>JAUMHR010000049.1:13433512-13450220 GCA_032361145.1 Enteromius fasciolatus
TGACAACGGGTAAATTAATAATTTTGTGTTGTAATAAAATATCGATATTGGCCGTTAGTGTATCGATTATTTATTGCCACAGAGGGCACAACAATATATTGCAATATCGATTTTTTTTCCCACCCCTAGTTGGTATTTTTCATGCACTGCATAATATCACTGCTCCTGCTGCGCCCATGGTACATGGTAGTTCTTTGGTTATTATGGAATGAGAGCATAGTTTCTAGCCATATTTGCTTAGAAAAATGGCAACTTTTTATTTTCCATTGGTCTTGGTAAAAGTAGAGCCCCGTGAAATATGTTTTATATTTTTACAAGTCATGTTTTTTTCTTTTTTAATTCTTGTGTATTCCGTTTTCTGGACTCTGGACGTAAGATTTTATTTTTGGCAATAAGATAAAGATCGGGAAAGGTCTGTGAGCCGGGCCTCGAACACAGGATGCACGAAGCGCAATGGCACCACATGTTGACGCACTGCATCAAATTAATGGTTAAATAAAATTTTATTAACATACCCTGTAATGTCCACTTTGTAGGGTACTTATGGTCAAATGAAACAATGTATCTTTGTATGAATGACTTGTTCTTGAATCAAAATGATTCAGTTCTATATCTTGCTTACCGGTTAACCATTTACTTGCTTTGTGGCTTATACTTTGGCCTCTTGTCACACAAAACTGTATAATTTTAGTTTTGTGGGGCACTTTCATGATACTTTCAAATTAATGAACTTTATGACTAAATTAAATCTTTGATTAGGTTGAAATGTTTTTGGTTCAAGTGTTAAATGCTGGAATGTAGACGGTGTGTGTTTGTCTCTGTAGAGTGGTGGTGGGCATGTTTACTGGCTATCCATCATTATTTTGATGAGCAGGCTAATTGCACAGCCCGCTTGTTAGCGGGGGCCGGGAAACGTCCTTGAGTGGATGCATGAAGGGTTGTTGGCGGGATTACGCACAACATGAAGTGGCTTTATTGTGTGTGTGTGTGTTTGTGCATTGTTTCTCTCCATCCAAGGACTTCTCAATGGGCATTTTGCCAGATGTGAGATCTCTTCAAAGGCTGGATTTAATCAACACACTGCATGATTCACACACGCTTGCACCTGGTTTTTTTACACGTCTGCTCTTTAACCAGCTAGTTAAGAACTGGAGACTTTCTGTATCTAGTTACTTTAATCTCTTGTCCATGATGTAAACATGAGATGTTGTAAATATGTAAAAAATAGAGTATTAAGAATATACTATTTAAAAATGTGCTATTTGCTTTTTCTTTGTAACTGCTTGTAAAATTATCTACCTATTTCTGAGTAAAATAGTTTTAACACATTTTTTTTCCAGTGCAGGTGCCCTAAAATCATCCATTGAATTCTAATATTCCAATATTTGATAAAAGTAACTACCAAATGTAACCGTGATAAAAAGAGCTGAGGTTAGTGAGGCGATCCTGCAGATAAGAAAAAAATGTTCATGACCTTGCGGTGCTGTTTCTTAATGTCCAGTGATCTTTCTGAGTAGTAATGATACAATGCTTCCTCATATTCTTTCTTTCCTCCTGCTCCCTTCTTCTCTCTCTCTCATGCTCCTGCTCTCTCTTTTTCTCTCTAACCGTCTAAAGGACTCAGTCAGCAGTTCGGTTCACTGTCTGGCAAATGAGCTGTCCTATTGAAATAGAAGGGAGAGTGTTCCGTGTTGCAGAAAATGCTGCCATGGCAAGCCGCACCGGAGAAAGAGAGAAGGGGAAATTACTTGCTTGGACAAAGAAACATGAGAATGTCCTTTCACTAAAAATGTACCAATTTAGACTCATGTTGGGTAGATTACAACATTTTTCTTTTCCCTCTCCATCTCCATCTGCACTCATTATCATCTATAGATTACCTCACTCTCCTCACCTGTGCTGGAGAAAAGTCTAGAAAAGTACATTTGTTCAATTGATTTTGTTCATCCTCTGCATGCTCATAAAACCCTCTCAGGATTTGTAGTTGGATGCAGTGCTTTTTATTGTGTCTTATGGTCTAAATGTCTTCTCGAGGTGTATTTTATGTACACAATAGAGTCCTGTCTTTCATCTCAGTCCCCCTAAAAATCTGTGATTGTGATCTCTCGTGTTTGCTTAAAGCTACATAATCTGAATTCTGATTACTTGTTTGTTACATTTTAGTATTGTCACTCCACTGATTAGCTGATTTATTCTCAGATGAAATAATAGTTTTCACTTCACAGAAGTGGAGTTGAAAAAATGTAAGCACTTTTTATAATTTCTTGGTGTTTGTCACTAATAGTGAAAAACTCTAAAACATTCTATTTATTTCAGAGTTTAAACATAGAGATTGCAACAGACATTTATCATATACTCCTACATATAGTTTACACATGACAAAATATGATAATACACAGCTATACAGTGTACTAACTAGGGTTGTAACGGTATGGCGGTTTATTGTGATATTGACATGTACGATTATCATACCGTGCGCATTTGCTTATAACCGGCTAAAAAAAAAATTAAACCAGATCTCACTCGCGCTGCAGTATATGCAACTTCTTTGGGCTTGACTGCTTAGACTCCTCCCATACAGCAGAGAAAAGTCTGATACAGGGGCTACTATTTCTAATCTATATCTCCCGCCGAAAAACTCATTAAAAATTGTCAGTATGGCAATATTTTGGGGAACTGAAAAATGATCGCGGGGTTGTCCTTGAAGATGGATATCCAGTTTGCAAGAAATGTGAACGAAGAGGACTGTAAAAGGAGGAAATACGTAGAACATGCTCTCTCTTATTCGCGAGCACCATCCCTCCGTGAACATAAAAATATTAAAGCGGTTATTTCTGATGCAGAGGGAAACCCGGAATCCAGTTACGTAATTGTATAAATCAAAATATAGCTGTGCAGTAAATCAAATCGCGATGTGCGTGTCTGTGAATATACAGCGCAAAAAGGCTGCCACATATTGTAAATTGATATTTTGTGTGAAAGAGCAGCGCCGTTGTAGTGCCGAATTTTTACCCCCTGCCAGATTATGACTCCCTTAGTTTTGGTAGGTTTAGTGTTCGGTGTGGGGGAGAGGTTATGATTAGGGGCGGGGTTAGGATTACTATTGATTTCAACGAGGGGAGTCATAATTCGGCACAACACCGTTTCGCCTTGTATATCTAGTACACATTCAAGTGCGCGTGATGCTCGTGGTTTTTAAAGCATCTGATGTCTCACTCACTATGTGAAGACGTGAACACATCAACATATCCGGAGCTGCTCTCAGAGAACATGTTGAGAAGCAAAAGTTGTTTTATTTCACCTGATTGTATTTTCAATAATATATTTTTGTATTGAATTATAGAATCCAGACCAATTATATCAGACAACCCATCCAAGTTATAGCCACATTTCAGTTTCTTTTACATCCATGTTTACATCCATCCAACATGACCCTGCACATATTGCTCTCATATATGCTGTTAAAGAAGAAGAACAGTTTGATTATTGTCTAATATAAAGAGAAATAACTTATTCCTTAATTTGTTCAAATGGGAGATGCAAAGCTTTATTTAATTTTTCTCCCCAAACGTTAGACTCATCCTTCTATGTTTTTTTTTTTTCATTTTTATAAAAAAAAAGTTTGTTACAATAAACTATGTTCAGCCAAAAACCAAATCTCCTTTTATTCATTTAAGGGTCATTGTAGCTGATGATTATAATATTAATAATAGTTTGATACCGTATACCGTGAAACCGTGATATTTTCTGAGACTATTATCATACCGTGAAAATCTCATACCGTTACAACCCTAGTACTAACAGTGTACAATTTAAATGAACTGTTTCCTAATTTAATGTATTATAAAATGTATTTTATTCCTATGATGGCCATTACTTCAGTTTTCGGTGTCATAAGATCCTTTAGAAATTGTTTAAATATGCTGGTTTGGGGCATAAAACATTTCTTGGTATGAATGATGGCATTATAATTTATTTATTTTTAAACAATTTGTAATATTTTTTTAGCCAATTGTGATGCATTTAATCAATCCTTGGTGAAAAGTGTTAATCTTAAAAAATATCTATAAAATTAAAGCAATAAAAAAATTGTGAAATCATCTCCACACGCTTGTTCTCTTGCAACCCAGGGTAATTAAAATGAAACTTTTTTGGTAGTGTTAACAGATGGAGTTATCTGTGGGCATTGCAGTTGATGAATGCAACACCTAAATTGACCCATTGGTGGTGAATGGGCCGGGGGCCGTTCAGCCGATGCTCTTGTTGTGTGGTCCTGCTCAAAGTCCTCATTACCAGGACTTGTCATGGGAGAGGCGCTGTGCTGCATGAGAGAGTCTGAATCAGCCTTATTTGAATTCATAATTGTGCCTAGCTGAAGGGGAGATTTGTGAAGCAAGTCAGGGTTCATTGTTCGAGCTGTGTGAGTCCAGTGGAGGGTGCGAGGGAACTCAAAGCTAATGTAATCTAAGCTGTTTGAGAGGGTTAATTGGGAAGGAGGGGAAAAAGGGTGTGTGAGAGTGTGACCGATCTTTTGGAGTAAGTTGCAACTGCAGTTGACTAAATTAAGAATATATAATCTGTGCTTGTGTTCTTGTGACAAAACTGCATTGTTTTCCTGCATGAAGTTTTTATTATTATTATCATTATTAAGCACCAGCACATTTTTATAGAGGGGCACACAAGGAGAAACTTTTAAACTCTTTTCCATGCTCTTTTAATTCAGTTTTTAAAGCTTCACAGTACTTTTCTTACTTAATCATTACTTGTGATTTTTATTATTCTTTTGTGTGTTCCACAGAGGAAAAAAAAAGTACAGGTTTATACATGAAGGTGGGTAAAGAATTTTAATTTTGGTGAACTGGCACTTTAAGACTCTAAGACCATGTACTCTAATGACCTACTTTTCTAAAGAATTGCATACTTTGTAATCAATACCTTTAATGATGCATACAGGAAATAGCTTGGCCTAAATTCTTTCCTGTATTTAATCCTTAATTGCAAAACTTCACATGTGGACGTTCTATGGCTCTTCTACACCTGCAGTCGTTGGCTTAATGTGCTCATTTTAAGGTCGGTGATGAGCAACAACATAATTTGCAGCCCAACATGCTCTCAGAAGATTGAAACTAATGGGTTGTCTCCAGATGCTGAAAGAAAAAAATGTAGATCCATGTTGTGAATGTATTTGTTTCATTGTAGGTTTGTGGGTCATCACAACCAAAGGTTTTTTTTTTTTTTTGGGGGATGTGCCATAACGACACCATTGTGGAGGTAAAAGACACTTCTCTACAATGACAGCATACTATTGTTTTTTTATGTGTACATTTCAAATATCACGTTAGTAGTTTTGTGTGTTATTTGTTGCGGGCCACTTAAAAATATATTTTAATATAATAAATGAATTTATATTTAAAACATATTTTGAAGAAGTGTTAAAGACTTGTGTACAGTATGTATGTATGTGTGTGTGTGTATGTGTGTGTATATATATATATATATATATATATATATATGAGAGAGAGAAATAGAGAGATTTATTTTATTTTATTATTGCTTGGCCTATAAGTCTTAAATATTATTTAACTAGCTTATTAAAAGGGAATTGCTTTGATACTATATCAAAAAAGAAAAAAAAAGCGGGCAGGGTTATTATTTGATTGGTGACCTATAAACATGGTGAAAAATTGTTAAAATGTTCTATTTATATTAAGGTTTAAGTATGGAGATCATGTGAAATAAAATGTTCTTACACTTCTTGAAAAATGAACAGACATTTGCATTAACCATAAAACAATGCAGTGAAGTGCAAAATTAAAAATTCAGTTAAAACATGTAAAAAATATGGAATATTTGGTTATATTAGTACATTGTGTCCTATTTTTAAAGATATTATTAATTGATTGATTTTTTTTTTTTAATTCTTTTTTTTTTAATAGAGTTTTCAAAATACTGGGAAAGATGACTGTCATATAAATACTTAACACAATATAAAATATAATTTGACAATTTACATGTAAACATAAATCGAAATCTTACACTCCTGTAATGGTCATATGACATGCAGGTAACAAACATCTTGTTTGTTTTTTGTTTGTACGATTTTTTTTTTTTTTTTTTTTTTAGATTTTATATTTGAAAGCTTTCCATGAACTCAGGAACCCCTTGTGGTTCAGGGAACCCTTTTGGCCCATATTGTCTCTTTTCATTTTGATTGTAGCTTTGCTGTAATCCACATACAATGTCAATCTTGTGCACATTGCCGTAACGTTTTAACGAATCAATTAATTCTCCAGAACCCTTTCTGTTTTTGCCTGGTTTTACTTGTGTTTAGCTTTTCTCTTGACCTTGGAGCCTGACTGTTGCGAGAAGAAACCCCACCAGCCCCAAAGACTTATTCCCTCAATTTAACAGCAGACTGAGGTGTTTCTCCAGCCTCATCGGATCAATGAAAAGTAAATAGCCTCCACTTCTTGTTTCACAGTGCCGTATTGATCTTTCCTCAGCTTTGGCTTCCCCTGCTTCCCTGGCGTCTTATGTCTTTCAGCCCCAGGGACGATGCTGATTGCCAAAGATTGGACAAGCTAACAAGCGCATGATGAGGAACCAGTTGGTTCTTCTTGCTTTTTCTCAGTTTTCGGAGGTCTTTGGGACAGGCACACACAAAAGGGAAGCTGATCCGTGGATGTATTCTGTCATTCTTTTGGAGGCTGCTTTTTCTTTCTTGTTTTGACTTAGTTCAACTTGACAGGGTGCTTTTAAGGATATTTTGGAGTTCAAAAATGAGTGGAATACCAGGAAATCAATGAAAGGATGTATTCATGGATGTCTTCTATCACAGAGGTGGCCTATTGTGATCGACACTCTGTGGTTTGTCCGTTACGTGTAGGTGAGTCTAAACGTTTTCTTTGGATCCATCTTATCCCATATATGATTAGCGATTGGTGAGCGAGACAGAGAGGGAGGGACAATTCAAACACTCAACTCACCCTCCAGTCTAAAATAAGTAGAACGGGTTTAGTGGAATATTCCCAAAATAATGCAAAATACTAAATTCAGCACTATGCTCAAATGAACATTCTTAAAAGAAATTAATAAAAAGACGTCAAATAAATGTTAAACAGTTTTCAACATTGATACTGATATTGATCTTAGTCACAAAATCAGCATATTATTATTATTATTATTTCTGAAGGATCATGTGACACTGAAAACTGCAGTAATGTCTGAAGAAAAAAAAGCAGCTATAATACGGTATATTCAAATAGAAAACATGTTTTTTGAATAAATCAAATAAGAGCAGGCTTGGTGAGCATAGGAGATATTAAAACATTTTAAAAAGTCTTGCTGAGCCCCGGACTTTGCAGTGATTGTGTATTTACTGTTTGCTGAATGAAAAAATGTGTACAAAAGCCTGTTGCCAAATATCAATTAATTAAAGACCTTTTTACATTATTATAGATTCATCACATTGAGTTTGTTTACTAACTATTTTAGATCGAAAATGAGTTTGCTATTTACTCCAATTACCCCAACCCTTCAGCCTAATGTCAGTTAGCACTTTTGTTCCTCTTTGCATTCAATATTTTAGGGTTTCCCTGGCAGATGACAGTTGTAAGTAGCCGTATTAGATAACCCTCAGGGTGCCCTTAGCCTTGATTTGAGCACAATTAATTTTCTATTATAGAGTGCTAAAGATGTTCAGTGCTGCTCTGGCTCACCTACAATATTGAGTGGCCAGCCAATTGTGGACTTGGTCAGGCCTTGTAGTGGGGTTTGGAGCTTCCCTCAGGGATCTCATTTATTATTTGCAGATATTGATTTGACAGAAAGGGCAAGGCAAACTACTCTGGTGTTGACTTAGACCTGGCCCCTGGCTGTTAACATGCTCTCAGCTGACCAGTGCTGAGACTGTGATGTTTGCGGTTTGATCCACAGCTCTTACGGAGCGAATATTTTCAACTGTTAAATTGTGGGAGTCTCTTATATAGTGTTTCTTAAGAAGAGGAAGGGAGGATGGTGATTGTGGAGCATGATGGTTCTGCCTTTCTGTGGAGGCTGGTGTTAAAGAAAAGAAAAACAAATAAAAGTACAAACAAAGCATCTATCATGTTGTTTGTTTAGTGAGTAAATGGGGATGGGGCAGGCTGAGGTCAAGGCAACAGACTGGAGGTAATCTCTGTTGCCTGTATTGCTCCTCCTTTAGTGGGAGGTGCTGCTTTTGAGTCATTCTGTGATAGAATTCTATTATAGAAGCCTTTCTACTTGGGCAAAATAAAAAACTGGAGATATTCCTATCGTTCTGTCTATCGCTCTTTCTATCATTCTATCTATCCATTGTTCTATCTATCTTTCTAGCATTCTATCTTTCTGTCTATCATTCTGTCATTCTATCATTCTATTGTTCTATCGTTCTAGGATTCTATCATTCATTCTATCATTCATTCATTCTAGGATTCTATCATTATATCATTCATTCATGCATTCATCCATCCATATTATTTGTCATTCTGTTATCTATTGTTGTATCATTCATCTCAGTTTTAATTCTTTTTTTCTTTGCACAGTCTTGAAGACTTTATAAATGATTTAAATGATTCCTATGGTCTTTCACCTGTTAAAATCAGAAGGAGGAAGTGAACATCCAAACGTTGTGTGTGTTTGTGAGTGTATAGAGAGGGTAGCTAGTGTGCTTCTCGACCTCATGAATCCTTAGCCCCGAGTTCTGGGACCAATAAGCACCTTCCCACAGGCCCGCTCTGAGCCTTGGCTCAACCACAGCTTCTGTTAGAGCAATCCGACCCTAATTGGCATTTAATGTGATGTCTGGGCCTGGGGTGGATGATCGCTGGAGGAAGGAGAGTACCCAAACAAGCGCTCAGGTTGAAACATTCATGATCCATGACATTCAGGACCCAAAATGGCACTTGAGGTCTCAGAGTTGAATGAGACTCTGGTGTAAAAAAATCTATCTGTAGATTATGTGGCAATAGCAAAATACTATATAGGATGTTAAGGCTTGTTGTTTTTTTAGGATAGAATTTGCAAAAGGGCTTTATTGCGTATTACTATATTTTCACCATGATCTTAACCAGTAAAGATCTTTGTTGTTCTATGAAATGAATTGAAACAATTTTCCCCATCCAACACAGATGTACAACTTCCACTAATTTGGTGCACATGTAATTGTTCCTTCATTCTTCCCTCAATCGTAATACATAATGTAGGGTGAGGGTCAGTGAGAAAGAGGGAGTTGGGTGGGAATGATGAGGGAATGCTATTGGCTGTATTTACCACTTGCAGGCTACTTCCACTTGCTAAAGAAAAAGATCCTGTTACGTTTTTTTCTTCTATTTTGGATTGTTTTAAAATAGTTTTCTCTCTTAACACCATGAAAATCATGAATTAATTATAGGCCATGATGAATATATAGTTTAAGTGTGACTGCAAAGTACAAGCATTTTGTACCAAGGACTAGTTGATTATTATTATTTTTAATCCAATACAAATCCAGTCCAATCTGTTGTCAATTACTGTATGAGAGATCTGTAGAATATGAGCCCGGGAAATATATATTTACTGTGTATATACAGTACAGGCCAAAAGTTTGGACACTCATTCAATGTGTTTTCTTTATTTTCATTACCATTTACATTAGTAGATTCTCACTGCAGGAATCAAAACTATGAATGAACAATGTGGATTTATGTACTTAACAAAAACGGTGAGATAACTGAAACGATCTTTTATATCCTAGTTCCTCCAAATAGCCACCCTTTGCTCTGATTACTGCTTTGCACACTCTGCCATTCTCTCGATGAGCTTCAAGAGGTAGTCACCTGAAATGGTTTTCACTTCACAGGTGTGCCTTATCAGGGTTAATTAGTGGAATTTCTTGCTTTATCAATGGGGTTGGGACCATCAGTTGTGTTGTGCAGAAGTCAGGTTACTACACAGCTGACAGCCCTATTGTACAACTGTTAAAATTCATATTATGGCAAAAACCAATCGGCTAACTAAAGAAAAACGAGTGGCCATCATTACTTTAATAATTGAAGGTCAGTCAGTCCAGAAAATTGCAAAAGCTTTAATTGTGTCCCCAAGTGGAGTCGCAAAAACTATCAAGCGCTACAATGAAACTGGCACACATGAGGACCGACCCAGGAAAGGAAGACTAAGACTAAACTCTACTTCTGAAGACAAGTTCATTCGAGACACCAGCCTCAGGAATCGCAAGTTAACAGCAGCTCGGATCAGAAACCAGATAAATGCCAGAGTTCTAGCAGCAGACCCATTTCTAAAACAACTGTTAAGAGGAGACTGCGCAAATCAGGCCTTCATGGTTAAATAGCTGCCAGGAAACCACTGCTAAGGAGAAGCAACAAACAGAAGAGATTTGGTTGGGCCAAGAAACACAAGGAATGGACATTAGACTAGTGGAAATATGTGCTTTGGTCTGATGAGTCCAAATTTGAGATCTTTGGTTCCAACCGCCGTGTCTTTGTGAGAAGACATGCCTGGTTCCCACCGTGAAGCATGGAGGAGGTGTTTTGCTGGTGACACTGTTGGGGATTTATTCAAAATTGAAGGCACACTGAACCAGCATGGCTATCACAGCATCCTGCAGCTACATGCCATCCCATCCTGTTTGCGATTATTTATTTTTCAACAGGACAATGACCCCAAACACACCTCTAGGCTGTGTAAGGGCTATTTGACCAAGAAGGAGACTGATGGAGTGCTGCAGCAGATGACCTGGCCTCCACAGTCACCGGACCTGAACCCAGTCGAGATGGTTTGGGGTGAGCTGGACCGCAGAGTGAAGGCAAAGGGGCCAACAAGTGCTAAACGCCTCTGGGAACTACTTCAAGACTGTTGGAAAACCATTTCAGATGACTACCTCTTGAAGCTCACTGAGAGAATGCCAAGAGTGTGCAAAGCAGTAATCAGAGCAAAGGGTGGCTCTGTGTGTTTATTCATCGTTTTGATGAGTTCAGTGAGAATCTACCAATGTAAATAGCCATGAAAAAAAAGAAAACGCACTGAATGAGAAGGTTTGTCCAAACTTTTGGCCTGTACTGTGTGTGTGTGTATTTATGTATGTATGCATGTCTATGTATATGTATTTATGTGTGTATATATATATATATATCAAATATACACACATTCTGTTTTAAAGCATAAAGACATATAATAATATTAATTAAGAAATGAACAGTTCCCGATTGGCTCGGATTCTGTGTTTGGAGCCCTAATTACAACACTTTTTCTGTTGCTGCGTTGCTCCACATTTGCTCTGTGAAAAACGTTTTTGTTCTCAGCCTTTTTAAAAAAAAAGTGCTGACATATTCTCACCAATACAGAAACTCCACACATGTAAACACGCAAAAGTGCACACTTTTGGCATGCAAAATAATTCTGCCTTTCAGTTTTGTCTGACTTTGTTGCCAAAACTGCTCGAAACACTTTAAAAAGACTGTAACTCTACACTGAAACAGTGTTCAAATTGACATTTGGCTCATCACATCAATATAACACCTACTGTCTGAGCTTCCAATAACTTGACTTTTTCCTTTCAGCAAAATACAAATCCCACACCGTACCACACAGATGGATCTGGCAATTTGATATACCTCACAAATAAGATTATTTTGGTGTTTTAGGCCACATACCCGTCAAGTGTCAGCCAGCCACCATAACATTTGCTCATTCTCATCAATGCCGAAGCCAAACTGTTTTGCCCGTTAGCACCAATGTATGCGTGGAAATGCCTCATTTCAACTTTCACGCTAGTTTTGAAAGGGAAAACAAATCAGAATGCATTAGCACATTTGATGGAGGATGTGTATAACTGCAGTGACAACCGCCTGGACGCCAAGCGCCGGTTACCAGCAGTTCGCATTAAGTTACGCAAACACTAATTGGAGAGTACCTGGCTCCACTTCACTGACTGTTTTGCGTTTTTGGCAGCGTCTCAACAGCAAGCTCACTGCTGTTTCACTTGATTAGCCCCAAATGGGGAAAAAGCTGGCTAATTTTGAAAATGTCAGAAAAAGAGAGGAACCTTCAACTCAAACATGCGTATGGCCTGTTGGCACCGCACTTGCTTTTGATTTGCGGATGTCCCTGAAAATTGATTTTCAGCTGTGATTGCGTACATTGAGGCTAATCAAAGGTTTTGAATAATTGCTCCGGTATGATCTTCCGACATGAATTTGCAGTGTAGAGCATACCGGCTTTTGCCAGAAACATTTGCTAGATATGACCTCACAACATACCTTTCAAATGGTTCCCAGTTGCATATAGAATGCCGTATTTTTTTTCTGATTAGCTCTCAAATGAGCATGCAAGCTGATACTCAGTCAAGTTTTGTATGAAGCACAATACTTCTGTGTTATTTCTCGCGGCCAGGTTTCGTGTCTGCTTAACACATCTTTACTTTACACCTTCACACCACATTTGTCTCACTTCTTGTCCTCTCCAACGGGAGCTGCACAACAAGACCCGCTGCTTTACGCCGTAACAGCGTAATAAAATGAGTGCACCATTACCGCCACGACTCTTCCTTACTCCATTTGGCAGGAGGGGGAAAATAATAAATTGGTATGAATTACAGTGCATCTACTTATCCCTCAGAGTCAAATTGTTCAGTAATGCTCATAACAACCAGAAGAAGCTCTTTAGTGGTAATGCATGGCTGCTTTGTCTGAGGAAGACATCTCCTTCTAAGCCTCGCCTTTGTGGGCCGGTGAAATGTGGTCTTTCGTTTAGCGCCGTAATGCATTACACTGTTTGTGGAGGAAGAAGCAGATTGATTGGGGAGGGCTGGGAGATTAATAACACGCACCTTTCGGTTATGACACCCATTGTTTCATAGATGCCCCGTAGAAGTGTGCTCCTGAAAAATGCATCAGTGTGTAAAATATTGAGCCTGCAGCTTTTCATTACTCTCAGCGTCAGAGACAAATACAGCTAAACAGTAATAAACAGCTTTTCTTTTTTTTTATAATTGAAAATACTATGGGGAGGAGAAAATGGCATGTCAAATCTGCCCCAAAAACAACCATCTTGTTTGGAGGAGCGGGAGACATGGAGTTTGTGTCGCTTAATAAAAGTGTCAGGTCCCAGACAGAGCTGAGGAGTCTTTCGTCCTGACAGCTAACGCAGAAAAATGAGTGACCTGTGGCCATGCTCGCTGCAGGGAAGCCCTGTAGGCTGTAACCTTGAGAGGATGAAGCCCACCACCACAATGCTGGTATAGTTTCTAAATGGACTTTGTGTTTGATTGGGGGTTTTTGCAGGATTCATATTTTTGTAGATAAGCTGCCAGAAGAGCAGTTGAAGTTTGTCTAAAGCTGTTCAATTCATGAATTGGTCTATTGTAAGGTCAGTTTCTTAAATGTTACTTAAATGGCTTTTTATGGGTTACACTTTTAGATGGGTTAAAAAAAAAAGTTAGTTTGACCAGTCCATTCATGTTGCATTTTTTTTTTTTTATTTGAAAAAGGCCACAAACAGGAAGGCTGGCTTTAACATTTCTGGCTGTTTTCTCATTTGCCCCCTACTGAGCCCACTTGGACTCTAGGAGGAAACGGGATCATCCTTGACTTCCTTTTCTAGGATTATATAACACACCACTGAGTTTTGCTTCGGGCTGTTTTATGTCCCGTGAATTCTCTTGCCATGATACTCATAGCCTGTTGACACAGTGAGGAGGAAAAATGAGACCGACAAAGTAGGGAATATGAGAATGGGATGTTAAGATTTTACTGGTAAGAAACATGTTTGCAGCAATATTAAGCAGCACAACTATATTCAATATTGGTAATAATAAGTGTTTTTGAGCACCAAATCAGAAGATTAGTTTCTGAAGCATCATGAAAACACTGAAAACAGAGTAATGACTTTTACAGAAACAAATTACATTTTTAGGAAAAATTGGGAAAAAATATATTCATTTCAAATTTCACGTGTTACAGTCTTACAGTTTTTGTTGTATGATTTTTTTTTTTTTTTTATCAAACAAAGCCAGCCTAGGCGAGCATAATGGACTACTTTCAAAAACTTTTCAAAATCTTACACCACACATACTTTTGAATAGTAGTGTATATAAAAAAATAAAAATAAAATACTGAAAACAAGTCAGTACGGTTATGAAAACATTCATATTGCATTAAGGAATCTGTTGTTGTCTAGACTGTTAGAATGAGATAAAGATATAATAAGAATAACAGCGTTTTTTTTTTTATTTTATGTTATTCTAAAAGATGAATTAATCCTAATTAAAATGTTCTACAATAAATGTTATTCAGGGGCGACAGGAAATTAAAAATAGCTAAGGTTTGATACAATTAAAACTGAATTTGGAACAGATTCAATAAGCAAGATTTTCTGACACAACAGTGCTGATAGTAATAGCATAATTGTTTACAATAATTAGTCAAATAGCAAAACAACTTATTGTTAATCAGTTTTTATGTTTTATGTCACATTTTTTTAACCTCTCTCCTATCTATACCCTCCACAATTTATCTGCAGGGCCAGCTTTGTTCTTGTTATTTAATTTGCTGCTGTTTTATTTCATTTATTTCTTGTGTTGCACAAATTGCTTTTTGACCTTGCCCGTTATAAAGCATAAGTGAATTGAAAAGCCATTGATACACAGACATTTGTGCACCGACTGTACGCAGGCATTAATCTTTCCACCTGCAATGTGGGCCCCTGTTCCAAGATGGTCAGATATATTTATTTATTTCTTTGTGCCCTGTATTATTTTCATTATCTTAAGAGGGCACAGAAAAGCTCATTGATACAGCAGCCGTCTGCAGTGAAGCGCACACACACACACACTCTTGCAGGGCATCTAAAAGTGCCTCTCTTGCATTCTTCCCTGACAGTGATAGAGTGAGTCTGGCCTTTTTGTTTTATTTCTTGTATTTGTAAATGCTGTGTCCTACGTTCCAGCCTAAGGCCAATTTAAATGGTCCAACAGCTGTTGCCCATCTGATCCATTGTCTTTAAATACATGACTAACTGATCCCCCCTGGTTTTTCTGGATGCTACCACACTTTTAAGATCTTTTTGGAAAATATTCTGTGTAGTGATCTTGACCTACCAGATGCCCTGAATAAGATACGGACCTATAACTATCATACATTTTTAAAATAAATGAATGAAATATTAAAATAATAACGTCGTAGACAAATACAAATAAGAAAATTATTTTCCCAAGAAGAAAAAAAAATATTTCACTTTTCTGCATGATTATATGAAATAATAATAATAGCAAAATATTTTAATAATGTATGAACTATTAGTTATCTACTTATAATAATTTGTATTTTCTGATATCTTTAAAAGTGCATATAACATTAAATAAGCTATTAAAACTTGTCTTATCTACAATAATAATAATAATAATTAACTATTGGATAATAGGTTTTAATATAAACAAAAAAATAATACTGGTATCTTGAGGGCTTTTCTTATATATTAAAGCATATGTTTTAAAATGTATATAAAATGCTACTACATATTTCTTATCTACTAAATGTTTAATTAATATATGATGATTATTGTTATTGTTATTATTAAGTTAATGCATGCTTGCCAATGGTGGCATTTTACTTGAATTTCTTTCAGATGTAAGCCATGGGTGAGTGATGGAGAAGAGGTTTATCTATGGGAAGTGTATGAGTGTTGTCTTTGGTGTTGCAAGAGAGCAAACCACTCCTAGTCTTAGTCTCATTTGGAGAATCGCTTTTCTCCAATTTGGTCTGAGACTGTAATTTCTGTAATGACCCCATGAAACATCCTCCCAGCAGATAGGGTGACACTCAACCCATCTACACCTTCTCTTCCCTAATTCCCCTGCTCCCTCTCTTATGGCAGTAAGAGTTCAGTTGCAGTGAAATGCTATGGATAATGGTCTTTAGAGAAGAGAAATGGCTCAGTGGGCCACCAATGGGATATAGTGTTGTTCTCACCTCCAGGTCATTCAGTGTGTTCAAGCCTGGTCAGACACTGATCAGAAATAATTTTTGTCTAATGGTCAGGTGGAAAACATGGACTTGGTGTGCTGTGTATTTACAGAATCTCTACAAAAATATAATGTAAACTGTTTTTGAGGGGGTGTACATTACAGTAAATGCATGTACACAGTAACTTTGTTTTCAAAGATGGAAATAAAGATTACTAGTAAACTTTGGTTTTCTACTTCAAAATTACACAGTTCATTTAATGTATTAATGTTTTTTTTTTTTTTGTTCCCCCAGTGTAAATAAGAACTGTAAATAAGTAGGTGCTTTATCTAGGCTGTATCTATAAAAGTCTGCAAAGTAAAATAAAATATTAATAATAATAATTATTATTATTATTATTATTATAATTAGTATTATATTAATAACAATAATTATTATTATTAATTATTAAATTTTTTGAGGACTAAAATTGAAATTTTAAAATAAAAGTAATTTAATTACCTTTTTTTAAATTATCATTATTCCATGGTGGGAGTAAAAAAAGGTATTATGAGATATCGAGTTTGATACCAACCAGATTGCCTTAATACATCCGAGTTAGGGGTGGCACGGTTCACAAAACCCACGGTTCGGTTCGTATTGCGGTTTTAGGGACACGGTTTTCGGTTCAGTACGGTTCTTGTTATTTTTTCTTTTAATCTTTAACACTCCAGAAATGTACTTCAGCATAT
>JAUMHR010000049.1:13451800-13503206 GCA_032361145.1 Enteromius fasciolatus
ATGTCATGAACCGTCGAACCGTTCGGCACATGCATGTACCGAACCGAGACAAGCGTACCGAACGGTTCGGTTTTTTTCCATGAACCGTGCCACCCCTAATCCGAGTATCGAAAAATGTCTCCCTGTTCGGTACCCACTTTCGATACCTAAAAGGGTTAATCTCATCAACGTCATTGAGCCAATAAGACTGCAGCACTAGCCAGTGTGTTTGACCAGCAATGTGTAAAATAGCCTTATCGTATTTATATAGTTTAGACAATTGCACGTCATTTTTGTCTCTACATGATGTTGCGCCCTCTGTATCGTGCATGGCGCAGTTCTGCCACACACACAAATGTGCGTGCGCCGCACACACAGTGAGCACACTCCCGTTTTCAATAGTATTTGTCAATATTTAACTGCAGAGAAGTTGAATTCTGCATGTCTCTGTGTTAATGTATGGTGCAGACACGCGGTTTTGTTTACTAGCATACTGACCTGCATGTGACGCTTCCGGTGATATTAACGTCTTGCTTCTCACTAAATGAGGACATAAATACAGTAGCTACATGAATAACATCTCCAGAACTGCTCCGAGGGTTAATTCCAGAGCATGTGACCGTTTCATTTGACTAAATCTACCATCATATTATGTACACACAGAACTGTACAGGTATTCATGGCAAGCCGTCAAAATAAAAGTCCGGTTTGGACATGGCAGCAGAAATATATTACTATTGTTCAGTAGAATGTACATAATACAAAAATGATTAAAACAGTATTTCTTCAGTGTTTTAAACTGTAATATAAAATCGCCTTTATTTCCAACAATCTTCATTAATCAAAAGACGCATGCCTTAAAAAAAAAAAATGAATGCACAACATTTTCAGAGGGGAAAAAATAAGGCTATTGTAAGAATAAATAATAATGCACTAGTGTAAAGATAGCATAACAGATGTGTAAACTGAAAACTATTTGAACTTTACTAAAACTAATTTGCACTGATTTGTTGTGCTAGATATATTTTTTCCATGCAGTGGCTTAGGAGATGAGGTTTTGAGTCTGTACAAATGTCAACAATCTGAAAAAAAAGGTTTTGTGAAATAATGCAATTTTGTTAAAACTGATTTTATGAAAGTGGTATCGGAAAAGTTATCCTTGAGGAACCGTTATCAATCTCAAGGTGTTGTATCGTTATCAGATGTTTTTGAACGATACCCAGCCCTAGGGCTGTGCAATATATTCATGCACATCTCGTCAGTGAAGGCGGTTCTTTTGGTTAGTGGTAAATCTCCATCAGCTGTTTTCAAATGGAACGGCAGTTAAACACAGAACAGTAGATCACTGGCAAGCTACACAATATCGAGTTGATGAGCAAATTAATCACCTGTGAAACTGAAAGCGATATTGCGTAGCTTGTCCCTGATCTATGGCTCTTGTGCGATTTATATTGCTCAGCCCTAGTGAGATGTGAACTCGGTTGTGTAAACTCAGAATTGTAAGAAAAGGTTTGATCTCTGTTTACATACAAACAATCCGAATTGTGAAATACAAAGCAGTGACCTGGATAATTACAATTAACGGCAAAGTTAATGTTTGTGGTGAATGTCACAACTGTATATATGGATGGATGGAAAGTTATATGGGTCAGTCGGTGGCAGAATTGGTCTTCTATATGTATTTGTTGCTTTTAGAATCTGCAACCTCTTTCTTTCTAACACCTTCAACCTCTTTTTATGAAGTGGAGTGTAGATTGTGCTATGTCTTTCAGCTTTTATATAATGCAGGCAGTTCTTGTATGTATTACTGTCCTTCTACTAGTCTGTGCTGATTTAAAAAATAAAAGAAAACAGCCTTTTCGATTTTGACCTCTGTGTGTCAGCTGTGAATTTGTATGCTTGTCTTTGTATACGCTCTCAAGAGCAGCTTTCAGATCACAGCGTGTCCCCGTCCACTTACGCCGTCAAAATGCACGGTTTACCTTCTGTGTAGTGTGTGACATGTTTTTCAATCATGCATTGTAGCCATGCAGCTGCTATGGACGTCCGTCAGTGTTAAACTGTGTTGTTTCATTCCAGCTTCGGAGCAGATCCATGGCATGTCAACATGTTTGCACCATGCTAATGCATTGAGCTTCAAGTGGCTTAAAAAGGCTGTTGACCAGATAGAATCCTGGCAATGGGATTTTAGCTTGGGCTGTCATATCACATTCAACACACTGGAAAGGTTTGTGTTGCTTCCAAATGCTGTTTTTCTCAGTGTCAGGTCTGATTCGATACATTGCCCTCACAGTGGCTTTGACGAATCGTGCCAAACTGAGAGCGTCACCAACAATCTCGCAATGACTCTCTAAATCTCTTGCAGGTTTGAAATGTTGAGAGAGTCAGGTTAAAATGGTCTTGCAATTAATATTTGTACACTTTTGACTAATGATAAGCAAGCTAAGAGTATTTGAGTAAGTGGTGTAATGCCAATTTTTGCTCATAATGAATGCAGATAAAGCATTAATATAATAAATGGAAATCACTACTTCTGTGGTTAGTGTTCGCAATTTTGGAATAAAGCTATTTATTTATTTATTTGTGCGTGTATGCATCTCTCAGTAACCCGCTTTATTGTGTATCGCCAAATCCTAAATAGGATAAATTTGTAGCTGCTGTCCTGATTAAGCTTGTCTTTTGTCAGAATCTGCTTCATAGCGTGATTTTGACAGAGGAAGAGGATGAGCAAGACTGACTGAGGGAGAGGAAGAACGACAGTACAGTGGGATTAGAATCAAGGGACTGCTTCGCCAGCAGGGTGGTGTGAGGTGAAAATAAGGGAAGGAGAATTTCATTTGCATACCCAGCATGCCACCCGGCCCTTTCCGGAGAGCTGCGCCTATCCACCGCCGAGCTTGGCAAGTATGTGCTCATGGATTTAGGAAGCGGGTGGAGGGGGGCGGCGCGGGTACGCTTGGTGGAGGGAGTCTGTGGGGCAAAAGGGTGGCATCAGACCCCATTTACATGTTTGCGCTGTGCCAGAGGTGCTGTGTAAAAAGAGATTGCAATCCTTGACACGACACCCACCCTCAGGAATTAGCCCAATTCACAAGCCAGACAAGATGGCTGCTTTGCCGAGCAAGGTCTTGCAGGGTAATTTTCACTGAACAAACAAGCGGTCTCATTATCCTCCTGCACCTGAGATGTCCAAGCTCCCCCGCCTCCTTCCCAGCCCTCGTTTGTTCACTCTTCCATCCATCCCCCGCTTTCCCCGTCCTTCGCCCGGTCTAGGCTTTATTAGAGCGCATCTTTTCCATTGGCTGCGCTTGCCCTGTTGTCAGGGTCAAGTCAAGGGCACGCAGCCTAGATTGGAATCATTTGTCACATGGTGCAGCGGCAAAGCTGATATCAGCACAGTGGCCGAGTCATGTTAGCGGCTCGGACCTCCGGACCATGTACAGTAGATGGGCATTATGTAAAACAATAGCACATCATTGGGCTCAGAAAAGAAAGCTTTTCCATTGCCGTCAGCATGTATTCGTTTATGTAAGCGCAAATTGTCTGCGGCATTACTGCAATAATCAGGAATAAAGTAAATAACGAAAAAAGTGACAAAACTGGTGTAACCGTTGCAATTTAGTTGAGAGCTTGCTTTTTTATTTATATATATTTCTTTCTCTTGTTCTCTGTTCCCCCCCCCCCTGTGGTCAGCAGGAGCTTGCATGAACAATGGGAGGTGCTGAGGAAGCATGTGGAAAATGACTTTAATACACCATATAGAATGGCTTATTGCTTTGGTCAATAGGCTGGAGGGAGGATGGCACATGAGGCCACATGGGAAGGTTAGAGCTGTCAGTACATTACATGACGGATACGAGCCGAGTTTATGAGCACCCTAACGGAACGACCTCGCCGGGCAGAGTCATAAAGGTTACGCGTGACACAAATCTGGCTATTACAGGCAAGATTAGACCGCTGATGTACACAGAAATAAATACAGGTATTCTGTAGTGTTGTATGTCATTGTGCAGTGTAGATGGCAGATAGTGTGCACTTGCAGCAACCAACTGGATTAATGGAAAACCACAGGTAAAATAATAGTATATAGAATGAGTACTTTTGAAATAATTTATGAAGAATTTAGCTGAAATGCTAGTAAATTTAATTAAAGTTGGTATACTGTAACCGATGATAGACCAATTTTAGTAAAGCATGTCCACAACAAGCCACCTCTCAGTACTTCAGCCATACAGAATTTACATATAGCTACTATAGAATCATGTTTGGTCATGATGAACTGAAAACTGATACAACTGAAAAAGAAAACAGATTTCATGGGGATCTAAACATGAGGATCAAGCTTTAATTTTTTATGCACTATTATTTTCAGACTCTCTTGTTTTCATTTATTTTGCAAAGAAAATGTCAAAAGAAAACATTAGTGGTCTTGTGGAGTAATTGCTAAGCAAATAAAAAAAAAAAAAAAATATATATATATATATATATATATTAATTAAGCTCTTAGTTGCCGATCTCGCCATCTCTTTATAACCCTGAACACATAATGGGGCAGTTCAAACAGAAGCGAATCAAGTTTTTCATAGTTTTTCAGAATTCGTTAGTGAATTTTAGTGTCTTTATTTTTTTTCCAGTATCAGGAGTTCAGGGAGGGATTATTTTTGTGCCTGTATGTTCTGTTATAACAACATCCACAATTTTATATGTGCACTCTCAGCGTGAACATCTCAATAACAAAACCAGGATTTCTAGCTCCCTCACTCATCCGTTCACTAAAGACAGGTGGAAGAGACAATAATTCAGCTATATACTACCCCAAACAAGCTCCGTGTTTCACACAGCCTGACTATAATTGCCTCAGACAGTGCTCTCCCAGGCCGGGTCAGCTTGCTATGCTTGTTATTACTGCCGACCTTATCAACCAACTGCGCCTGACCGGGTCAGCTGAACCCGACCGTACCATAACCTCGGGGTCACGTTCAACAGCTGCAAAGGTCAGAGTGTCGATCGTGCTCGCCCCTCTCAGTTCAACTCCTCTAATAACGAGGAGAAGCAAGGTTGGGGACCTAGGGAGAGATCTAGATTCTGCTCATTAGCCTGGGTTTATTCCTTTATCAGGTTGCAGGGGAACAGAATTTTTTATGGTTCTTCAATAGCTGTAGACAAAGGATACAAGACATATATTTGTGGAAAAATAGAGTAAACACTTTTCCTGAAATCACAGCCTTTTCAGTGCAACACATCTCATATATTTAGTTTTAGTTTCTGAAACCAAGAATTAAACCATCAGGAGCACTTTAGTCTTCAATGCCACAGTTTTCCATAAGTGCAAACTACATTAGCTCTTCAAAAGTACAAGGTGTCAGGTTCTTAGAGACTTTGCTAAGGCAGGAAATCCTGAAACTTGACCCCCACTTAATAAGACTTGTGAGCTGAAGTGTTGTGAAATACACAAAAGCTGATTTTTATGAAAAGATTTATGCACTGATCGCTTGAGAGTGACTCGTGTGGTACCAGCATCATTTCTAGTCGGACAACAGCAAGGTGGCGAGGGAGTCGTGATGTGAGCTGCTACTAACAATGAGCAAGATGGACCTTTCAGGGTTAGAGATGGACTTAAAATTAACTCCCAAAACTTGCTGCCAGGTTCTGGAAGATAAATTCTTCAAATAAGTGCTATGAAAAAGTTGTACTGGTCCCTCAAGAGTCACTCTGTCTATAAAATTATATAAAACCAGTCTCAATGTTTTAGCTTGGGGTCATGTTTCAGGGTTCTTTACATTGGGAAAGTCTATGAGAACCTGAAAGGTTGTACTTCTGTACATTATGTTAAAGTTGTTGTGTAGACATCCTTTCTTTTTAGAATCAGAATGGTTATTGATGTTATAGTAATTGTCATTATAGTCATTGTCCTTGGGCCTTAACTTATCACAAAAGACATGCAGGGCATTAGGTTTCTAAACAAAACTAGCTGCTGCCGACCTTGTTATTCTAATCTATGGGAATCGATTTGACTGCTATAGACTGTTTAATAGGTCTCATGAAAAAAAAAAAAAATCATACTGAATTAAATATAAACCTTGAACATTTTTTATATATATATATATATATAATATGGAGTTAAGTCAGTTAAGCCTAACTCTGGATTGCGCACTGAAAGACTTCATTATAAATCATGCTGTAAGAGATGCTTCAGGATGAGACCGTACAGCTAAGGACATTTTTTTAAGTAATTTTCTTAGCCTGTTTAAGGTAAAATGGAAGTTTAGAGAAAAAAATAAAATAAAAGTTTATTAACTGACCAGAATGTTGCTGCTGGAAGTTTTTGTTAAGCTCAACCTACCTCTGGAGATGTTCAAATCCAAATGCTTTCCCTCACTAAAAATTATGCAGGATGTATTACTTTTTCCACCTCCATAATTTCTGCTCACTAGCTTGGAAGCTGTGGTCAAATTGTTAGGTATGTATCTTGCATGTTATTTTTCTACAATTATAATAATAGTAAAATTAAATTCCATATTTTAACTGCGCTACCAATAACTTTCTCACTCATTTTTCAGATCCACTTGTTTGAACGCGTGCGGTAGTTCCGAATGCAGCCTCACAGGTCTTACTCGGGCTCTTTCATGGGGCTTTCTTAGCTCTATTGATCACCAGGTGTTTCTTCACTCAGTCTCTCAGAGTCAATAATCTTGCATCGCTCTCTCTTAATTTGCTTCTTAAAGCTGGTACAAAGCTTGTCTTGTTCTCTGACACCAAACTCCTGCCACTAACGGCCCTCCCTCACATCCAGGCCGCTTCTTCACGGGTGGCTCTGGGTTTCTTTTCATACTGAATCAAGTGTTATTAAGTTCCTGGCCCTGTACACACAATCTGCTTCTATTCTATAGCTCGCTGCCATTTCATTTTTTTTTTCCTCCCCAACAGCCACCGAGTGGGCCTGTAATGAACTAAGGATTACCTGCCGCCCAACCTGTAAACTGACCTCATTACACCCCCATGACATGCTCAACAGGGTCACCCCTCAATGGCTAAGCCCCATTCACATGAAAAGAACTAGAGCACAGCTTTTCAGACCTCCCAAGTAGCTCAACACAACCCGCTGTCGCTACCTGCACACCAAAGTAAAATTCCTTTTCCTTCTAAAGCCAGACAATTAAAACCACTGGGGCGTAAGGGGGATTTTGGTCATCTCCAGAGTAAAAGCTGTTGCTGCTCTGGAATCAGCCTATAGGCATTGTTTGATCTTTCAGATTATGAATGATAAAGGTCAGATCGTTCCCAGATCTGGCCCTGCATTGGCATTTAAGGTTATGAATGGAGCGTCACTGTTCTTAGTGATTGACTTCCGTTGATGGTTGATTGCTGGCACCTGTCTGAGATAATGGCCTTTGTTGTATGGTCATTATTTGAATGTAATAAAGTTAAACTGAGTGTGGCGAAACCATAAGCAGTGCCCATACTGCACAAGCTCAAGTAGTTATAGATTTTCAGTTCATCCTTGTGAAGAATATTTGTAAACATTAATCAATATAGTACTGTATGTTTTCTCTACAAACAGTCCCTGCTAGTACCATACTGTAGATAAGAAAATATTATTATTATTATTATTATTATTATTAATACAATGTTTTTACCTGACATATACTAAAGGAATTTTTAAAAAGGTACCCCTTGGAAGAATAATTTATTTTATTTTTTATTTTTTTACCTGTATGTTGTTGTAGTAGTAATAATAATAATAATAATAATTGTCAATATGAGGTGTATGGTAGATCATTATTATTTACTCCTGACACATTATTTTTTAATAATAATATTTAAATGTAATAACACTGCTAAATATAACCTTTTAGCTAATTTCAGAATACATATCTATTTTAAAGCTGCATATTATTTTGATGCTTAAATTCACTTTAAAACAAATCTGAATTAATTCATTTCATTACAAATAATAATTATTATTATTATTATTATTTTGGTTATCAGTTGAATTGTATATGAAATATAGAAATTATTTTTCTTGTGGGTATCAGTGCCTCCCTCAGCTCTTTAGTGTTAAATTATATGTAAAACATAAAATCAAAGTTATGTAAGTTTTATAAAAATATTGCAGCAGCTTCTGCATGTGCACAAACATTTTATCACTCAAGCAGTCAGACTTTATATTTTCATAATGTGCCATCTTCATCCCTAGCTCTAGACCAGACTGTTGACAGCTTGCTGGCTTGTCTGTCCTGACGCTGTGCTGGAAAACCAGAGGTTGGGACAAGGGTCATGACATCACCCCCATCAGGCCTGATTGGGGCGGCCCATTTGCCTTTAATACAGCACCAGATGTGTAGCAGCTTAGTGCTCCCATCCCTTCTCATCTGCTTCGTACAGCTCTTCTGCACTCACTGCCAGCCATATCATCCCAGGTCATGTATATTGCCTACTAGCAAAAAAAAAAAAAAAAACAACAACAAAAAAACACTATATGTGTAATAAGGCTCTGATGACTAGGAAGGGCTGATTTGTATTTCAGATTGCTTTTCAATCCAGGGCCTTAGAGTGTGGGTGTTAATGGTGAATTGAGGAACCACAGGGTCAAGAAAAAGGGGTTTTCATCTATTTAAATTTTATAAAAATAAACAAACCTGTGATATGGAGTTGAACATCTGTCATGAGATGACTGGAGTAGGGAAAAATATGGTGAGGTACACCCCTGTATTTCATTAACCTGTGTCTGTGTAGAATCCTCCAAAATCTCATTGGTCATGCCAGAACTGTTTAACGGAGATTTGGGGGTCTGCAATCTGTTTTATTAATTTCAGTGCCGAATTTGTCCTCAGGGATCTTTGCAAAGGAACTCTGGGATAGTTTTGGACCATGGATGCTTCCTTTGGCAAATGTTTTGCTCAGGGCCTAATTTGTGTCAGAAAACAAGCGGGATTCGGATCCGGCACCTCCGGAATTGGATCCGGTACCTATTTTACTGGATCCTCACCACATATGCTTCCGCAAGAAATTTTTTTCTCTGAATTGTTCACATTTCATGCTATTGTGCACCAATACTTGATCCATAGCACCATCATTTACTGTTTTGCTCTACTGTAAGTGCCCCTGTCTTGACCTTATTCTTATAAATGATTCTTCAGGTTTTTTTTTGGTTGTTGTTATTTGTAATTCTTCCACTGCCCAAAAGTATCAACATTCATGTACACACTTCGATAGCCTCTCAAGATGGCTGACACTACAGTACCTCTCGTAGTCCAGTCTGAGCCCAATTACAACACCGAACAGAGGGACATTGCTGGCAGCCCACTGGTTTTTGTGTGTTGTGGCTTGGAACGACTCCATCGCTGCCAGCACAGTTAGTCCAACAAATCAGCGGTGTTGCTGCACAAATCGTAGCTTCGTATTTTTTTCCTCGTGGATTATGAGTTTCTCCTATTGCGCAGGACAAGGCCTCACAGTCTGACATTAGGACGATCTGGGCTTGGATGTTCAGTGTGTGTGTGTGTAGGAAGCAGGTTAATATACAGTCATGAGACATCTGCTGCAATGTTGCCTTCCAATAATCTTCGTCTGCGATCTGTTGCCAGCAATTGATGACCAGATTTTTTTCCCCTTCCTCTTCCCTCACCCCCTACTCCCTGCTACTCATGGCAGAGTTTTTCAATTTGGATTGCTGTTGGTGCTGGACTTTGGTGACACATTTCACTGGCGCAGCGGAGGCTCAGTGAGGCTGGTGTAATGAGAAGTGGGCCTTGTTGAACAAGTGGATGCTGTTATCCCTGTTAAGGACATGGAATAGAACCGAGTGCTGCCGTTATTCTTCATGCCAGAGCTGACGAAACTGTGAGACCCTGTGACTGTCTCTATCTGTCCCTCTTACATTGGCTTTTGCTCTAATCTCGAACAATCGCTGCCCGTCACCTTACATTTATACTCTTATCTGCCAGAGGTGCTTTCAACTTCATCTGGCTTTCTCTGCTTAAAGACTGGTGTTACATTTTGTGATAGCAGGACTGTCGTTTTAGACTATATATGTGTTTTATATATATTGAAGTGGAAAAGAAACACTACAGGGTGATCCAAACAAGTCAAAATGAGGCTCAGTAGTGTATGTGGCCTCCACGTGCCTCTATGACCTCCCTACAGCACCTGGGCATGCTCCTGATAAGGTGGCAGATGTTCTCCTGAGGGATCTCCTCACAGACCTGGACTAAAGCATCTGCCAAGTCCTGGAAATCTGTGGTGCATTGTGGCTTTGGTGGATGGAGCAAGACATGATGTCCCAGATGTGCTCAATTGGATTCAGGTCTGGGGAACGGGTGGGCCAGTCCATAGCATCAATGCCTTCGTCTTGCAGGAACTGCTTACACACTCCAGCCACATGAGGTCTAGCATTGTCTTGTATTAGGAGGAACCCAAGGTCAACTTCATCGGCATATGGTCTCACGAGGGGTCTGAGGATCTCATCTCATCAGGCTACCTCTGGCGAGCCATGGAGGGCTGTGCGGCTCTCCAAAGAAATGCCACCCCACACCATTACTGACCTACTGCCAAACTGGTCATGCTGGAGGATGTTGCAGGCAGCAAAGCATTCTCCATGGCATCTCCAGTCTCTGTCACATCCGTCACATGCTCAGAGTGTACCTGCTTTCATCTGTGAAGAGCACAGGACGAATTCAGTGGCGAATTTGCAAATCTTGGTGTTCTCTGGCAAACGCCAAACGTCAGGCATGTTGTTGGGATTTAAGCACAATCCCCACCTGTGGCCCTCATGGAGTTTCTGACCGTTTGAGCAGACACATGCACATTTGTTGCCTGCTGGAGGTTATTTTGCAGGGCTCTGGCAGTGTTCCTCCTGTTCCTCCTTGCACAAAGGTGGAGGTAGCGGTCCTGCTGCTGGGTTGTTGCCCTCCTATGGCTTCCTCCATGTCTCCTGATATACTGGCCTGTCTCCTGGTAGCACCTCCATGCTGTGGACACTATGCTGACAGACACAGTGCTGACAGACATAGTGTTCCCTTTATTTTTTGAGCAGTATATACTGTACATGTACCGTATACTTTTAAATAGCCATTTTGAATTAGTCGACATACTGTGAGCACCTTTGAACTTATCATGACTGTACTCTTTACATTGTTGTTACTTTTTTAACTCATTTGTATAATGTAAATTCAATGTGGCTGAAAAACTTATTTTTAAATAATTGAAGTTACCACAGAACACAGAAAAACTGTAAACCTGATAAGAACAGCTCAAATAATACACAAGAAACATATCTAGTGCTTTAAAAAATTGAGGCTACTCTTTGATTTGTGTTAACTAAGCTTAATCTGAATTGAACCCTGAATATTCCTTTGTGTGTGTGTGTGTGTGTCTTTAAGCATGTTATCTTTTTTTTGTTATAGTATGTATTCCATCGGTCTGTCCTGCCTCTGAGTCCATAACCTCCTCAGAACAGCCAGCGACACCATCAGAATTCACCATGAGGTTGTCCACACAGCCTCAGTTCTCACATTCAAACTAAAAATGAAGTGCAATCGTTTCCACGTTTGTTAAGATAATATTATGAAAGGGAGCAAGCATGGAGTGCTATAGCAATCAGAAAGGTTTTGTTTAGGGCGGTCGATGGGGATTGAAGTAATGGGGTCAGAGGAGAAGGAGAGGATCTCATCTGAGGAGATTGATGTTTCAGTGTAAAGTTTGGGTTCATATGTGGGACAATGGCAATGCTGTGTGACTTCACAGGTCTGGAACATTACGAGTTGTCAGCGGCAGTGCTTGAACGGGCAATAGACAGAGCAGATTGTTCTTAGGCTGATTCCTTAAAGACCCAAACGGAGGTGGAAATTACAAGAAAAACACTTCAGACATAACAAAATGTGTAAATCAAAATTAGATCATTTAAAAATAATTTTTCTGTCTATTGTCTTTCATATCTATATTCTAGTATACATACAGCAAATCCAGATTTCCATTTTGTTTATTTATTTTTTAATTAGTAATTTTAATTGAATGCAAATTAGAATGCAAATATCTCCTCTAAAACCACCTGGAAATGTTTAATAGCAAATCCTACTTCATAGTTGTGGTTTAAAGTCAAAGTTATAGATATTTATTCTGTTTATTTAAACTCTAAAGTTTAATAAAAACATTTTTTTTAATCTGTTATAACTGTTATATAAAATGTATACAATTATAACATTTATATTAAAAGGTTGTTTGAAGAAATACTACAGTAAAACAAACATTTTCAGATTTTTTTTTTGTTTGTTTTAAGGTCCATAGACATGCTTTGAGATCTTAGTATGTTTTTCTTTTCTAGCACATTAAATTCAGAATCTGAAGTCACCAAAGGTTTTCTTTTTTTTTTTCTTTTTTGCAAAACGCTCATAAGCACCTGACACGGCAACACCTGTCAAACTTGTGAAATTGTCTTCTGCTTTCTCCTTGACCATTCTCTCCATGTGAAAGATATGTTCTGTCAGGAGATAAGTGGGAGGATGAGAGAGTCTAGTGACCCGTGTCAGTGGTTCTTTCTCTACCATCTTGGTATATGTGTGTGCGGAGGGGCGCATTGACTTCAGGGTGTCCCACCCCAGGACTGACAGAATGGACAAGGGCAGTGTTGCATTCACACTTGAGCTCAGCCCAGTCAAGCTGAACGTCGCCTCTCATCTCCACACATGCCTGTACTGTACATCCACAGTTTAATGGAGTAGGGATCATCAGGGTCAGGGCTCTAATAAGTGGATAATGGCTCTGTGTTAGGCATAACCTCACGTCTGCTCATTAACATGTAAGATGTTAAAGTGACATTAAGAAATGAGGAGGCTGGATCCCTCAGACACTCAAATTGAATTGGGAACGGACCTCTCATTGTCTGTGTGATTGAATTACTCATTTAGGTCATTTCTATTCCAGCATGTCTCGCAGACGTGGCCATCTGTATGATAAATGCTTTGACTTTTGACGTGCTGAGTTGAACTTTTTAGTACAGGTTATACAGAACATATGGAAAACGCATAAAAGTCACCATCATAAAAATCACCATAGTCAGATGAAAATTCAGCTTAGAAAGAATGTTTTATAACTTACTTTCTTCTGTGGAGCACAGCAGAAGATGTTTTGATGAATGTTGGTTACCAGGTTTGGTTACCCTTAGATTTCATTTTAAAAAAACACTGACACAAAGCATATTCTTTCCATAAAAGAAAGAGTGTCATAAGGGTTTGGGGCGACATGAGGGTGAGTATATAATGACAGAATTGATATTTTTGAGTGATTGATCAATACTGAGCAGAATACATACATGATGAGTGATAGTTTAGTTATACTCATGTTGTTAAAAACCTGTTTGACTTTGTTAACTTTTTAATTATCTACTAGTTGCTGTTAACAAGGACTGGAGCTTGCAATAAAAAAAATAAAAAATAAAAATACTAGTATAGAATTGTCAGAATCTGTAAGTTGATTTAGTAAGTTGTCAAATGATTTCTTTAAAAGATCTAACTACATTGTTCGCTTATGACTCACATGACAACTAGTCTCGTTAACGCTCACAAACACCATTTAGGGTTGATATGATTTTCTGTGAATAGTTACTGAAGTTTAAGTCTTTTATGACCACTTTTATAGTACTTTTATGTTCTCTTTGAGGCTTGCAATTCGCGTTACCTATTCTCTGAAGTTGCATGGAAAATATATATATTTTTTATTTGGTTTGGACCAATATGAGCGTGATGGGAAAAACGTCTCCTCTCCTATCCGATCTCTACTATCATTAAATAAAACAAAAGTTCTTAGAGCTTAGAGTTAGCCTTTTTTTTTTTTTTTTTTTAAACCTTTCGTAATGTCCAAATACGTAACAGTGAAGGTTTTGAGTTGCTCTCTGCACTCACATGTACTCGGTGTGATCATTAACGTGTGAAGTGTGCATCAACAGCTCCTCCTCAGCACTTTCAGTCTGTGTTACTCCATACTGAGCTGTGTCAGCTGAGCGGGTCTGGCAGTCGGAGCCTTTCGGTCAGCACCGGAGAGCCCAGCTCTGGTGAGGATCAGCTGGGGAAAAAAGACTCTCAGACCCTGGGGCTCAGCGCATTGGCTTGCACCCCATCGCAGTTCTCACCAAACCTTCTCAAGCCTCGTCTCACTCATTTGATGTTGGCCATTTAGTTCTGTTCACTTCCCCTGGAACAGATCCTTCACACTCATGGGGATTGCACGCACGCCTCCACCCTCTTCAACTCCTCACGATCTGGCTTATTTCGGACGCTGATCCAGGCACACGGATCGGATGCTTCCAGTTGGAAAGAACTGAATAGGTGTTTTTTTTTTCCCCCCTTTTCTTCTCTCATCATCGTCTCTTGAATAGACGCTTTCTTTCAAAGCTGTCTTTTTTACAGTAATTCCCTTTAACAGAACCTCAGAGGGGGAATCAGGAATCTGACTGTCTCGTAATTCCGAATATATCCCTGGCCAGTGAAATGGTAAGACCCACAGAGCTTGTCAAATGAGGAATTCAGGTTTCATTTACACTACCTGAAACCATAAAGTGTTTCAGAATGCTGTTTTAGACTTTAGGACTGAGCTTTGAGACAAAAAAAAAGATTTTAAATAGATTAGAAGTCTGGTTATGTGGATCCACATTGTTTATTTTGATGCCTTAAGCATCATTTGTGGATTGTGCTAGAATTTCAAGGGATGTTTTTTGCAAAAATTAAATATTCTGTCATCACTAAGTCAGCTTCAAGTCATTCCAACCTCAGACTATAGTTCAACTTTGAACACCTACATTTTTATTTTCAATAAAACTTGAGAGATTCGCTCCCTTTGTTCATGCAACCAAAACTGGAAACATTTTTATTTTTCCACATAAATCAAGTGACATCCGAAGTAGCTTTTATTCACATTTCAACATTGATCTCTGCTCAGTATGTTACACTGAAACTTAACCAATGAAGTTTGTTCAAGTATGTTCAAGCTTCTATTTACCATATGTGATGGGCTGTGTGTATTAATCAGTGTTTACATATGAAAAAATCCTCAGATTAAAGCTATGTATCTCATAAAACAATCATGTTTCTTCAGCAGACTTAAAATGCTTAATTCATATAATTAATTATTTTTGTACTTGATAATGCATGAAAGTCTCAGTTGAGCTTTTCATGAACCAAAAGGATATCTTCATTTGTATTTAAAAGATGGGTTTGGAACTACCTGAGAGCGATTTTTGGGTGAACCATTCCTTTCAGACATTTTTGCATAACTCTACAGTCTAAATTTACAAATACAATCGAGTAATTCAGCTTTATATGAGGTTTAGCTCACAAGCAAGCTACAGTCGTTCTCATTCCAAAGTCGGCTGGCAGAAGCCCACCTTTCCCACTGCTATAAGTACTACTCAGGTCATTAGCCCAGACAGACAGAAACATTACCAGACACGACACACAGCTTACACTGTGATGTATTGATCCACCGTGAGGACTCTGGGCAGGAAGAAGGACTATTTGCTTTAAAGTTCAATGGCTCTCCACTACTGTTAGTGTTGTAACCGCAGGAGCAATCGATATCTGGAGAAGCCCAGTGTCACCAGATATATTCACCCACTCACAGACATCATAATGCCGTCTGGACTCAGGCACTTGTGTCCGTTGCGATCTACGTTTTTCCTAAAGCATTTTAACTTGTGTTGTCACTTAAGGCACGGTTTAGTTGGGATTTGTAGTTAAACCTATGATTCGTTTCTTGCAGGCTGAGATAGAGAGAAAAAGAAGAGCGAGGTGTCACGATACGACTGATTAGGATGCTGTTTGTCAGGGAGACAAGAATATTCTGCCTATAAAAATGGATAAAAATGTTACATTTACATTATATAGAAGTATAGAAATATAGCAGTGCCAGTACTTACATAGAATAATTTTAAAGAAAATCATCAGGCTGTTGCGTCTGAGCTCAAAATATTTTTTTTTTGGTTGAAAACTTTTTTTTGCGTTTATGTACATTTCAATACAAACACATTCTTGTATATACAATATTTAAGAATTTTTTTTTTATATTTATGTATTAAATATATTAATACTAACAAAAACTTTTATTTTTGTTTTGAATAATTGCAATTAATTGTTTGACCGCACTAATAGCTATATTGTCAGGTTTAAACCCGGTTTCCGTCTTTTGCGGTCCATTTGTAACGGAATATTGTTGGGGGTTGTGGGGAGATATTAATGCCATGATTGTGAGGATGGGGTGAGGGTGTCTATCGCCTTAGGGAACAGCAAGGGCAGCCTGTCCTTTCCCTGGATCTGACGAAGAGGTCACCTGGAATTTATCACTCGACCCCAAGTCCTGTCTTGATGTGACATAGCACAATTATTAAGTCGCGCATTTGTTCCAGCTCTCCTTTTTCTTTTGCAGTGGCAAATACGAAACAGTTATTAACAGGTATTATACATTATTCGCCTGAAACCACACCGTCCAGTTACCCCTTTATTTTAAAACGCACTATGCAAATGGGGATTTTTCCGGGAACGAGCAGAGTTTAGATGTACTGGTTCACGTCCGCACCAGACTCTCTAAACATTCATGATGCATAACCCTGCAACGTATCTTTTGCGCCGCCACAACGTTGTCCAAACGTTTGCCCTGCTTTGCAACACCTCTCACTAGCTGAAGTCAGCCTAGGGTGTAATCCCTCCCTCTTTTTGTGCATATGCATACTTTATGGCTGTGCATACATTTGCATCCCATTCTTTCCTTTCTGCAGCACGCCGGTTTGAAGATCCCCTCCCTGTAGCCTCCGAATGAACCTGTTTACGTTCGTACATTTCCACTGGCGTTTGAACTTGGCCCATCGATTTGTTTACGGTCAGGGTTACGGCACAGTTCCTTAAAGGGGCTCGCAATCGAACGTCTAAATATTTGAGTAAGAGGTCAGCGGTGAGAGCTAGAGAAACAGCCTGTAAATGCAGATTGGGGAGAGGAGAGGGACTAACTGCCCCTGTGTTTCTGACAGGAATAGGGTAAAGGAGGGGGAAAAAAAACGAAAGATGAGTCAAGAGGCTGCGGCATAGTGCAAGTGAACACACTACCTACGAAGCTCACAAGAGGGAGCTGCTAGTCAATCCATTCAAATGTGTGTGCTTGATGAAAATCCCCATCCGTACCTAATGCACTGAAATCTGCTCGGCTTATCGAGACGCATGTATGTGGAATTCAGACTTGAAAATTGACAAATGTTAACCATTATCGTGATTGTATGAGGTTAACATATGACGGCTGACATCATGTCCCACAAGCTTTCATGAAATCACTGATTTTTCATATAATACATGAAGTAACTTAATAGACTTTTCAATTCTTTTTCTATTAGTTTTTAAATTAATAAGTTAAATGCGCATGTTTTTATTGATGTTGGTATTATTATTAGTATTATCATCATCATTACTATAATTATTATCTTTGTTACTAGTGTTTTCACTTGTTTTGTTTACTTACAAAAATAAATTATAATAAAATTGTATTAAGTTGGCAAAATACATATTTAGGTTTTGTACTGTGCCTTTTCAGTCTTAATAAATGAAATCACGTCATCTTCTGCTGACATTGAATTAATTGAAATATATATTTCAAATATGACTGGCTTATTTGGTTAATATGGCATTTTGCATTTGATGTTTAATAAAAAAAAAATCCCTTCAGTCTACTTCACATGGAAATACTCATCCTCCAATATTGTCACCTTTCTTCAGCATTATGCATTTGAAGTTTAAATCACTGTACTACATCAGTCTGGTGAGGAAGGATCCATTTGTTCGTTGATGCTCATAAAATAACTGTGATTACTGAACCTTTTACATTTTGAACAAATGGTGTTTTCTGTGTTTCTTTCTCATCTTGCTTTCAAGATTTAACATGATACACAGTTGAGCTGCAGGAGTGCGAGGCATATGCTAGATCTCATAGTTAAGAGTGTGCATTTTTGAGGCAATTTTGTTGTCACTGATTTTAGATAAAGTACAATGTTGCATAAATCATCATCAAAGAATTTGCCATTTTTTTTCTTTCTTGTTTTTAGTATATTTCACTCGTTTTTAATTTCATTTTTTATATGTGGATTTAAATCCCTTTTTCTTTCCTGTATTTCTACTATATTTTTTAACATGAAACTTTTTGCAATACTTAAAAATACTTCCCATTTTTGAATTTGCTATATTTTTGTAGTACCTAAGTATTATACTTTTTAAACATAATAGCATAAATGTGTTATTACAGTACGTTCCTAGTCTTGCACTATGTTATGTACTGTATAGTGCTCGTGTTGGCAGGAATATTCATCTCTGAGGAATAATATATTTTATCATGTGGTTTGATATAGAGACTTCTGAAATGATAAATTGCCAGTACTGTGTGAAATCCATGCAGGAGCAACATACATATATTCAGTCGTATCGCTCAGCTCAAATCTTCTAGCCGTGTGCAGGCGTAGCTAATAGCAGTTAAGCAGCAGTTACAGAGCAGAGTTTTTTTATAGCATATATTTAAATTTATAAGTCTACCTATAGCAAAGATACGTTTTCCCCACCGCTTTAACACAAATAAAAGATGTACTTAGCCTGTTGGATGAATTACAGAGCTCAAAAGCGCCTCAGCAAATGCAGCGGACTCATTCACCGTGTTATGGAAACCTGGACGAGAAATCAGCTGTTTTATTAAACCTTCCATCATAGAATGTTCCACACGGTAGATGTTCGCCACTTCATTCAAACATACAAACTGAATACTTTAGCGGTAGGAACTACAAGGCTGGAACAGTTAAGCAGTAATATAATAAGAGGGAGTGTAGTATTTGTACAACATTTGGTCTATGTGGTTTCTTATTCTAATTGTATAATATTATAATCATATTTATGATTTTCTGAGGAGAGGTATTGTCCAAAATAAATTAGACTGTGGTACTTAACATTTAGGTGATATTTCATCAAGTTACTTTTATTAGTTTAATTTATGGATAAGCAATTTACGTGACCGAAGCTGCACCATAGACATCGTTTATCAAAATACATTAGAATAATGAAGCTCTTCTAAAATGTATATTAAAAGGACTAAAAACACGTTAGTCTGGCTTTCTGTGATGGTTCCATCATTGACATAATTAATGGCTAAATAGGAGCTTTCTTGGCATAGAGTTGAGGAATGAGAATTGGCCCTATAAAAGTGTACACTATAAATACAATAGGTAAGATTAACCTCCAGCGATGAACAAGTGCACTCCATCGCCTTGCACAATAATAATGCAGAGGACACACAATTACATTTGAAATTTAAAGTCTGAGCGCAGAAGATGGCACGAGTGGTACTATATTTATTTATTTGCCTTTTTGTATTTGTGAGTATGACAGAGAGAGTTGGTGGATATATATATATTTATTTTTACATAAAGAAAAAGATATTGCATTTATTGTTTCTAGTTCATTATTGCAATTAGTTTTCAAACTAATTAGCCGCTACTGCTTTAATTTGTTTGTTGCAGGGTGTTTTGGATTATTCTAATCAGCCAAACAATTGAACACAAATCTTGTGTCCCCTTTTATGCACTTAACACACGTTCCTAGTCGTCTCCCTCCATGATTTGAGGACATCTCGCTCTGTCTGCTTGGCCCTCATCAGCCGTGAGGAATCATGCCTGGGTGTCTTGAGTGCCATTTGTTAATCAAGGCCAAAGTGGCAGATTATAAATATAACAGAAGAAAAATGACACATGTAAGTGATCTCATTTAAGAGCATTACATTTGAATTTATTGGGGTACTTAGAGGGGATGGAAAGGGTCGTGACTCTAGGGTGGTGGTTTAGAGTCATGCAAATGAGAGAGAGAGAGACTGAGAGCGAGCGAGAGTTATGGCGGAGGTTGGCGTCTTAGCCTTCACTTCATTATCATAGAGAAATGCTCCATAACCATCTGCTGTTGGGTCCCCAGGAGGCCGTACCCCAGTGCCAGCCCCCTTTCGCTGCCAGTGTACACTTGTCCTCGCATGTGCACTTCAAGTACACCTCAGGATGTGTGACTCCTCTGACTGGTATAGGGCTTGCGATGATGACATCATTATGATGTCGAAATGCTGCTTTGGCTGTTTGTGGGTACTTAAAGGGATAGTTCACCCAAAAAAATTATCATTCTATTTACACAAAACAAACATTCAATTTTGGTCCAAAACAATAAAAGTCAGTAAAATTCAGACTTTTATTTTGTGGATTAAAAAAAACACTTTATTTTAAGGTGTCCTTGTAAGAGTGTAATTATACATTTAAGTACTGAGTAATACTAAGTTAATCTGCTTACTATGTTGCTAGGTTTAGAGTTTGGATTTCCTTATATATAATTACGTATAATATATTGTTATTTATTGTCAAATACATGTAACTTAATGAGGACACCCTTAAAATAAAGTGTAATCCAGTCTTTTCTATTGTCTTAGCTTAAATACATTTTGAAAGAAGAATATATAGATAAATAGGTGTTGGTGTTGAACCAAACTGACTAACATATTTCTTCAAAATAGGTTTTGTGTGTGTGCGCAAGCCACAGAAAAAGTAAGTCATGCAGGTTTGGAACCACATTAATGATAATTCCAGTTTATGGGTGAACTAATTCTATAATTATGGCTAGAATTTAACTAGACTCCTTTTTCAAAAGGATCATAACAGCTTCATTAATTAAACATTCACACAGATTTAGATGTAAATAATGTAAAATGTAAGTCTTGGCATGCTTTATATTAAAAACTGTTCCACAGAATCTTCTTTAAATGAAGCGTGCAGGAAAAAGATGTCTTTTCGCTCAGAGGACAAAATTAGGCTGAGCAATGAACGTACTGTAAAACACTGCAAAAAACCTGGAAAATCTTGTTCATGATAAAACAAGCTGCTAAATTGGAAGAACATGTCCCTTTTGTGTGTGTTCACTGGTTTCAAATTCCTCTCAATTAATGTTGATTGTCTTTAGATTCCGTTGTAAAGATTGTAACTGGAAGAGTTTGTCTGTTTAGAAGTAAGCTTTCGAGTGTATGCAACGGCATCTAAACCTCTTTGTCGCCACCAACTGCATCAGCGTTGTGCCTTTACGCCTTGATCTTCACAACTTAAAGTGAGAACGCATGAAAATGTGTAAAATAAAGGAGCCTCAACCATCGGATACACTTTAAGTGCCGTGAGACAGAGTGATAGCTTGAATCCATTTGGTGGCCCTGCTTGGTGTTTTGTCAACAGATCGCACTGGGTTTTTGTCAATGGATGTTGACAGAAAATCAAAAGCACCACAGTGGCAGCAGCCCATAATGGTGACTTAGCTCTGATTTACACATCTCTTATAAAGATCGACGATTTGCTAAACAATCAATCCTCTCACAAGAGCTTGTTATTTTGCTTCATAATAACTGTTAGCGCTTTTCAACATCCCTCCGCGGACAGGATGGCGTTTGCGCAGGAGAGCGCCTCTTATCTTTAGTGGAATGAATACGAGCTGAAAGGATAATGTGCCACTGATTATATTTTGGATCGTCCCACTGCTTCCCATATTTACCCCCCCCCAAACAAAATTTCTTCCCTCCTTCTGAGTTTGTGCTGTTGTCAGTTGTTATTGAGAACAGGAAACATCTTTACGATGCATCTCCGCTAAAAAAATCAATGTGGCACAGCGTGGAGTCTTCGAAAGCTGCGCTGCGGATTTCCACCCGCTCTATAATTTGATCAAAAGGAGATTTACTAAAGAGTATTTGTGCGAGTACGCACCCGTGAAAGATTCTCACCTAAACTCTACATATCAGGGTCTGCCCGAGAGCGACGTTTGCGTTGGAGGGTCTTTAATTTTATAATATAGGCCTCGATATGTCAGACTCTCTGCGTTTGCTAGACTGTCAGCGCTCCAGAGAAGTTTCTCAAAGTTAAACCGGTCCAGCCAAACGAGGAGGTGGAACCGTACATCCTGCATGGAGAGCCGGTCTGTGGAGGGAAGACTCCACCAATAGCATCTAAGAGTTTTAGAGGTAGGCAGGCCTTAGGTTTCATTGTGCAGGGCTCTAGCTGCAGGCTTAGCCTCTGACGGTCCTGTTATGCATTTTTGCCAGACAATTGACCGTTTAACCATCTTTTACCGTCTTTTTAGCTCCTTGACGCCTCGGCTGTTATTACAGCATTGTTCCTCTTCCCACCATGGTGATGTGTGAGCTCCTCTCACACATGTGCAGCACTCTTTTCCGTGGGCTTTTCTTCTGTGAGGGCGATTACGTTTTTCTGGTTTTTTTTTTTTCTCCCTTCTCTTTCTCTCTCTTCCTCTGCAGAATACAGGCTCTGCTTTTACTGGAAAGTCAGATGCATACGCATGTTGCCATGGCAAAGCTTAGAATATATATTTATATATTATATGTGATTTCTTCTGCTTTTGGCCTCGATTGCTTTATCTTGGTGGTGTAGAGCCTGTTGCCCTCAGGGCCAGATTTAGATGTGTGTGGGTCTTCAAGGGTTTTACTGCAGAAAAGCTGTTTGGATTGGAACTGCTACGCCATACAAGTGCGACCGAATTGTGTCATTTCTGGTTTTCTACTTCGTGCCGGAACCAAAGAAAAGTCCAAAAGAAGAGCAAAAAATACAAGACAAAAGCTGATGAAAACAGGCCTGATTGGATTATGTCAGACCTGGCATATTCCTAGTTTTGAAGAAAGTCTTGGTTTGCCGTCTTATCAGCCCTTGCCTTCCAGCTAAATGAATTAAACAGCCACAGCCAAATGATTGTCCTTGCTTTGAGTTTGTATGTCTAAGTCTCGCATTGCAATGTTAACAAATGAATAAAAAGTTATGTTAAAAAAAATAATAATTGCTTGCGTTAGATCTCAGGTAAAAGCATTTTTATTTGCTGTTTATAATGCTGAGGTTTGATGACATTGCTTGATAACACTGACATATTTACAGATACTAAAGTACGGTCAAATTGCTCCGTTCAAACAAAACACCTGTAAACAGGGCAGACAGAATTGCGCTACATTGCATCAGAATTGCGTAATTATCAGTTCTGAAATTAGTATTTTGCTCTAATTTCTCATTGAGGTATAATCAGCTCAATTTCTCTATCCTATCTCTCTCCAAAAGCATGAGAGTTTCTCCTCGTTGCCAACAGGTAATCATGTCTGATTAGCAGTTCAACACACTAATTACATTCTGTTAGGAAGTATAATTTATCCACCATGACTTCAAATATAGAAGAGCTTTAAGGGAAAACACTGGTTGTATCCCTCCAAAGATTAAAGGGGTTAGAAATAGATGCTAATGCCAGAAACAAAGACGCAAATCTCTTAAATTCATAAATCAGAAACAAATCAAACAGGATTTTTTTAATGCAAATTATTTTGCTTGATTTAATTTTCCTTTTTTGATGATAACATGGCACTTTATTAATAATAACATGCACAAACATGTTATATTTAATACATAGCTTCATTTCCAACAGAACACAGACATATTTGTTTTGCGTGTGTGTGTGTGTTTTTGTCCGTGCAGGTGAAGAGATATTAGGCAGCTCTTTTTCTCCTTGTGGAGTGGTCATCTGTGTTCCAGTAAACCCCGTGGATTATGTTGTGACACATGTTGAGATCAGGCTTTAGCACCTCTCTCTCAAAGCTACAGGTGTGAACAGATCCTTTCTGTCAGTTGTTTAAACTTCAACAGACAGAAGTACAGGTACTTATGCCTCAGTAGCCTTTCCAAGCCTTCATTTGCTTGTGGAAATTTTACATATTGCTTTAGTAAAGTGTAAAATCGTGCCTTTGTGATATCTGTTTTGTGAATGTAGTGTAGTTTGGTTTTATGTATATGGACTGAAAGTCTACTTTTTAACAACTGAAGGGTAATGACGGTAAAAAAAAATCACTCTTATACTAAAGCAAGAGAATGCGTTTGAAGAATCGAATCATTAAGATTTGGGATAGTTAAACATTTTTCTTCGCATGCGTGGTTATAGCATTGCTGCTTCTGTGAAACACAAAAGAAGATATTTTGAGAAATGTCTGTTCTGCTCTGCAGAAGAGTCAAAGGCAATGTGTATCTGCCCCAGTGTGTTCCAGGCAGCAGCAAAGCACTACATACTCACCTGTAAATCAACTATGACACTAAGTGTTCAGACTTAAAATGGCTAATAAATAAAGTACAGTGGGAAAAAAATAAACATGCTGTACAGACTTAACAGTAATGTGCATCCTTACTACTGTATGTTCCATGCCTTAGCACAAATAATTCACATCTGCTAAATGAAGCAAAAAATAAAGATCATGTGAAGTATGGCCAATATGTAAATAACAATAAACTCTGTTTGTTGTGAGATCAAAAATAAATCGTATGTGAGAGCAATACACTGTTGTCCTTTCTGCCTTGAAACATATGTTAAAACTAGATGTAAACAGGACATTTTAGTCCAACTTTTTTTGATCTAAAGAAAGAAACTTATACGTTGTACTTCGTCTGGACCTGTTAAATGCACTCGCAGGCAAATCACACGTCCTCTGAAGGTAAACCATAGTAAAAATCTCATTCGCTAAGACATCTTGCCTTAACAATGAAAACTTCGAAAATAACAGAAGGCCATTAGACTTTATGGTCTATAAGAGAACTACTGTGCTCCTGCTCAAATTAATAGGCACTTATGAAGGTGCCTGACTCAATATTTATAAACACAACTTCAAAAGAAGTCAGCACCTGCTATCAGGTTTGAAAGCTTCTTTGCTTGTAAATAAATACCCATACATTTATAGACACTAGCAATTTAATATATTGGAACTAACAGAATTTTACTACACACATTAATATTTTATGGGATGTTGAATATTACTGCATTGAAGCTGAAGTTTTTATTGCTTATTCTATTTTTTATACCTTTGAGTGGACAAAGCACTTTAACTGTTAATATCATTGTGCATTTTGTAATAAGCCTTATTGGCTTATTGTTGTGAACATTTGGTGCTAGCGTGATTGTTTGCAGAAATATTAAGAGTGTTTCTATGTCTTAATCAGTTAATTTAATCCAATTTGTTAAAGGTGTTAAACAGTTTTACTATTTCCATATTTGTTTTTCCTCCCACAGCTGCTTTGTTGGTGTTGTATTTCACTATTAGAGTTGTCAGTGCAAATTGTGTTTAAATTACATTGACGTGAATATCAAAAATAGCAATCTGATTTATGGTTTATTATTCTTCCTCATAGTTTTATTTTACTAAGGAATGAGCCATTGTGTGCTGCTTTAATGCTTTAATTCTGCTCATCAACTAAGTAAATTGTGCAACAAAACCTGCCAGGCTCATTATTACTCAAACAAACTGTAACAGCTGCATGCCTGTGTGTGCGTGTGCTTGTGTGGGTTTTCCTGTCGACATAGTCTTAATGAGCCAGTATAGTAATTATCAGTCATTCTGTCTGCACTTAATTAATGAAAGCACAGTATTAATACGTTTACAACAGAGTTTGTGCCGTTTTGTCAGTGTGTCTCCACAAAATGTCGGTCAGTCATTTTGAAACGATACTTTTCTTGTTAGCTTTGCATCAGAAAGAGATTCCGTCTCTTTCAGTATTACAAAGAAACATAGCAAGTTGTATTAAGTTTATTATCATTGATAATTTATTATTGATCTGACGATCATTCCAGAATTATCTCATGAGTAGTCTATTTGTAAGCGTTTTTTATGTTTAAAATTAAGTTTGCATAGACACTGAAACATAAAACATTGACAGCTTTCTGAAACTTAATTTATTTACATAGAACTTTACAGATAAATAAATTAAACCTTATGAGGGCTGTGGGATTAAAATTTTTATTTTATTGTATTCAGTCATCATGGCATTATGTTTTCAATCGCATTTATTAAACGGTTTAGTTTACATGTTTGCATTAAATGAAATGGTACTTTTTTGTTCTTTTTGATGCTACTTACGATGCTAATATCTCAAAGAATTGCCTAATATTAACCAATAATGCACTTTATAACCTTAAAATGAATAACGTTTCTGGAATCGTATGAACATTATTAATCGTAGGTTTTCTTTGTCATGTTATCACATTAAAACGTCAATACATCAAAAGCAACACAAATTTTATCCATCGGTCATATTTATCATTCTTTAGATCAATCTACCACTCCATTGTTCTTTTGTTCCACGGTATCGTTCTGTCTTCCCTGTATGTCTTTTCTCCTCTTACATATGTTGGAGTATGTGTGTAGATCCCAAAGCCCCTATTCTCTAGTTGGGGAATCTCTTGCAATCTTCTCTTTCTCTCTTGGGAAGAAGGTTTCAGACATGAGATTGATGTGCAGTTGGGGAAACGGCACCTCGAACAGGATTTGCCATTTTAAAACCTCTCCAAACCCATGTGATCTCCCCTATTTGCCCTCTGAGGGATCAGCATGGAATGCAGTTTCAAAAGCCAATGAAGAAAATTGAAAGAAAAGCCCTGTTCCCACCAGAGGAACAATGAATATCTTCACAAATGCTAAAACGCTAGGTAGGCGGAATACATTTTTGTATTTTGTTATTGGGGGGGGAAAAAAAGTGCAGCGGAGACACGCTTGCCTTGGGACATCACGCAAGCGTTTTCAAAACAAAGTACAGTGTTTCATATAAGAAATCGTTAACTACACCAAATCGTTTTCACGGTGTCTGTGTGTGGATTTGTTTTACAAAGACGGTTCGTTTTGCTGAGACGGGGAAAGCAAACGCTTCACGGATCCTTCGTTCTTTTTATATCTGCGGACTACAGATGGTACAAGCTGTACTCTTGTTCTGTTTGTTAACACGTCTTTCTCCTGTAGAGGGGCATCAGGCCTAACCTTCTGTCGCTTTTGGTCATGTCATGGCACTTCGCCATGGCTTATTCAGCTAGCGAATGACACCGATGGTGTAATATGACTTTGCAGCTCTGGAACAAGATGTAAGGGAGAAATAAAACACCCTACGTTCATTCAGTCAGGCCATTCTGTCCCATTTTCGACAACTTTGGTTTTCGTCTGATGCTTGTTCCCGTGAAAGGGGAGAAAGAGATTGAGAGGCACCGAGCGGGAGAGGTACGTAACGGGTGTGAAAGGGCCACCTCTACATTCCTCATTGAGCACGGCTACTTAGGGAGCCGTGAGCTCTTGAGATGTGAAGTTCTTTTGAGTCCGCACCAGGAGCTGTGGGCTCCTAATTGTTTCTAATAGATAGGGAGGTGTCGAAGCTTATTCTGCCAGCCTGGAAAGAGAGAAAGAGGGAGAGAGGGAGGGGAAGGGAGGGAGAATGAGGTATTAAGAGCATAAAAGAGGATGGGTGAGAGCGGTTGCAGGCCTTGATTTGTAATGACTCATTAAGTTTTCCTGGTTTTGTGCTGGCTGGCTCATTATAGCCCATAGAGTGGAGGGAAATAGAGGAGTGGAGGTGGGAGGTGAGTTTAAATAGCCTGAGCCCAACACTAGGCTACAAAGCATGGACAAATAGTTGAATAGAAGGATGAACAGATGCAATAAAGGTGGCAGATGCAACCTTGCTGGGCAAATTGGCAAGTTAATTCAGATATATGCCATTTCTTTATTTCTGAAAGATTGAAAAGCCAGTACCTTATGGCAAATTCAGTATGGTGACACTGTTCCGATATAAGAAATACTTTTTATAGAGGTTACTTGCACACAATGAGCGCTCAATAAGTGATAAGTGCAAACAGAAATAAAAGATAATAACATCAGTTTAATGCATGGCTGTAGATGAATTTGCCTGGAATTTCTGTAGTCAGTTTTAAGAAATACCTGGTGCCTTATGTACAAAGACTTGCGTTAATTTTAATACTAAAACATTGCGTACGGACAAACCTGGAAATGTGCGTACGCACAAAAAAATTCAGATGTATGAAACACTGCGTACGTAAAATTTTACAGAAAGTGAATTGGAGATGTTGTTTTCAAGTGTTTCCTCCGGAATTATTAACAAACTAAAAAAAATAGAGTGGGATAGTATAGCTGACGTGGTTAATGCAGTTGGGTCTGAACATTGCACTGTGCCCGAATTGAAAAAGAAATGGACCGATGTAAAGCTGCAGGTTAAGAGAAGAATAGCGGCACACCCGTCAAAGTGTGGACCAAACAGGCGGAGGAACAGGGGATGCTGAATTTTATGCAGCACATTATGCAGCACACAACAGGCCAATACGATGCGGCACACTTTGTTAGGGCGGTATAGCAGCACCCCTCAGCTCTTATCAAGGTAGCGCCACCGGCATTTCAGCTGCCCAATGGCCCCGCTCTACAACTGACCGAGTACGAGAATGGGCATCATTGAATCTGTGCTCTTGGTCAGTTTGTGGGTTGTTGAGGGGGATTAACAGCCACGTCTTCAATGGATAACCGCGGCCGTGGTTCTTCGGGGGATGACGACATCTCCATCCCCATTCCCGGAGGTGGGCCGGGAGCTTCTGTGCACTCAGCTGCCGTTGACCCACGGGGCGGCGGTACCCACATTTTCACAGAAAGAGCCATTTTTCACACCTCCGGGCCCAGTGCCCCGAGGTTTCCACATGACCCAATGTTTTTTGTCTCCCCAGATGCAGACCCGGAGCACTGTGTTGCCAGTGCGGGAACCAGGGAAGCAGGTAGGCGCTGCCCAGAGCAGCCAGACTTTTCTCCAGGACGTTCATCCTTCTGGGATCAGTCCCTGCCCCGGGCCCAGCAGTCAATATTCCATTGGTTCCCCTAGCGAGCAGCTCCCAGCCCCTCGCGGTGGTTGATACGCAATTCAGTTCTCCAGGCGCCCTGCCCAGGTACCGGGGCATCCGCTACACAACTGTCCGCTCTGATACGGATGCCGCTGTCCTGCTTGCGGGGTTTGCAGTCGAGCATGTGCCTCCAGCCGAGATGAGGTCAGGGTTTTCCTCATGGAATCCTTACTTCATCATGCCCAAGAAGATCAGTGGGCTGAGACCCATCCTGGATCTATGAGCTTTGAATCGGTCCCTTCTCAGGCTGCCGTTCAAAATTCTCACCCCGGAGTGCATACCATAGCCTTTTGGGTCTTCATGGCCAACCGAGAGAACCGAGGATCTCTTTTTTTTGGCATGGAGCTGGACTCGTTTGAAATGACTGCCTGCCTCACCAACGAGTGCGTGCAGGCCATGCTGAAATCTCCCTTGAGGAAAGACCTTCTATCTCAGGGGATGGACACGATTTGGCACCCACGCCCCGATCTTTGGAACCTGCACGTCTGGTTCCTGGATGGGACGTGGCAGACCTCTCCCGCCTCTCTTCCACCGTGATAGATACTATCACTCAGGCAAAAGCTCCGTCTATGAGGCAGGCTTCTGCTCTGAGGTAAGGTCTGTTCGTCGACTGGTGTTCCTCTTGCGGAGAGGACCCACAGAGATGCATGATTGCAGTGGTGCTTTCTTTCCTGCAGGAGAAGTTGGAGCGCAGGCTGTCCCCTTCGACTCTCAAAGTGTAAGCCCAGACCTGGGCTTAGTCTTAGAGTTCTTGTGTCCTGTATGCACATTGCGCCTCTACACTGACCGCACTCGGAGCATCAGACGCTCCCAGCAGCTCTCCGTACACTATCCTCAGTGTTCCCACTTTGAGTAGGCGAACCTGGTTCCTCCTGCCCTGCATTCGGAGCTAGAGTGGTGCTAGCTCGTTCTCCATGTAACATGGCCTCAAGGGTTGTGGCCTGTTCCATGGGTGTTCCCAAATGTAAGATTGATGTGATTTGACTGAATGGGTAACATCTAGGTTACGAACGTAACCCACGTCCCCTGTTACACGTTTCATTGCAGGGACGTGCACAGGGGGGTTGCTCAGGTTGCCCTGGCAACTGCCCATATGCCCTTTTCGACAGAAAAAAAACTGCCAGAGCAACTGCCCCTCAAAATTCCTGTGCACGTCCCTGTTTCATTGGTCTTTTATTTGAAGCTCAAAGGCAATTGGTCTCTCTGGCGAGTTCCCATATGTAACGTCTCCATTACCTCCTTCAGGGAACGTGGGTTACGTTCGTAACCTAGACGATTTTCTCATTCTATTTCTTTCAGGAACATTCCAAGTTTAGTACAAGTTAAGCTCAGTTGATATTATTTGAGGCATATTGTTGACTGCTAAAAAAAAAAAAAATATTTCAGTTTCTTTTCATTCTCTTTCATATAAAAAGTGCTTTTTTTAATTGTTTGAGGTGATTGCATTGTCATCTTTGCAAAAAAAAAAAAAATTATATATATAATTTTACACAGATTTGTTTTTGTTTTTTTTTAAAGGAACAAATGCATATAAACTTTTATGGTAATCAGCCACAAACCCATAACTGAACCCACACTTTTTCTTTTTTTTTCTTTTAAAGAGGGTAACTAAACATATATTTCAATATACTGTACATGATAGTCAGGCCCATTTTTGATATATTACACCTTTAATACATCCAACCTGAATCTCCACAGAGAGAGAGAAAGAGAGAGACCGAAACATAGATGTGTAGAGAGAGGGGTACAATGGCCCTGGCTTGGCTGATCCATAACAGTCATTGGCTGTTACATACATTTCAAGATCCATTCAGACTCTGGAGATAATCGAGCCAGCCGACAGTTTCCCCCCCGCAGCCCAATGGATTTATGATAGCACTGTCAAGAAAATGAGCCAGAATGACACAGTAGCTGACTTTAGCTGCAAATAATGTGATAGGCCGTACAGTGGCTGTGCAGCAGCTGCTGTCATCGCAGGTAATAGGCTATAAAGAAGCCTGATAGCAATACCTGTCATTGCTTAATGGCTGACTTCACTGAAGAGCTTTTGTGGCCTTTAACATGGAGATAATAGAAGATACAACAAATTTTATAGCTTCCTGCCTTGCATTCATAATTTATCAGCAGTGGGATACCGCACAACAAGGACAACACTTCAAAAATGGGATGAAGTTTGACGGGTAGGCTGAGACAGACAGGATGGAAACTTTTAGGTGCGGGACGAGACACTTCTAGCTTGAAGCGATTGAATTGAGAGATGAGAATCTTGAGTCATGATTTTTTTCCCAGTGTAATTATACAAAAACTGAAGAAAAAAATAAATTGGAAACAATTTACAAGAGACTCTAAAAACAGTGTTTTCTTGTACAATGTACTAATATTATCAATGCATGTATATGATATTTATTTATATTTTTTGGCATGTACATGAATTACATACTTTTTAACCTCTAAAAAGGTTTTCACTGAAAATATGGAATTTATTTTATTATTTTATCGTGTTGATGAAGAATATCAAGCTATATGGTTGGTTAGTGGGTCTTGTGAATCCAGTAGTTAACAGTATGTGCTAGACTATGTGCTAGTGTATTGAGCACCTGCTGTCATTTGAAATAACTTAGCAGCCTGCACACTATGTGGAGCGCCCCAAACTCATTTCCTTTATCGCTCTCTGCGCTACTGTTACCTGTCCACCACACTGTGAGTATGGAGTTGCCACCATGGTTATTTTAAGGACAGTAGACCGTTGCTGAGAAACCCAATGAGCACCAATATCGACACTGATGTGGGTTTTTCCGAGTGAAAACACTCGAGAACAGTGCAGGGATTGACGCAAAATAAAGCAACTTTCACGTTTCAGGCATCCGAGTACTGACACAGTCAGCTAAATTTTTCTTATACGAAAATGATTACTTGTCAAAGAATTTCAGAAATTTGAATACATTTTTCAGTTTGAAATTCCATAGGATATATAAAAATGCCATAGGATATATATATACTTTAAATATAAAGTTTTTTTATTTATTTATTTATTTATTTTTTAATCACTAAGACATTGAACTTTCAATGAAACAATCAATCAATCAAATACAATAAATCAGAAATTACATTTTTCCATTATGTTTATGTCCCTCAACCTTAAAACACAAGACAATGCAATGTGTAAATCAAAATAAATAAGTAAAATACTTATACAATTATTACAGAAAACTGCTTTATATAAACGGTGCAGTTTGGCCATATGTTTACTTCTCAATATCAATAATTAACCAAACAAAATATAAAAATAATATAAATAAAAAATTAAAATGGTAAATAATCAAACAAAATTGTGTAAATGAAAAAATAAAATAATCTTTCGTTATAAATAATTGAATACATTTACAGTTACATTTTACATTGTTGCTATAGTATTTCAGTGATTGATTGTGTTTGTTTAATACAGTTATATTTACTACTACTACTACTACTACTGCTAATAATAATAATAAGTATTCTGAATGCTTTTTTCACAGATGCATATTAGCGCCTCCTACCGTACACCAGTGAAAACACAAAGATTGAAAATTTCATCAGCTGGGGTGGAGCATTGTCTCATAAATGACGGAAAGAGTTAAACAGCACACACACACACTTTCTCAACATGAGTGTAATCAGACAGCTCCATATGTCACCATCCTTCATTATGAACTCTTACACCCACAGTGTGGCTACATAAACACTGAGGTCTAGGCCATGCTCTCTCTTTCACCTCTCACTAGAGGACTTCAAAGTCACTCCGGCACACCGATTTCTGATGAATGCTTCCATCTGCCCGTCTGACGTATGTCTCCATCCCCACCCCAACTCCATTCCACTCTGGAAAAAAAAAAAACCCAACCTTTCCACAACCTCCTGTGAGTGTGGCCATTTGTTAGCACTTAGTGTTAGCCTGCATCTGGGAGACCCAGCTCTAATTTGGTACGCTGGTCCATCAATCCTTTTAATACAACGCTCTAGCAAAGTCGCTCAGGCTATGTAACTAATGCTAGCTATTACTGTCCTTATTAAAAGTGTAATGCTGTATTAAGTAGACCAATAAAAGTGGATTGTTTGGTGCAGCGATTCTATTCAAATGGAGCATGAATTTATGATGGGGATCTTTCAGTGCCAAAATAATCCCTGTTGTAGTAGGGGAGAGCAGGGCTAATTGTAATGTTGTTTGCTAAATTATTCTGGAAATGTGTTGCCTTTGGCAAAACCTTTGAAATTTTTCCCACATATCATTGACATGTTAGCAGTCTTTAGCCAATTCAATTAAAAATATAACTTAATCAAGTTGGGTACAATTAAACTAGAAAATACTTCATTACACCCCCTTTTTGTGAGTAATCATATTTTATGTGGATATTGTAATTTTTAAAACACCACAAATCATCAGATTATGATCATTAATTGAACCATTGAGAATTGGGTCATCATTATTATACAGACGAGGACTTATTTTTATTTAGGACGAGTTTTATATTTACACTTACACTATTTACACCTCGCCTGGACCCAACTGAAACACACTCTGACACACTTCTTCCAACCGGGACAGACACAGCTAAATAAAAGTCAAGACAAGTACCCTTATTCGCCCATCAAGTGTTCTCCCGCAGTTGTGTTGTGTCTCGTGATTGGGGGCGTTTCTCTACTGCTTAGTATAATGTTTTGATCAAGGACTGAGCATAACTTCTTTTTCTATAACAAACAATAAAATATTTTCTATAAAAACGGTAATGCTCTTGCAAACAGCTTTGGTTTTGTATTTAATGTTACATTGATGTTATATGTTGAGATTTACAAGACGTATAATTTAACTGCTGTAAAAAAACAAACCAAAACAAAAATGCTATTGCGCTTTTGTTTATATAGCAGTACTTTTAAAAGAACAAAGTGCACAACACTTTCAATTCATTTTTGAATTCTGTGCATAGTGCAATTAACTGATTAATCAGAGAAAATCATGCAATTTAATCAAGCTTTAAAATTGTAATTGTTGGCCAGCACTATATTTATATCTAGTGCTACCATCTGACCAAGAGATATTTTACTGTTTTAATTAGTCATCAGACTTCATCTTGTATACCTCTTAATTTGTTGAGTTCCACAGGTATCAATCTTTGGACCAGTATTGTTCACCCTGTACATGCTACCTCTGGTTTCCATTTTTAACAAATATACCCCCAGTTTCACAGACAAGGCTTAAGCTAGTTCTAAAAAAAAAATAATAATAATAATAATTCTATTTGGACATAAAGAAAGTTGTGGATTAGATGTTGACTGTGGCTCTCTGGCCCCATATGAAACTCAGTGTGCTAGAAATTTGGTCATTCTGTTTGATCATAACCTTGCTGATGAACAGATCAGTGCTGTTGTAAAATCATACTTTTTTTCATCAAACGGTGATTCTTGATTTTGTAACAACTTTGAATTATTGTAATCCCTTTCATTGCTGTGTCTTCCCTCCATCTACAGCTAGTGCAAAACGCAGCTGCTAGACTATTGGACCTGCAACTGATGAGCCGGTAACTATTTTACCTGCACTGCACTGATTACATGTCAAACATAGAATTGATTTTAAAATCCAAGTTTTAAGCAATTTTTAGTGTAAACAACTGATATATATAGATATATATACTGCAGTGTAAATACAAATGATTTTAAACTGAAATTGCTATTTGGACTGAAAATGCTATGGTAAAAACCTGTTAAATGGTAAATTACTGTAAAATTTACAGGGAAAACTCATAATCTGACATTCCCAGAATTCCCTGCTTTATTTGAAGTTGATGTTTGTTCTTTAAAATAACTCTGTCTTAGTTTTTTCTTACCAGTTATGTTTTTCGGGGTTGTATGTTACATGTAATGTTGTTAAATTAATGTTTATTACACATTTCAGTGACCATGATGCTGTTTAGTTCTTGTGTGAATGACTTTAAGCATCTTCTATATACAGTGTGTTCATATATAAAAGCTGCTAGTGATAGGCTTTGGTACATCATGTGACTTTCTTAAACCTTTTAAAAGGTCTCAAGGTCCTTTTCAAACCAGGCAATAGACTGACCATTCGACTGCTGAATCCAAAATAAGTACTCAATAAAATATTTCCTCGTAAAATAAGATTTGAATTTAAATTAAATATGATTTTTTGTGCGCCTAGCACTTCATTAAAACATAGGATGCCACATGAAAAGTGATCAAATGCATCCACTGTATGTCTAAATTAAATTTTACGTTCTGCATAATGACTTTTTGTCATTTCAGTTTTTATCTCCATTAACAAGAGTACAATACTTATTGTAAATGCATATCGAAATGAAAACACAGTTTGAAATTGTTTATTTCATTGCTTCTCACTTGCATGCATGGTATGTACAGTCTCTTACACCAAATTTATGCATGGGAACTTGCTTACATAAGAAATATCTATAAGACATATCCATTCTCTTGATACCCCTTGATCATTGGTTCAATTGATGTTTTGTTATTGCTTTGTTTTAAATGTAATGGTCTTGTTTTATTTATTTTTATTTTATTCTGTACGTCACTTTGTACAACTTTTGTTTTGTTTTATACAACACACTGACACACATTATTATTATATGCACAGACATGTCAATTGCAATCAGTAAAAATATGACAAAACATTCAATTTTCATCATAGAACCTAACATTTCTGATTTCATATTATGACCCATGCCTGCAATTATAATAATGTCCCATCACAAATGCGGTCCCAATACAACTAGATGCACACACTTCAGACATATAGATTCATCCAGAACAGCAGCGGTCATTGGTTAATGGAAAAAACAGCAGAAGGGCATGTATTATCATCATCTACTACAGACCAGAAGGGTAGAATTTGGCAAAAAGAGAAGTGAAGATGAAATGAGAGAGAGCTAAATGAAAGTCTTAAAGAGAGCTAAGAGTCACTGAAGCAGGACACACAGAGAAATTAATTCACTCCTTTCGGAACAAAACAAAAAAAAAACGTCTAATTCTGACAAGTAGGTATGAGGAGAGACCATTAGAGCCCTTAGAGAGAAAAATAGAGGAGAAAAATACTCTAAGGACGCGGATGAGACGATGAAGAAGTGAAAAGAATAAGATGGGCTGAAAAGAGATAGAACAAAAGAGATAGACAGAGAAAATCACAAGACAAGATGTTCTTAGTTAAAATTGGACCGCAGGTAGAAATGGAAGTAAATTTTTACTTTTTTCCCCTTAAAAAATAAGGGAATTACTCGCTGTATACACTAGCATTCAAAGGTTTGCCATCAGTAAGAATTATTATTGTCATTACTACTACTACTACTATTTCCCCTTTTCACTTGTGTTTACTAAAGATTCATTTATTTGTTCAAAATACATTAAAACAGTATTATACTACGGGGCCGTTGAATGCTTGAATCTGATTGGCTTACAAACGTTCTGAGGTGTGCAATTATTTTCTGGGAAACGCACGGCGAACGTAGTTCCAGGCAGTTCTCTTGACCGCATTACAGTTCCATATCACTTCACATAGTTAACTGTTATAACCACACGTCCTTGCACACGCACACCACGGTTACACACTCACACAAAAACGTGTTGTCAGTGCTGCCCTGACGATTTTATCAGTTAGCCTAGTGTAGCAACTTAAAGGCTACACATGAGATTTATCACTAGCGAGGTAATAACAGCGCTGCATCTTAAAGCAGACTTAGAGTTTAGAGACGGTGCTTCAGAACATTGTTGAGGGACACACAGAGGTAGCCTAATCCATACAAGCTCTCTCTTTCTCTCTCTCTGTTTCTCTTTCTCTGTGTTTCTGTCTCTCGCTCTCTTTCTAATAACTTCATTATTAACTGCATTAGTCTGCTATCAATGGCTCAAGCCATCATTGCCAGCTTTAAAATGATGTTTTCGAACTAGCAAAAGAGTCGTTGGATGAGATGCGGGAGAAATAATCCTACTCACAATAGCGATATAAGTAGAAAAACTGGCAACTCGTACAATACGTACGATTTAGAAGAAACGTATTGGTATGAATGACCTAAACCTAACCCCGCCCCTAAACCTACCCGTCACAGGATTGAGGTCCTGGTACGAATACGTACGAATTGGTCGTGAGACTGTGTTGGCTGTTTTGGTGCTCAAGAAACATTTCCTGTTATTATATATTGTTACAGTCTATGTTTTTTAGTGCATCCTGGCTGAATAAAAACTATGTCTTTCAAAGAAAAAAAACCTCTTATTGACCCCAAACATTTGAATGATATATATGAAGAATGGCAACTCTGTTTGGATTGGAAAACATAGACATAAATACAGTAACTGCATACCTAGTATACTAAAATACAGATGTCTTCCATTACAAGTAATGATCCTTTTGTCTCTGCTACATTTATTCAGCCTACTTTACCCCCATACAGTCAGTCATAATTAACTCTGTCATCACGGCTGGTAGCCTAGCAGGCCATTAGAGGCCTGTAGTTGCTTGTCCCGGCCCTTTGCTCTAATGCATTATCAGGCCGAGGTACATCACCTCTGGATTGCTTTGTCAATAAGCTGACCGGGCCTGACCTGGCTTGGGCATCTCTAACCAGACAACCTGAGTGACAGGTTGAAGATGGCTGATAATTCACAGAAATTGGAAGTGTGAAATCTTTAAGGGCCACTTCTCACGGCTGCCAAATGCCAGGGTATCTCTCCATCAGTGTACTGTTCTCACAATCCCAGGCATTGTTAATGGTGGCCTGTCTGTCCATCAAGACCCCGCTTCTACTGGGATTTATTCCCTGTTTGCTTCCTTATCTCCGCTGGCTGGTTGCACTATCCTGGCCTAACGTGACTGCTGTGTACTTGTATACGTGTGTGTGTGTGTGTGTGTGTGTGATTCAGCTGAAAGGAAATAGTCTACAGCATGAGTATGGCCTCACCCTCTTCTTCTCACTTTCCTATCTGTTGTCAAGTTAGAGTACTTTTAACACCTTATGCCTTAAAGGAACGGTTCACCCAAAAAATTAAACTCATCCTCATGTTGTTCCAAACCTAAGATATTTTAATCAGTTTTTGTCTATACTACAAAAAAACAATAACAACAATGAGCTCTGAAATAACTTATTGGGTGCCATTGTTAATTATGATTGAGGATAATTCACTTTCATCCATGTCTGTTTATATTTAAAACAAACGTAATTGTTCAAATATTTATTGAAATCACATTGTTGTTATAAATAAAGTAATAATTAAAAGTAAATCTATTAAAAAAATGCATTTGAACTTTCCTAGAATAACAAAAATAGTTAATACAAATAATTTATAAAAATGTCAGAAACTCAACTAAATTACTAAGAAGTTATATAAATTGACAATGAAAATTGAAAATATACAAACTAGTCCTGTCAATCGATTTATAAAATTGCGTTTAATCACCGTCGAGGACAAAACAGCCAAACTGTGTGGGAAAACAGTGTACCTGGCAACACTGGTCGCTGTACCCTTATCACACTGATAACCTTCCTGCATTGACGGCAAGAAGTTGTGGTCAAACCTTACTGAACGATTAATTTGCGTAAAAAATATCAACGTGTTAATATTAATTTCAAGTATAAATGAGTTAACAGCACTAGTAAAAACGAAATAATACAAACTACAGTATAATCTCAGTGATACTAAAATAACAAAGTCGCAATTAAGATAAATAAGTCACCATTTTAAGAGAATGTTTCAGTTGTAAAAACAAAATGGTCTTCTGCTTATAGAAAGTATTTTAACATTTTCTAAGTCATTGCTAGGAATGAACTCCTTTCTGTATTCTGTGAACTGTTCAGTACCGAGTAAAGATCTAGGCCATTTTATTACTTTTATAATTAGAGTCAGACACATTTAAACAGCCTAAAAATTAAACCATATTTGAGGTTAATTATTAGGATGATAATTAGCTGCGTGATTAAGAAGATAAGAAAAGAAACACTATTTCACTTGTTAGATTTGGTCAAAAATACAAAATGGCACAGTCTCCTCATGGGTCCCGACTGGGATGGAATCAAATATTCATGTCAGTTTGACATACTACAGTTAATATTGCAGTCAGTGTGACTGGCAGCACCGATTAATATAAATTTATCTCTATACAACATGCAAGATAGCATGGACGATTAGTGATGTTAAAAACTATTGCAATGTGGATGGACGTGTTTCACAAGCTCCTTATCCTGATTTCCTTATGAATGGTGGCCATATTTTAAAACAAAAATATATTGGAAGTCTGTATGTAAATAGCTTTACACACACTATAAAGTCTCTACAATAATACGGAAGAACATCACTTCATGGAATGTTTAGAACCCGAAATTGTACGGCAGAAGCTGTTTCATTTTTAAACACGCGTTTTGTTTGTACAACAAATGAAGCTGAACAATACGACTTGCTCCATACAGCAGAAATAATGAGCAGCGCGCTGAAAAGCGACTGTCAGCTGCTTCTAGCCGAGGAAGCGGCTCCCTCAATCTGACACGAACGCTCAGAGATGTGAACTGGATGTTGAATTGCACTGAACAAACCCAGACTCTTCCGAACCTCACGCTGTCACTCATTCTACTTTCACCACATGCAAACCAGAGAGTTCCCACTCGCTCTCTCCAACGGAAACTATCTCTCTCTGCTGGAACTAAAGGAGGTGAGAGAGATGGAGCAAAAACAAATGGCAGAGAGGGAGTGGGTGATGGGAAGAAGAAACAGGAAGTGAGGGGGAGAGATTGGGAGAGGGAAAGACACTCCACATCTGTTAATCCAAAGAAGCTTAGTTAGGCTGAGAGTTTGTCCTGTATTTGTTTGTAGGATGGAAAGCCATGGGAAGAGAGAGACACTTCCATATTTAGCTACTGAGAGGTTTAAAATCTCAGCCAGCCTTTACTGTCACAGGAAAGTGAGTTCCCAGGCCGACACATCTCAAGCTGTTCAAATACCCATTAGGATGTTTTGTTTCCCATGCGCGCTGACAAAAAACGAAACAAAAAAAAAGAAAAGAAAAAGAAACGGGAGCGAGGGGAAGCCGATGGAAATTTATCAACAAACTTATGTGATATTTAATGATCCTTGTATGCGGAGGGAAAGACCGCAGCCTGATTCGCCTCTGCCAAATACCGATCCCCTAACTTAATTTCCTGCCCAATTGCTGTTTTATAGTGCATAGTACAGTGATACCAGCTAGTAATATAGAAAACAGATTGCCTGTGCAGCCATGTGGATCAGACTGTTACGGGGCTGGGGAGAACCTGTAGTCTCTAGGGGGGGTCTGTCGGTGGGCTTCACTAAACCAACAAACCCAGGCGCTTCCCTCATCCCTGACTGGCAGCAGCTGGCTGGATTGGGAGGAGATTGAGATTCCAGAGCTGGAACTGTCTCAGAGATGTACTTTGAGGTTTAACTTCGGTGGCGTGTAGACAGTTTTGATACGTTTATTATTGGAGAATACCCTTGTGCATAATTGCTGCCTATAGAAGTAGAGAATGACTGATTGTGTAGATTTCTCAGAACGTTTCTGATGGTTTGTTAAGCGTGAGCTGTTTACAGCAAAGTTGAGTGCATTTTACAAGTAATCAAAGTCCGCATAGGATACGGCAAAAGTTTGGTGCAGTGTTGGAGAGTAGCCGATTTTTTTCCGCAAGCTCACGTCCAATTAATTTGGATTTTAATCTAACACTTAAAAGTAGGGCTGGGCGATACAGCTGAAAACTGTAAAACTGTGATATTGGTGTTTCATATCGGCCGATATCGATAATTATTGATGTTTTTTATGACCCATTTAAAATAAGGACCAGGAGAAAAATATATTACATTTCAACATTTAGGAAACTTAACCTTCCTCTGATCATAATCCACTCAGTTATTAAGACAGAAATGTCACCAACCATGGAAATCGCAAATGATTAAAATGTAAATGCCACTGTTATATCTTTGTACTGTTTAGGTTCTTTGTCATAAGGCACTAATGCAGAGTACCTCTCCATGGCGATCTGCTGCTTGTGTGGTGCTGCAGCTACAGATGTTGTTGGTTGAATACAGCTGTGCTCCAAAGGGTGAGCGTGCCTAAGCTGGTACATCAAGTTCGTAGTATACAGTCTTGGCGGGGACGACGGTCTCGCATAATTAGCAGACGACATTGGTATGACTACGGTCAGACTTATAATATCCACAAAACTGGCGAGCTGCGGCACTCATTTTCTGCTTATGAAGAGCAATCCAGCAGACCAGCAAACAATGATATGGCACAACCAAACTGATACTGTTACACGATTGGCTGTTAGCGTATCACTCCCTACATTGCTAGGTTACCAGAGAGCGAGTACCTTTGTTAATGCAACCAAACTAGCTTCACAACCTCTGTTTTCTATTGATGGGAAGTTCGGATCATCTTACAGTTCATTTGAGTCTCGTTCCGCAAAATGAACGAATCTTTTTTCGAGTCATCTTGTTCATTTCGTTCTTTAAAAAAAAAAGTATAAATACAATATTTTTCCCTAACACTAGTAATCCTAGTAGATACGTACGCACACGCTGATCACACTACAAAATTTGCTATAAGAAATTTTAATTAATTGTTTACCTGGGTCTTCAGTCTATTATTAGCCCACATCACCTCTGAAAAGTCCTTTTGGGTTGTTCGTTCATAATGTGACGTGACAGCCCCATAACCCTATCAAATGCAGTCAGAGCCAGAAAGAAAATTGATTAGGTCGTCTATCGAGTCGTTCGTTCTTTTGGCTTAAGGGGCTGTCATGTCACGTGATGAAAAAATGACTCAAATCCAAAGCATTGAAACAGGTGAACTAATCCAAGTAAGAACCTTTCTCAACGCACATGCACGACTGAACGAATCACTCCCTGAGATGACTAGTTCTTCCCAAGTCGCATTAAAGATTCGTTCAAAATGAACGATTCATTTAAGAACGACCCATCACTGCTGTTTTCTTCCGATGAAGGACAAAAAACATAACGTTTTATCAAACACATTTTTTGTTGTGCCTATCACAATACATATTGTTATCGTTTTATCGCCCAGCCTTACTTAAAAGACAGTACAATAATTTAACAAACTATTAAGTATGTGAATGCATCTTAAATCTATTTTCTTTTTATTGTTTAATGCTACTAAACAATACACTAGTAAATATATCAAACAGTTTAAGTAATTCAATCCTTACAAAAAATTTAATAAATAAATCTGTAACACTTTAGAATAGGGAACACTAACAAACTAATGAACTATTAACTACAATTTTTCCCTCAATACATTTGTAATTTGCTTCTTATTAATAATTAGTAAGGTAGTTGTTAATTTCTCAATGTAGTTAATTAGTACTAACAAGTGGCTAATATCCTAGTAATATGCATGCTAATAAGAAACTAGTTAAGAGACCCTAAAATAAAGTGTTACCAACAAATATCATCTATTGTTTGAAATTAACAAATGGTAAAAGTTGGTCACACTTTATTTTAAGGTCCAGTTCTCGCTACATTAATAAACCTTCACTGCGACTTTCACCTCAAACTTCTAATTTGTTGCTTATTAATAGCTAGAATGTAGAATGTGGTCATACAAAATAATACTATATGTGCTTTGTAAGTGCTAATAAACAGCCAATAATAAGTGTGCTAATAAGTAACTAGTTACTAGTTAATTAGACCCTTTAACAAAAAAGTTTGTTCTAGATTTATGCATGGTGATCCATATGCATACTATGAAGAAAGTTTATTCTGCCACTGACTGTAGAATCCTGCTCAGAATACTGTATATGTGCACAGATTATGTGTGGTCCAACTGTATACAGTTCAGTTCAAAAGTTTACATGCACCTTGCAGAATCTACAACATGGTAATTATTTTACCAAACAAAGAGAGATCATACACAATGCATATAATATTTTTTTTTTTAGTGCTGACCTGAATAAGAGGTTTTACATAAAATACATTTGCATAATAGCTGGATTTATAAAAATGACCCATTCAGAAGTTTACACACACTTGATTCTTAATACTGTGTTTCCTGAATGATCCATATATAAACTATAATTTTCACTTGTGGACAATATGTAGACATGTTTTAGGTGAAATATCTTGTTCGGGTCAGTACTAAATAAAAATAACATGCATTTTGTATGATCCCTCATATTTCGGTGAAATAACTAGCATTATGTAGATTGTGCAAGTTGTATGCAAACTTTTGACCTCAACTGTAAATGGAGTAATTGCAATGAAAAGTGAATGCCAGCTGCCATGTTTGCTGTTTTTTCTTCTTGTTGTACTAATAGGAGTGCTGTGTTGAGATCTTTCTCACCGCGAGTAGCCCTTATTTGGAGTTATGTTTGTGAGTGTGTTGAGTCATTATGACCTGATCCAATGATACTTACATTCTAGAGTTGTGTAAAGAGCATGCCTTTGAGAGCTGTCATTATGATGTCAGTACATCATATTTTTGCAATTGTACTTTAAAAGCCCTATATTGGTTCTTAAATTAAGATGGCCCTATTCATTTGTGTTTAGTACAAAACCTCTATTACTAAACAACAGCAGCATGCCATCTGAGGCAAATACAGCAACTCAAACCACAACTCAGATCAGGTATTCCAATGAGCCTAATACTGGTAAATCTTAACAGCAGGAAACAATATATTTTTTTTTACAACAAAACTGCTTGTTTACATTTGCTAGTGTGTAATATATCTTAGATCAAAGATAGAAATGCATGGAAAAGGTACATTCGTGTTATAGTGGGAAAGAGGAAATGGTCTGTCCCTATAGGCAGAGGTAGGATGTAAAACGATCTCCCTTCAAAGCACATCGCAAGGGTTTCTGCCAAGAGCCACCAGAACTGACCCTTGAGGCACTGCCAGTGTTTCTCATAACCATTCCACAGAATTAATCTTCCAATCTTGGCATTATCACTTCTTTTATATATATATATATATATATATATATATAATTTCATCCTCCCCCTCGCAGGGCAGTGGGAATTATCTTTTGCTTCCTGCATTCCTCAGATGTTTGATATTATTTATATCTGCTTTGGCAAGGGCTGGCCTAAGTTCACTGGTTTGTTTCATTGTTTTGTTTTAATGCCAGTGCATCTTTTTCGGGGGGGAAACTACATATCCTTTGTTTTGTTTTTTTTCCTCATCATACAGTATTTAAACGGCATTGCTGTCTGGTCCTTTAAAGCATTTCTTGACTCTGTTTACTGCACAGACATACAGCCTATGCTATATTTCCTCATCACCTTTTGCCGGTTTATCACTCTGGCGTGAAATGGAGGCCAATAAATCATATTTGTTCTCTCAGAGGTACGTAAATTGACATATGAGCTCATAAATTGTGGATTTACTGCTTAAGATAAGTGAGGAAAATTGGTTGTGTGTTTTGAGCCAATCACTGAGCCATTTTATTTGATTTTCCAGGTCCTTAAAAACATTGCCTCTCTTACAGCCATAATTTGATATTGCTGTATAACTCCAGGCCATCATTTAAGAGGTCCATTTGTAAATGTTTAAAATGAAAACACTAGTGCTGTCCATGTTTGCACGTCCGTATCCACAGACAGAACCCTGCCAGGCTGTGCTGACTACTTTTGCAGCACCCTGTTCCTCTTTAAACACATTTTTTTCCCTCCTTTCAGTTTCTACTTTTTTCCTTTGCTGGATTTGCGCGCAGAAGGCGACTCGAAAATCAGTCCTGAACTTCAAGCAAAGGTTAATGCTATTCGCTGTTTTTCTTTTCCTCCTCTACTCTTTCTGTTCGTATTTTCTTGTGGGCCAAACCACCCACTTAGCTTAAGGTCACAAGCTGAGGCTAATGCTGCATGGAAGGGGCTGCCCGCAAACTCGATGTCCCTATGATTAGATGTCCTGCTGGCCTACAATGCATACCTGCTCACTTGCCAAGTCAAATAACACTTTTAGTGAATTGGAAAAAGATTTAAGTGGCTCAGGACAGTGCTTCCTCTCATCTTTTTTTATTTTTTGCCTCAGCCTTTTCTTTGTATATTGGTGGGCAAAACAGTTAGGAGTTAATCTTCTTCATTTTTCTTTCTTTGCGATTATTTGGAAACAGGTGAATTGAGAGCCATGGATAAAACCCCTTGGCTAAAAGGAGAGAAAAGGTGCAGTTATGTGCTACATTGTGTTCTCTCTTCTATCCTCTTTGTTGCCTCAAATTTTTTGTCTTTCTTTTGCTCTTTCACTTTTTCTTTCTTCATCTGTGAATAAGAACCACTTACAGGTTCTTTGGTGAAGTTTGAGCCCTTGATTCAGTATGGATTCATACACTTTTGTGTGTATATACACTTATCTTTTTTCCTTTTTTTTTATCTCTTTCCATTACACTACATTTCAAAAGTTTAGCGTTGACAACATTTATTTATGTGTATGCTCCAGAAGGGAAAAAAATGGCTTTTTCTTATTTTGCCTAAATATTACGTGTGTATAAACAGGTGCTGGTCATTAGAATATTATTAGAATATAAAAATTAGAATATCTTTTAAAAGTTGATTTATTTCACTAATTCCATTCAAGAAGTGATACTTGTATAATGTATACATTTATTCCACACAGACTGATATATTTAAAGTTTTATTTCCTTTAATTTTGATGTTTATAACTAACAACTAATGAAAACCCCAAATTCAGTATCTCAGAAAATTTGAATATTACTTAAGACCAATACAATGCAAGGATGAGCATGTACAGCACTCAATACTTAGTTGGGGCTCCTTTTGCTTGAATTTAGTGCAGCAATGCAGCGTGGCATGGAGTCAATCAGCTTCAGCTCTTCTGCATTGTTGGATCTGGCATATTGGCATAGATTTTCTATGGGGCTAAGGTCAGGCGAGTTTGCTAGCCAATTAAAAACAGGGATACAGTACTATGGTCCTTAAACCAGGTACTGGTAGCTTTGGCACTGTGTGCAGGTGCCAAGTCTTGTTGGAAAATGAAATCTGCATCTCCATAAAGTTGGTCAGCAGCAGGAAGCGTGAAGTGCTCTAAAACATCCTGTTATACAGCTGCGTTGCTCTTGGACCTCAGAAAACACAGTGGACCAACACCAGCAGATGACATGGCACCCCAAACCATCACCGACTGTTTAAACTTTACACTGGACCTCAAGCAACGTGGATTCTGTGCCTTTCCTCTCTTCCTCCAGACTCTGGGACCCTGATTTCCAAAGCAAATGCAAAATTTACTTTTATCAGAGAACATAACTGTGGACCACTCAGCAGCAGTCCAGTACTCTTTGTCTTTAGCCCAGGCGAGTCGCTTCTGACGCTGTCTGTGGTTCAAGAGTGGCTTGACACAGGGAATGCAAAGCTGAAACCCATGTCATGAATACATCTGTACGAAGTGGTTCTTGAAGCACTGACTCCAGCTGCAGTCCACTTTTTGCGAATCTTACCCATATTTTTAAATGGGTTTTGTTTTACAATTCTCTCCAGGGTGCTGTTATCCCTATTGCCTGTACACTTTCTTTCTAATACATCTTTTCCTTCCCTTTACCTCTCTATTGATGTGCTTAGACACAGAACTCTGTGAACAGCCAGCCTCTTTTGCAATGACCTTTTGTGTCTTGCCCTCCTTGTGCAAGGTGTCAATGGTCGTCTTTTGGACAACTGTCAAATCATCAGTCTTCCCCATGATTGTGTAGCCTACAGAACTAGACAGAGAGACCATTTAAAGGTCTTTGCAGGTGTTTTGAGTTAATTAGCTGATTAGAGCGTGTCACCAGGTGTCTTCAATACTGAACCTTTTCACAATATTCTAATTTTCTGAGATACTGAAAATAAACACTTGAAATATATATAAAATATATATAAATCTTTTTTTCTTTTTCTTTTTCTTGAACTGAAAATTAAATGAAAATACTAGAAATAGTAGTTCCAATCTGAGCTCTGACATCTCAGCCGCCTTCAAAACAATGCTTTGGAGGCTGTGCTAAATTTACGCTAACTGCTTCAGTGCCAACAGCACATTGCTACATGTTTGCTAAGCATTATGTAAGACACACCAGCAGCACCTGTGCACTATGTGATGGGCATCTAATGAGGGCCTAATTAATCTTGGTGCTTTTGATGACATAAGCGTGTCTGGATCAGGAGTCTTTGGTGAGCAGCTTGTTTTTGCACTTACCTCAGTGACAAGTGGCTAATGAATTACTACTGCAGCTGTGACAGTTTGTTACATTCAGTCATGGTATGGAACATATCACAGATACTGTATGTATGTATATAGGAAGCGGCAATAATAAGATTCGAGGGGCAATGTTAATTAGCATGTTTATTTCATTTGGATGACATTAGAAAAAAAACGAAAAAAAAAAACAGTATGACAGAAAGAGTTAGAATTCACAAAAAAAACTATATGCAAGTAAAAAAACATTGTTAGAGAAAGCTTTACAATATTATAAAGTTTCAATCAGTACTTCAAAATTTTTACATTTACATGTTTTTTGTGAAACTCACCCATAACATTTGATTACAAATGTTTTACTGTAAATAAATTATAAATATACATTACAAAAAAGTGTCATGCTCAGAGGGAGGGATACCGAATGGTCAATTTAAATGCACAACTTTGCACACTAAGTTGGTGTCGGTTTGGATACAAAGTAACATTTTAATTTCTCCACAATGGCACAGATTTTGGGCAGAAAATCAACCTCCAAGCTGCTTAGTTAACTCTGTATTGAACTGGGAGAAAGTACTTGTAGTCTTAAGCATTTTATTAACAATGTAGTAAGTCTTTTTAAGTCTTTCACCTTAAGCAAGAAAATCTATATTTAAAATACTATTTACTGAAGCATCAAAATAGACAGTAAAATCTATGTGATATTAGTCTGAAAGTGTTTTGAGCCTGAAGGAGTATAGAAACCTCTGTTAAATCTTTTTGAACTAGCAGCCATTGGAGAAGTAAGTTCCTGCCGCCAGTAAGCTGCATGAAGTGGAGTCAAAACTATGCTGGAAGAACCACTAGCTAACTTTCGTCTGGAGTCCCCATAGCGCTGTACTGTGGCATCAGTTCAACAGCTAATTTGTGTGCACTTGCAAGAGTGAAGCTGAGAGAGTGGCTGTGTGTTGGCTGGCGGTTAGAAGCAGCCCAGATCAGGGTGCTGCTAGCAGGGACCAGCTGGTTTGGAGCACCCTGGACAGGGTCCAGGCCACCCACCACCTCCCCTCCCCTCGCTCGCTCTGCATTTGATCTAGCTTTGATTTTGTTATGTTTCTGAGGGCCAGAGAAGACAGAGAGGGTCAGAAGAAGGGGAAAAAGTTTGTTTAGGGAAGTTAAGACGAGATTTTGGTGTGACTGCTATATAAAGAATTATATAGGGTTACATAGGCCCTTTTATAATTACAGAAGTGCATGAAACGTTTTACTGTATATCATACTTTAACCAACACCTCATCTATTACTAATCTGCAATGTCATTTACAGCAATAGAGAGAGAAAAAAAACACTAATTTTACATATAGCTTAATTATCTATAGTTATTCATATAACATTAAACACACCAGTGTCTCTATAGGTTTAATACAAAAAATAAATATTTTTTAAAGAACCGTAATATTACTTAAAGAATAAGGCTGATCAAATATTACAACGATGTGAAAAAAGGCTGACATTTCATTTATTTACACACAAAAGATGAATTTCCATTGATCCAAAAACTGCCATTTGCATGGATTCAACATGGCTTATGAACATGTTGGTTCTTTAGGTTAACGGCAGCATGCGTTCTTATGACATCATATCAGCTAATGAGATTACATTTTGCTAATTAACTATTACAAAAAGTCAGCAAATCATTGTGACACATAAGCATAGCACATCTTTGGTTGCCTGTAAGAAGGGAGATTAGGAAACTAGGAAAGCCTTTGTCCAGTTAATGATTGTTGCTATCTTGTGTCATGCATTAATTAAGCCATCCATTGTTACTTTTAATAGACAACTATACTATATAAGACAATTAATATAATTGTAAATTAAATATATATTAAGCAAATATTTGAAGAGCATCACAGCAAATGGTTCATTCAAGGCCGTAGCATTTTCATATAATGATGCAATAAATAAATACATAGCCTACAAATGTTTAATTCACAGCTGACAGAATGAGGTGATAACTGACCTGTAAAAGGCTGAATCTGAAACGATTAATTCTGCTAAACATGGAATAAACATGCCGAGAAAACACTGCTAAGCTGGGCTACTTTCACATCAAATTTATTCTAAACCTGTAATGCAATGACAGATGCTGCTACACTCTGTCTGAATTACAGCTGGAGAGCCTCTTGCCACAGTTATATAGTGAATATAGGCATTGTTTTCTGTTTATAGTTGCTCTCTCAGTGCTTCTCTACCAAGTCAGTGCTATTCCTTTGCCATTATAATAATGCCCATAATAAACCTTGATCTCCTTCTGTTGGCCTTTTCAGCTGGAGAGATAATTTTTTTCGCAGCCCATTAACAGTGCATGGCCAGCATGGCTGGTGTTAATAGTTGTTCAGTGACCGTGGCACTCAGCTTTATAACTGTCTGTTTATCAAGAGAGAGGTTACACCCCAATCCATAATGGCCTGCATTCAATGATTGCTGCCACACTGTTGGTGCATTAATTAAATTCATGCCAGTGCAAAAGTTATTTTGCATGAGTGCATAAATTTGCCGAAATATTTATTTATTTACTTGTTTTTTTTTTCCCTCATTTATTCCCATTTTATCATATGGATAAGAACAAGCTTTTTCCCTCTCTAAAAGAAACATTTTCTCGGTCACGGCTCTGAGTATTGTTATGTAGCTTGAGGCTTGTATTTAAAACCACTGAATAATTTCAATCAAATTATTTTAATTGAGTGCTGGATCAGTAATTACAGGTTGGAGTCATTTAAACTGCCCTGGAAGTCATGTGATCGTGGGCGTATTAAAAGTTTATGTCCGAGATAAAATTAATGAAGACGATTGTAATCTTCGCTTAGCCTGAAATAATACAGCGAAGTGACTTGAGCGATGCGAAGGATGCATCATATATTCGGTAGTCAAATGCCTGCAAAAAATAAAAATGGGAACGTAGCCGTTCACCGCTCACCTCCGGCTGATGCCCTCATTTGCACCTGGTTCTGTGGCGCATGCCAAGGCAAATGTTAGGTAACTTTAAATGCCACCAAGCCTGTCAGGAACGCATGCAAATTATGAGATGTGTGTGACAGCAGAACCGTGACTATAATCCTGTTTACCCACATCCACGTTGTCTTGTCACCAAACATAAACGCGGGAAGAGCGGTTCGAGGGGCGTTCGGGGAGGAAATAAAGTCGCACGTGTGCGTGCGTCGGATGCGGGGACATCTTCGCAACGCATAATTCAATATGACTAATCACGGTGGCCGCTGCCAACTCAGGAGCTCCTCTGACAATCTCAACCCAGCGGTATTTTGATAAAGCCAAAAAAAATAACAGTGAGATGGGGAAACGGGGCCAGATGTAGTTGGGGCACGTACCTGGGAAGCTCTGCATCTCGGCTGGGCACCTGTCCATGCCCGGCTCCCTGAGCTTAATCCCCCATTCACAGCTCTGGAGAAAGCTGGCTTCCAGGCCCGGCTCTTCTCTCTCTCTCTCTCTTTTCTCATCATGCGGCTCTCGCCCCGCTAATCGCCATGCCAGGAAGCAGCCTACAAAAAGCGGCAAGAATTTACAGTAATAATCGGCCAGGAAATAAGCAGCACCTATGCGTTATTGAACACACAGGGGCTTACGAAAATTGATCGTAATGGCTTTCATCACCATTACTGATGCTTCATGCCTCACTTGCAGGTATTGTGAGAAAAGCAGGTCATGTCTTAATCTCTTTGCCGTACCCGTATAAGGGCATAATCCCATATGCACTGGTATTGAGGTGAATTTGCATATCTTGGGAGGATTGGAGTGTGTGATATATCATTGAACAGGCATATTTTCAACTACTTAGCATTACTTAGCATGGTTGCATGTTTTTTTTTTCTCAGTCTACTATAAAACATTATATGACACATTGTCTCAGTGAACCCACAACTCGCTAGTGAGTAGCCCACTTTTTGTGCTATTAAGAATAATGGATTCAAGTTTGTGCCAATCTTCCCTCTCACATTTGAAAGTTTGGTCCCACTTTATATTAAGTGTCCCCGATGCATGTGTTCTTCCATAGTAACTAGATGTGTATGTAATATGTAACCACAGTGTAAATACACACCGGTACATAGTATCTACAGCTGTAATATTTCACACCTAAATAGATAACACTTACATATTAAATAGACAATTGCTATGGATTTAACATTTAATTATTCTGATGTTACACAGCAGCAGGCAGTAAATTAGGCTTTACATATGAATTGTATAAATTGGTTGGTGTCCAGAATGTTACACTTTATATTAAGTGGGCAGTTCCTGATTTACCATGTATATACACTGGTATTACAGAGGTGCACCAACTTCACCCACTTTACATATCGCTAAACCTACCAAAATGCCCCCTGATCACCTACTGTACATACATACTGCTGTTACAAAATGCAGCTATGTAATTCCTGTTGACTACTTAGTGAAGTGAAAAAAGTGTTGTTACCA
>JAUMHR010000049.1:13503511-13516336 GCA_032361145.1 Enteromius fasciolatus
GTATTAGGTAAATTGTTCCAGAGTTTGGGTGCTAAATAGGAAAAAGATCTGCCACCCGCAGTAGATTTTGATATTCTTGGTTATATCAAATGGCCAGAGTTTTAAGAATGTAGCAGACGTGGAGGACTATCATGTGATAAAAGCTGCTCAAGTACTGAGGAGCTAAACCATTCAGGGCTTGTAAGTAATTTAACAAAAAATTTTAAATCTGTATAATGTTTGATAGGCAGCCAGTGCAGTGTTGACAGAACCGGGCTAATATGCTCATACTTCCTGATTCTAGTAAGGACTCTAGCTGCTGCAGTTTGAACCAGCTGCATTTTAAATCAAATTTATTAACCCATAGAGGTCTGAATTTGGAGTCACACCCAGAATTGAAGTGGAAAAACACTACAGGCTGATCCAACTTTGATGCAATTTCCTTAAAACAAGTCAAAATTAGGCTCAGTAGTGTGTGTGGCCTCCACGTGCCTGTATAACCTCCCTACAACGCCTGGGCATGCTCCTGATAAGGTGGCAGATGATCTCCTGCTGCTGGGTTGTTGCCCTCCTACGGCCTCCTCCACGTCTCCTGATATACTGGCCTGTCTCCTGGTAGCGCCTCCATGCTCTGGACACTACGCTGACAGACACAGCAAACCCTCTTGCCACAGCTTGCACTGATGTGCTATTCTGGAAGAGCTGCACTACCTGAGCCACTTGTGTGGGTTGTAGACTCTGAAAAGTGGTCTGTGGTCACCACCTGTAGAACTACTTCTTTATTGGGGGTGTCTTGCTAATTGCCCAAAATTTACACCTGTTGTCTGTTCCTTTTGCACAACAGCATGTAAAATTGATTGTCAATCAGTGATGCTTCATAAGTGGACAGTTTGATTTCACAGAAGTGTGATTGACTTGGAGTTACATTGTGTTAAAGTGTTCCCTTTATTTTTTGAGTAGTGTATTTTACTAGCCTGTTTGGCTAATTCATTAAAAATAATGATATAAAGAGTGATGCAATCACATGTTATGATTTCAAAGGGGTGGTTCACAAACATTTTATCAATTATTTTGATATCCCAAACCTGTATGGCATACTTTCGAGTCATACAGTTATTTGGAAAAACAAGAGAGTGAATGATAAACTGTCCGTAAACCATCATAGCATAGCCTGTGATTTTGTCAACTTTGACATTTCCCAGTCGAAAGATGGTATCAACATTGATTTTATTAGTCAGCTAGCCATTACCTACATTATTATGGTATGGTCATAAGGCTCTTCCAGTACAAGTCACATGACCTTAGACAAGCGCCCAGCATAGTAATCTCTCTCTAATATCAAACATCACCAAGTTTTAGGCTGTGGATGAAGTTTCTAAAATGTTAATCATCTCAAACTTAACTGTTGGCCATTGTTGGGAGGTCAACAGAAGCACATTAGCTAATTGGAGATTGGCATTTTCTAATTAGTTTTAAGGATGACAAGAACAAAGAACACAGGTTTTCTGCACTCTATTCAATGCTTGCTGCTTTGTGTGCTTGGACTGAGGGAATGTGTGCTTTGAATGTAATTACTTTTTACGAACACATCCACCTTAATGCATCTCTGTGGAAATAACTAAAGAATTTCAGTCAGGACAATGAACCCTATATGCACTGCCCTCACTTTCTAATAGAAAGGATAATGGTGCATCCTCACAGTCATTAAGACTTTATCTTTGCTGTTGTTTAGGAGCAGAAGTCAATGCGCTTGATCAGTGGTTAGTATAGAAAGCTTATCAGTATTTATTAATTCGGTGTTCTGACAACAAGACGCTGTGTACAATGCAGTGATGTCATTAATTAACAAGGGTTTTCTCAATGCCATTTGGAACAGACCATTTTTAAAAATGTTTTTAAAATTTCTTCTGCTCATAAAGGCTATATTTATTAAATGAAAAATACATTGAAAAAAAACATTACTTATGATCATAACTGACTGGTCGTACTGCATTTTTATTTCCAGAAAGTTCAAAAGAAGAGCATTTATGTGAAATAGAAAACTTCTAGTATACTAAATGTCTTTAATGTAATTTTTAATCAATTGTATGCATCCATGCGGAGTAAAAGTATTCAATTCTTAAATTAGATTAGATTTGGAATATGCAGGTTTTACGTGGTGTTTTTGCAGCATGGAGTAATTCCGCACCAGCCGATTCATAGTCTCTCAACTTGTCAAAAAAGGAAAGACACCCTTGAAATAAAAAGATGGTTCTTTGAAACTTTTAAGGCTTTAAGATAAAGCTGGCAGGTTATTACACTTTTCAATTCCAGAGTCAAATATAAAAATTTCTATTATAAGGACAATTAATTACCTTGCAAAATGGCAAATGTGCATCCTTGTCAGGTGGAGTGTACTCTGATGGCCTTTCCTCAAACACTGGACGGGCAGATTTGATCTCTGCTAATGGTTCTTCTGGAAAGGGTAATTACGCCATGGTCAAAGCTAATTTGCTCTCTGCCAGATGAACTGTTGTATTTTATTGTAGGCTGACATTTGAAAGTAATTATGGTACTGTTGACCCTGGACCATTCCGGTTTGTAGCACTGTCTTTGGTGGCCTGGCTCTCTCTTTCTCTCTCTCTCTCAGTCTAGTTCCTTGGCTAGTAGTCAGAATTGTAACAAGCCAATGACACGGACCAGGAACACCATATGGGGCTCCGGTGAACAGCCCAAATGCACTTGCTCTGGCTTCAACACCCGCCATTGCACACGGAGCAAGTGGTGCGTGATTTTCGTCCATGTCTCATCTCTCTATCCACTATCCTGTGTAGATCTGTGTATCGGTAAGTGTGCCATTATGTGCATCAGTGATCACCTCCATGTGGCCTTATTGCTGGGGAATTAGAATAAAGCAAAAGGTCACTACGGGTTTCCCTCCCAATATTGCTCGCTCCAAATGAAGTACCGATGAGAGCAATTATGGATATTTTACATTAGCTCTTACTTTTGAGCCTATGGTACAGCAGCTAATAAGAATCAATAGGGTTTATGCTCATTGTTTTATTGTGAGCAGCGTCTGTTTATTAAAAACAGTAGTTTCTCCAAATTCTGTAAAGCTTGACATTAGTTCAAATTTACTTAGGTGAATGTAGTAATCAAAAAGCCATTGATCTCTTATACAAATTGTGGTAATAATATAATGTGGTTTTCTAAAAGAGATAGTCTTGTTGTTTCTTATTTTTATTTTTTATTTTTTTAAAGATCAATTTATATGTCCTTGCAATGAAAGTCAGAGGCCAAGTATTGTTTTAAAACTTTAACACTGTAACTGTTAACTGTAATATATATGTGACCCTGGACAACAGTCTTAAGTAGCATGCATATATTTGTACCAGTAGCCAAAAATACATTGTGTGGGTCAAAATGTATTGTTTTTTTTATGCCAAATATCATTAGAATTTTAAGCAAGGATCATGTTCTATGATGATGTTTTGTAAATGTCTTACTGCAAACATACAAAACTGTATTTCTTTTTTTAAATTGTATATATATTTTTAATGATGGTAAATACTATAAATTACTAATTACTTTATTTGGACAATTTTAAGGCAATTTGATCAATATTTATTATATAATATTATATATTTTTTTTGCATCCTCACATTCCAAAGATACATTAAGATAGATGCATCTCAGCCAGATATTATGCAGATATTATTAATATTATTAACTGTACATCAATAAAAAATTATTTGATATAAATTTTAAATAAATACATTATATGTGAGAATATTAAGATTCTTGTTTATTGAATATGCCTATTTGATAATAGCCGAAACATATAAATAAATAAATAAAACTGAATATATTAATATTCATGCTTATTGAATAGCAGAAAAAACATCCTATTAATTCAATAATGAATACCATTCTGGAAACTTTTTCATGATTTTTTTATGAAAAAAAAGTTTCTATTTATATGTTTTACTGTAATCTTTGGTCAATTTAATGTGTCTTTGCTGAAAAAGTAAAAATTTCTTACAAAAAAAAAAGAAATGAAAAGATAAGAAAATATGACCTAATTATTGTCTAAACATGATCATTTATGGGGGAAATAATTAAAAGAAAAAAAATAATAAGATTATAAAAAGAATAGCTATTAATATTACATTAATATATCTACTGGCCTAGTCAGATCTTTATTATGTTTCTTCTCTAGCCATATTAATATCCCAACTCTGTTAGTTAGCAGTGGATTAATCCATCCCGTGTCTTTGTTAAATTACAAGACATTTTAATCAGCGGCGGGAATTATGTTAGTCCATTGGTAATGATCGCTGACAAATGGTGCCACAATTGAGCCTCAAAGTCAGGCATTAGCTAGCGTGACAACCTCCAGCACTGAAATCGTCCGGAACATCACAATCCCAGGTAGCCTTGCCAAGTTTTCTTAATTCGTGACACATTAGGTTTCTTAGGCTGGAGCGAAGCTATTATTATTAGCCTTTATTTCTCTCATGCTCCGTCGTTCTCGCTATCTCTCATTGGCCATCCTCGCGCTGAATGTAATAAAGACTGACACTTGTGACACTTCAAACATGTAGCCACCAACAGCTCCGTGACAACAAAAGGAGTTCTCAGAGCAACACAAATTAATAGTGGGGGAGAAAGAGGGCTTGCTTGGGCCAGCTCAGCAGGTGTGCTCCCACATCTTTGCACCTCTTAACACCCCCTCTCATTCCGCCTGACACGTCGGACAATGGCACAAAAAGCCCTTTACTGACGTCCGCACAATGAGCCAGGCACGGAGACAGACCAATCTTTTTTTGTGCTGCTGCTGTTTGCGGGAATACGCCGGGGTAAACACTCTCCATTGTGAGCCGGCTGCACTCGAGAGCATGATGAAAGTAGAAATTTGAAAGGCCTGGGATTGAGACCATGGCTGGATTTGACAGTTCTTACCTGAGAGACTGATAACCACTTCAGCGTGCAACAATCTTTGCATATAGAATCCGTTTCACTAATCAAGCTCATTAGCATAATTTATATCGTTAGAGATACGCGTGCAGTCTAATTGATAACGTGCACGCCCACATTTTTTTCTTCCAAAATGAGGTCTTGTTTGAACTTATTCGGAAAAGCGATCCGCTAGTCGCTTATTTGATTTGTGCAACACTAAACAATTAGATTTGGGGATCAAAGCCCTGTTCAATTCTATAAGCAATGGGGGGTGTAAGTGAATACGAAGGCCCACTGAGCATTGAATAGCTCTCAATTTCCCCTCTGTTTTTCCATCCATACAGCCACATGCTAACAGAGCCGGGACAGAGCTCATCATATGGTATAGAGCGACAACAACAAAGCAGCCACGTGATTCTGAGGTGTGCTGCATTTTGCGCTTTAGAGCCTTCTTAATCAAGACCGTTAATTCGGTTACAATGAATGCAATTAATGCACCTAAAATCCACAATGAAGCGCTCAGGCATTCCATTATGCTACTCATATGTGGCTTAACCTCATCCATTAAAGCCAATATTAAGTTAAAAAGGACGTGTTTGTAATTGGCTACGATAATACTATGAAGTATTTGCTCGTGCGTGTGTCTGCCTTCAAGTAAATGTGTAAGTGCGCGTCTCTAAATCCACCTAAATGGGTGACTAATTTTACCAAAATGATTTTCTGGTGAGCTCCACACTTCTTAATCACCTTATGATATTTAAAAATACCTCTTTTATGACTGGATTTTCCTTTTTTGGAAAGCAGCTAACAAAGACTGTCCCCCAGTGCACTACAAATCTGTATTAAATTCAATTAAACTATGCCAGTCTCATGTTTCCGAGAACCGCTTGTCCATAAGATTGCTTCCTTGATAAGTCGCGAGCCGGATCTTCAGAGCATCTGCTTTTTTGGTTTAATGACAGCTACTTGACCTTTTTATGGACTTTGCTCCACGACTCTGGGTAAGACGCATCTCTTTCCTTGCAGCTTCTTGTGTTTCGAGGTCTAATCCATATTTGGCTTGGATGAGGCTCGCCGAAAAACGGTTCCCTAATTCATCTCACAATCAACCAACCATATAATTTAAATACTTCTTTGGGAATTAGTGTAATGTTATGATAATTATGCTATGATTTGGTGTAATAATTTCACTCTGCTTAAAAAAATGACAGCATAAAAGAGTGCGTAATAGGAGAATTTTAATTGCTTAATAAATTGTTGGGAAATAAAATGAAGAGGGTTCGGAAATGGAGCTCGGAGCTGCTGCTGCTTCATTTGGCCTGCTACAGCTAGCTCTGGTCTTAAGAGGAGTAAGCATAGATAGTTGTGTTTTTTTTTTTTTTTTTCTCTCCTAGAGGAATGAGAAGAAGAGATGGGTTGAATAGGGAATAGGGGAACTGTTTGCTGGAGAAGAATAGAATGCCTCACCGGGTGAATGGAAGAGGCCAAGGCAAGTCAAAGGTTGGAGGGATTAAGCTTTCATTTCCTGTTCTCCACGCTGGGTCTGTTTTGCATCCAGGGACACTCCCTGGTGTCCTGCTGCTGTTTGAGTTTGTACAGTAGACCTTGTGAGGACGTTGGTCCGGTTTTTGATCTCGACCGCAAGCACAGTGCTGCAAACATAAACAGCTCTTATTTGAAGAATCTCATAGGTCTGTCTTGGTAAAACTTAGAAGTAACTGTTTCGCATTGAGCGTTAATCCAGCTTTTATGGCCTTGATTCAGAAATTTACTTCATATACTGCCAGAAAGTTTGGTTATTTTGTTTTTTATTTTTGTTCCTGAAAACATTTCTTATGCTCACCATGCTCACTCATGCATTTATTCAAATTAAAATAACATTTTAAATACATTAAAAAAAATAATAATAATGTAGTCCTGTGACTCCAATGTTAAATGTCACATGATCCTTAATAGTCTCAATGTTGAAAAATGTTTTTGTGTTTTTATTTTTATTTGATTTTTTTCTGGATAATGAGCAGAAAGTTTAAAAGAACAGTATTTATCTGGATTATCTAGAATAGGAAATTCAAAATAACAGCATTTATTACAATTACTATTGAAATGTTTGTAACTTTATTTATTTATTTATTTGTAATATGATTAATTTTTATTTTTTATGTCACTTAGGTTCATTTAATGTGTCCTTACTAACAAATTTCTTAAAAATCCCATAATAATCCCAAAGATTTGAAGAGTGGTCTGAACAGCATGCAAAGATTTCACTCTATGCTGTGGTTAATACACAAAGTACATGTTATGGGGTGATAATGCCTGTCACAGATTGGTAATATGTTGGTTCTGTCCTAAGCACGCAGGACACTTTCCATGTTACACCACATAATCCTTCAGATCTGAGTGAAGGTGGTTAGAAATGTCAGACAATTTGTACTGGCTCTACAGTGTAAATGAAAAACACACATTCTCAAACACTTTCTGGCTTCGAACTATAGCCAGTCCTGGCAGACTACAGCGGTGAATGTTGGCCTAACAGTAAGTGGGAAGGGGGTTGAAAAAAAAATGATTAGCTGAGCATTGATTGATGAGTCCCAATTGGATTGTGAAATTCTAGTGTTTCTTTTGCACTTCAAGTATTCAGTACATTGATGAAACCTCTTCTTTCAGAATCGTCAATATATCTGAATGAAGTTCAGTTCAAGGTTGCTAAACTCTGCTTGTTCTTGTACACCACAAAGGGTGCATGTGTTTAATGCGAGTGTGTTGTAAGGCTCGCATATGACTTTAATTACCAGTCTGGGATCACAAAAGATGATGTGGAAATTGCATTTCTGTACACAAAGTACACACTACCATATTTCCTTGTCCCTTCTTCTCACCACTAACCCCTTGGAGACAGAAAATCCATTACAAAGGAGTGACACTCATGGTAAAATGCTCCCAAAGCTTGGGATGTGTTGTTGAGGTCTCTATCCAGCTATCAGCAGGAACACTGGCAGACTTTTTCACCTGCCTAAATCCCACCGCATTACACCCTCAACATCCGGGTGCCTCTGCCGCTGACCTGAATAGACAATGCAATGTGCTTAGAAAGAGAATCCAGAAGCTACATCTGCTGCCTCTCCATGCACACACAACTAGTTTTACTCTAATTATGGATGGAAGCCTACAGTTAATGGGTTTGTCAGGTGTTTGGGAATATTTTGACATAATTTGGAATTGTTTGTCATTCTGGATGACAAATTAATTCATAATTAAGACAAAGGGAGGCATTCAGTTGCACCGCTTTTTGCATCTTTTTCACTGACCACTCTCAATATAACCTGGGACTAAATAGCAGCGCGATCATTTCTATTAAGTCATCGTCATTATTTTCAAAACAAGCGTGCTTTTTTCTATGTAAATAAGGTTTATTATAGATTGTGATTTATTCGCAAAGCCAATTATATATTGCATTATTCATTTTTGAATGTAGATGCAATTAAAAAAAAAATACATTTATATAAATATAAATGCTTTTTTAAGAAGTTGTCATTCAATTCGGCAAGGATGTGACTGTAAGCTTTTACACTAAATTCAGCTTTGTAAATTAAATTTTAAAATATATTCAAATTTCTTCATATATTCATATATTCTTCTACCCTGTGTATATACATTTTTACTATATTTATTATATTTTTAATCAATAAACTTAAACAAATAAACAATAAAACCAAACCCCAAACTTTTGAATTGTGTAATTCTAGATATTTATATACCAATTTTATTCAATGTAGATATTTCTAAAGAAAACTATAGTAATGCGTTAGGCATGTTTTGTGCGGTTCTTAGATCTTTTGGTAAACGTTAAATATTTATGGGAAGGCATTTTCTGGGAATGCTTATCAGTTCATTCTGAAATACGATAAATGTGGGACGTCCTTTATTGAATGGTGACGGGGGTACAGTTTAAGGCTTGATTGACAAGTGTTTTATATATGTACAATGTTCTCATTGAAGCACCCAACATTGAGTGGCCAGGCTGAGAAGGGCACTGAGTGACTGGAGGTACACGGCTCAATTTTAAACTGATTAATCGGCTCCCCTTGGAGACAGAGCCGCACAAAGGCAATGAAAACCAAACCCGACCGCGAGCTATTTTTCAGAAACCGATTAAAGAAAGAAAAAAATACTTACAAAGATAAAGCATGCTAGAGATGACAGTAGTGACACGATCGGTGGCCTGTAGGTGAACACCCAAGTTCTGACATTGCAAAAATGGTGTGAATATCAAACGAACCAGCCTAACGGAGCGATCAATTACGACAAACATTTACGCAATGCTAAAGAGACGTACGTTTTCACGGATGACTTAATTTGCTGTGAGAAAGCTGGCGACTCCTCTGAAGTGCTGCCTCTCCCCCTGCTCCTCTGAGCTGCGCTGTGACCTTCATTGCCACTCCACCTGCAGGAAGCCATGTTTGATTCTCTGTCCACCGAGACGCCTGCTTGACAGCAGAATGGTATCATAGGACCCGAGTGGAGGAATTTCTCTTTCTCTGTCATCATTAAGGGGCGTCCCCCCACAGTGAGGGGAATGAAAAGTACGATTTAATGTTCTCACGAGAGTGGCAGGAGAAGAAAGGCTCAAAGCCTCGCACGCTGCTTTCTGAGTGGGTCACTCTAGCCCTTGCAGCGAATGGGATGTCCCTGTGGAATTTGCCATAGACTTGCCTGAAAAGAAAGGGATTAAGGCCCTTTTAAGGATGGAAATGTAACAAAAGAGCACTTTTATGATGTAGCAGCATAAAATGAGGGCCTCCATTGTGGCGCTGATTGCAAAAGATCTTTGAAATGAGGCGGCCCGCGATGTGTTCCCCCGTCCCCCGCGGGCGTTAGTGGTTTCTACAAAATGACTTGTCTACATTAGAGGCACTGTGGCTCGCCTTCAAGAGGCAAAGTACAAGATTATTGGTTTGTTTCTGTTTTCTAGCTTCACCGTTCTCTCTCTCGCTCTTCGTCTCACCCTCCTCTCTGCCCGTTCTTCGAGTGCGTCAGATGGAGGTTGGGTCCCAGAGAAAGTTGGTTAATTTGGAGAGAGAGTGCATAATTAGCATCCCCGCAGGCTAGCGCCCCTCTGTCTCACTGCTTGTGTCCGTCACTTTAAAGCACTTCACCACTGCAGACCTCAGAGGAAATTTCAAATGTGAACATTTAGGCCTCAGACTTGTATATGTAATGTACTTTTTTTAAAAGTATAATACATTTATTAAAAAAATTATATATATAGATAGATAGATAGATTATCTATCTGTCTATCTATAGTGCTGTCAGTCTATTAATCACAATTTTTGTTTTTTGTTTACGTAACACACGAGTTTACGGTTTATATTTATTATGTATGCATGTATAATTTCACATGCATACATGTATATATTTAAGAAAAAAGTGATATATGTTACATATTTAAACAATTTTATATAATTTAAATTATATGAATATAAATATATAAATGTAAATATTGTCAAAATATATACTCAAGCATGTGTCTTAGAATATTTTTTTTCTCGCTATTAAACCATTAACTACGACTTTTGAATAGTAAGATTTGGCCCCTATAATAAACAAATATTGTTGGTATAATTTACATTATTGTATTTAACCGTGTCTTAAGCACTGAGACATTATGTTTTTGCGATCAGTCAGGTCACTTCAGGCAGAAGAACTGGCAAATATAGCAAAATCTGCTGCTTTTCCTGCTAACAACTGCATTAAATGTAGATGCTGCTCTGCATTGCATTCAACATGAAACAACATAAAAACTCAGGGCAATAATTCACAGGCTGCTGCTTTTGTTGCTTCGAGGAATACAGATGTGTGAACACTAGAGGGGGAGCTTAGCCATGCTGGATGCAGAATTGCTCAGGGGTCTGACATGGGGTCTAGTCTCCCATCGACTCGACCCCAAGCAGAAGGGACTGGGGGGGTCAAAGGTCGCAGTAGCACGAGGAGCACAGGGCCGGTTTTATTGTCGTACTCTCTCCAAGACAGGCGAAGGATGTGATTGCTGAGATTGTGTGGGCTGGTGAAGGTTTTTTTTTTTTTTCATTATTGCTAGTATGACTTTCTAGTATGGAAGAGAGAGTGTGTGCGCACTTTTATGTGCTTGGGACCCTCATATTGAGCACTAGAGAAAGTAGGGAGGGCTTTCTGCTGTTTTGTGAGACGGAGTGAAGTTTTTAGTCCTCTTCACGAAGTGATACAGAGCTTTAAAAACCCCTCTGGAGTCTCTCTAATATCAGGAGAGGGATTATTGCTGTGGCCCTCCCTTTTATTCTCTCCACTCGTCTATTCCTCTGCTATCATTTAAATGTCTGAGGAATAATTGAATGAATTATCATAAAATTTTGACAAATTCATTGACTCTGCCACCACCGCGAGTGTGCCAGAGCGTTTCCTTTCATTTTAGCCTTGCAAGACATGACATTTGAAATTCGTTTATATGCGACCAAGACCTTTCGCTGTTCAGCCAGTGGTCTGAAGAACAAAAAGAGGTAAGGGCAGAGAAGTAACCTTGTGGGGTGATCTGAATGCAGCAAACCAAACAGGATATTTAGCAGCGTACATGTTCAAATATGCAGGCTTTCTTTGGGACACGGGTTCAGAAAGCAGGGAAGAACTTAAAAGAGAGGAACTGATGTGGGGGGAGGAATTGTCTGCTGCACCGACTGCGCTCTCTGACCTCAGCGTTCCAACATTAAAATGCTTCCCTTGTCCATTCTTCAGTGCGCTCATGTAAATTATTTTCTGTTTCAATACCACTTGTATTTCAGAGTAAACAGACATTTTTTTTTGTGTGAATTTGTTTGATTATGGAAGTGTCACTTTTAAATCTTTATATAATAAAACTATATTATGTGTTAATTCCCTTCCCCCATAAACCTCATTGTCCTTTCAAAATACTGTTTTCTCCTTCTTTTTTTAACCTACTACTGATGCTTCCAGTTACCACTGGTACAGAAGCTTGTAGGCTGTTTCTATTTGCAGAAATGGCTGTGTTTAGCTTACCAGTCACAGCTGCTCCTCTGCAGGCTTTGATCACAGTGACCAACGTTAAGTCGACAAAGTGGCAAGGGTCACATGTGCAGAGGGCCAGCTGTCGCCTCGCTCTCCCTAGGACACCATAATGATTCTTGTTAGGGGCGCTCGGCTCCCCTGGAGGAATGTTGTTTGCTGGCGACTCAGGCTTTTGGGTTCAGGCTCAAGGAGAAAGGATGGTGGAAAAGGAGGCAGTGGTTGAGATGAAACAGGTCACTTCTTTTGTCCTCTGCTATCGAGCAGCTGTGCAGGGATTTATTTATTTTTATTATTTTTTTTTTTATATAGATTCTTTAGAAACCTTGTAAACTTTTTTTCTATCAACTTTTCAAATCCCTCTAAAACGCCACTATTTAATGAAAAGATGTCAAATAAAAAGTACTGTTGTGCATCTTGTGTGTGGTTTAGGTTACTGAAAAGTTTCACTTTTTATTAATTGATCAGAAGTTCAAGTAAAGAATAAATTGTTTCTATTTTTTTATTTATTTTTTTACGTTCTAGTTTTCACAGAAAGAATCACTTTCTATGTTGATTATAATAAGACATTTTTAGCATGTATAGATCGGTTCAGTCACTTCCCTTTAAGAAGTCCCTTTCCTTCTCACTCACAGATCCATAAACAGAGTCCTCCAGGAGAATCGAGTCCGTAATAGTCCATAGAAACCAGCATCGAACAAGCAAACAGAGACTGATGTAACTTCGATACCAGCCGGTGAGTAAGTAAAACAGGTGAGTATTGGCGCTTTTCCACTACACAGTACCAGCTCGCCTCGGCTCGGCTCTGTTTGGTTTTCCACTGTGTAAAAGTAGTACCTGTACCGGCTTCCAGGT
>JAUMHR010000049.1:13516436-13535116 GCA_032361145.1 Enteromius fasciolatus
TTTTAATAATCGTGATTTCAATATTGACTGAAATAATCGTGATTATTATTTTTTCCATAATCGAGCAGCCCTACTGTGAGGGGATGAAGTTCCTGACAGGGTTAATTATACGGTACTCACCGCTGGGTGAGGAGGGCGAGTAGGGCAGGCTCGGATGATGTGGTTCGGTGCTCCGCAGTACAGGCACAAGTCAGATCCCATTCGACAAGCTCTCTCTGTTGGGGTTAGTCGATAGGAGTCAGTGATCATGGGTTCTTTGGCGTCTGGAAGTGCCCTAGGACTGTGAGGGTGAGTCAGTCTAGGAACAGGGGGGTCCAGGTGCTGAGATATGTGAATGGCTTGCTTAATGAAACTTTCTAACCCCACAGTATCCTCGTAAATTGCCATCTGTTTGCGAATAGAGGGTTTCAAGCCTTTCCGAAATGCTGCCAATAGAGTGACATCATTCCATTCGCTGCATGCAGCTAGTGATCTGAATCATAATGTGTACTCATGAATAGAGGAGTTGCCTTGTTTTAATTGAATCAGTTCATCGTGGACAGAGAGAACTTTGAGAGCTACTCCAAAAACCTTGCGGAAGTGAATGTAGAAGGTGTTGATTGTAGCGAGTATTGTACTCTAAGCGTTCCATAGGGCCTCCACCCATTGTAGAGCTTGTCCTGTCAGCAAATGCATAATGAAGCCAATTTTGGAATTATCATTAGGGAAACACTGGTTATTAACTTTTATAAAAAGTGAACATTGCAACAGAGATCCGCTGCAACCTTCTGTCAGGAAGGACAGGCAATAGGCGTACTTGTGGTCACAGAGGGAGCGGCATGTTGTAATGATTGTCTGAGGGCTTGGACCAGCTCTGAGGACAGATCGGGAGCATCAGCTGCGGTTGAGGCAGCGGCATTCGGATCCATGTTGCAGTGTTAGTTCAAGGGCTGGTATCCTGTCACCCTCACACAAAGGGGCGATGTCTAATGTGAACCATTGCGATGGACGATGAGATTGTCGTTGTAGGCGGCGGTTGGGGTGGGGGTGTTTAATTGTAATGAAATCACCACGACTGAGGTGAGATAGGATCGAGCGCAGGAATGATCGCGTGGATGGCTATCAAGTGTGCGTGAGGGTTTGAAATGAGCTTGTGGGCCCCGTTTCTGTGCATGCACATCCGTTTTCTTCTCGTGGAAATGATTTACAGCGCTCGCCAGCATCAGTGGTGCGCTCACTTATTCATGGCATAGATTTGCCGCCACAGATTAAGTGTTTTTCGCGAGCTGGTTGCTGCTGCTTCGGCGGGACGGAGGATCGTGATGACAGCTCAGCATCATGATGTCTATCGTTCATCGACGATGGATGATGGCATTGTCTATCGACCCAACCCTAATTTAGATCCATAAACAGAGTCCTCCAGGAGAATTGAGTCCATACTAGTTTGTTTTTTACTATCTTGTTTTTTATGTTAATGTTTTATTTATTTTAATTTATTTTATTTTATATTGCAACTTACTAGTTGCTGCTTATGTAGAGTGTTATCTGAATCTTATGTCTTACAAGACTGAAACCTGTATGTGGACAATGGAGAAGCACAATAGTTTTTGGAATGTAACTATTATTTTTTACTCTAAATACAGTCTTGAATAAAAGCATCACTAACCAGCAGCTTAGCATGATTACCATGTCCTTTCTACAGTGTTCATATTGTTTTACATCAAGTTTCTGTACAAGAGCTTCACCAGCTGGTATCAGTTTCCTGTCACACTTCTAGGACACAGCTAAATATAGTTTAGTTGATGTCGGAGGACAGTTACAGTCTAACAAGCGGTTTTCTCATGCTGGAAGAATACAGTAAATTCAAGCAACAATATCAAGTGCGACAGATCTGCCTGGATGGAGACCATATTTATAGATTCATTTGTATAGGTCCAATTACTTTCAGATTTGTTCATATTTATTGTGCCACATCTCCATTTTGCCGGCATTAATATTCAGGAAATCCCTAAATGATAAAGCAGCTAAACAGACACAGACCAAGTACTGCTTTACAGCATTTATCTTTTTGTTCAGCGATTTTAATAAATCCTCTCGATCTATTACCATGTACCTCTTTCATCAGTCTAGTAATGTATAGCCTAATCAGTCATCTTGTTGTTACATTATTGGATAAAAGACCTTTGCTGAATGAGCTCCAAGGAATAGTGTAACATTCATGATCTCCTAATACTGGCAACAAAGGCGGTGATAAAATGAGCTATTTAAAAGAGGATGCAAATAAAAAATAAATTGTGTTGCACAGAATGATAAAATGTGTTATTAAGGCTGAAGTATAAATATTGCATATGTCTTTTCTGAAATGAAGTGTGTATGCATTTTATCTCATGCAAACCATAGACGGCAGTCAGACTGCATCGAGGGACTCATTTCCTTCTCACCCTTCTAAGCAGATGATCATATTTTCTTGGTTGATGTCCCAAAATAAGTTTAGTCTTAATTAAACAAATTTGCTAATAATATGAAGGGAACCATGAACACAGAGGTTCATCAATTAGCAGGATTAGTTAGGCAGGGAGCATATAATCCACACAGAGGCGTTTACATGCTGCCGATTACCCCTCCTTTTTCACCAGCTTTCATTGTGATGAAATTCTGAGCAATAATGCAAGTTGTTTGTTTCTCTGACTTTGAACTTGAACACATCTAAAAGGTGATGTGTTATTTTTGTGATTTTAATGGGCAGATCACTGGTTAGTCCATTTAGCCCCTGCTGGCTGATGCTGTAACTGCAACATTCTGTGGGCAAAAGCGACCAAGATTTAATTAAAAAGTTTTTAAATTCAATGGCCACACATTTGGTTATAAGAAAGAAAAGTGCATTGCACACAGTGGAGAACTTAAGCCAGGGTTTTCTCATGTGAAATGCACTGCTATTGCTCTGTCTCTCCTAACATTCTGTTGCTCGTAATCTGCTAATAGAACTGGATTATAAAAGAGAAATGCATATTAAGCAGGTCTTTCTTTATACCTCCCATCTTGCAACTGGTATGTCGGCAATCACATAAAAAAGTGTGGCAATGGTGTAAAAGTCACAGTTGAAGTGCACGCTGGAAGATAGTTTCTGGGAGAAAAATTTCATTTGTATTATTTACATTTTATTTTATTCTTTAATGTTTTTTAAAAACACTTTATTCATATTCTGTATTCAGGAATATTATGCATTTTGTCTAGTTTGTGTTTATTTTATTTTAATATTACAATCCCCTTAATGTCCCTCCTAAGGTACAAATCCCATTGAAAACGACACCTTAGGAATACTAGAGGTTAAATTAAATTGACATTGCATTTTTTCTTTTTAACTATACATTTTTGATGACCTTAATGTCATGTTGATCGTTACCTTATTTTTACTTTTTAATAGCTTAATGGTGTCTAAAGTGTACCTTTTGAAACGGTACCTCCCTAATGACAGCTTTTGTCCCTTTTTTTTTTATCCTGACAGTACGCAGCAAGCTTATAATTTTATATTTTCTTGCATATTGCGGAAACATGTTGAACAAATGCATTGCAGCATTGCCTCTTGATGAATGATGGGACTGGTTGGCTGTTGTCACTATGTGCTACTAACCCTGTTAAAGTTTATTTCATATCATTTCCTGCCTTAGGAATAATCCAAAGCTTCCCAGAGAAATATTCAATGTTCCCTTTCAATTAGTCTGATTGGGTAAAACCTTATAGATCTTAGGTATTACATCTGGCATTTTAACTGATTCCTCTAAATCCCATATGCCAAGGGCTAATTCTCTAATTTGAAAGTATTCTGCATTGGGGAAGTCTGGACAGATCACTGTTATGAACAGTAATAACATAAGACAGATGACGCACCACAATGTCAAATCCATTCATGGTCCATTCAAGTTTTATCAATTTTATCAGTTTTAAAAGATGTTTCTGGTTTTCTTTTAAATATATGGAACTAATAGTGTAATCATGGGACTCATATATGTCACAATTACTCATGAAACACAGTACATTTGCAGGTCTTTTCTTCCTGCGCCGAAGAACTTGTTAGAAAATTATCACTTTGAGTACTGTGAGTCACAGCGTAATGACTCAGTTCTCAGTTTCTGCTTTCTTCTGTTCATTTTGGCCTTTACTACTAGATGATCTCCATTAAAAAAATTATTATTAGCATTAAAAAGCTACATGAAAATTTAACTCAATTATGTAAAATGACCACGTTTTTTTTTTTTCTTAATATCATTCACGGGCTTTCTGGCACGTCTGTCCATCTCTTACAAAGCAGCACTCGCGCTGAACGGTATTTACAGATGGTAGCAGAGACAAATATAGATAATAACCTCTTGAGGATCATTTCATAATCCCGCATACCCGTCATTCCCATTTGCAGAAAGCCCATCCCACCGTAGTTGTCGCTAAATTAATATTCAAAGGTTAAGAGGTCTGTGCCTAGCGTGTAATGAGGAAGCAGACTAGTTAGTTAGAGCAGGTTCATTGAGCTCTTGCATTAAAGCATCGCACATGGATAATTTATGATTTCCATTGTCCCTCCTTCTGCGGGAATAAATTTTGAATTATTTATGCCCTCTTCATGCTTGTGGAAACGGAACATTTTAGTCTGTGTCGGCCATTCACTCATAATCAAGCAGTGAAACATTCGCTGTAGCTGGGGGAATAATGTTCATCTCTAGTTATTAAGTTCCACCATCTATTTCTCACTGCCTCCAGGGACCCAATACCCCAACTGAAAAAAAGAAAAGGAAAAAAGATCAAGTTGTAAGCTTGAGGAAAAAAAAAAAAGATCGCCAATGTCAACCAGAATGTATTGGATTGCAGCGCTTATTCATACTCATTGGCATTTATTTTATTTTTGAAACTGCTTAGCATTCGTACGGTTGTCTTGCCTGTGTCCTAAATAGGGCATTGTGTCCCGTGTTTTGATGTATCACCATGAGAGCCGGGGACCTGACCCTCGTCTATTAGACACAGAAAGCAAAGTGGCTTTATTTGTGAAATCTGTGTCAAATGTCAAATCTTTTAATCATGTTTTTGTTTTTGCTCAAATGAAAATGGATGGACGTTGTGAACCCGGCAAATGAAAGGTGCTGCAGGTTAATAGCGGCTTCTATTTTGCACAATTTGTACAGTTACTCTTTTCTAATATCATTAGGGAAATTAGCTGTGAGGTGATTTATTCACTTATTTATTAAATAAATCATTTAAACACATACTGAATCTTAAGTATGCGAGAGGAAGACAAATTGGCAAGACAACTCTGCCCCTCTTAAGTAGAACAAAGATAAATCAAGTAATAAACGTACGGCCGTGTTTTGCATAGCATTAATTAGAGCTGTTTTAATTTGCCTAGAACATGCATGGATCCGTTTAAATGTGTCTTACATATTTAAAGGGTGGAGATGAATTATGATAGAAGGGAAATTAGCTCTGCGTTGTGTTCGTTGCTGTACACCTGACCGCTTGCTTGGTGCCTCATGTTCACAAAAAAAATAAAATAATTACATGAGCTAAAAGTAACAAAAGTATATATATTTTTAAACTAATAACTAAGCAATTCCTTAGAGTATCACTTAATATTTGTGCCATTGGGTAAAGTGTTGGTTACTGGTGACTGTTAATCACTGCTGGTGGAAGCTGTAAGCAAATTAGCTCAAACAAAGAATCAAGGTTCTATAGGGAATTTGCACAAACGAGTCAGTGTGCAATTCACTGAACGAGCCGTATAACATCAACTCTGTGCAGGATATTAAAATCCAGACATTAGTGAAAGTCTGGACCCTAACCCTAAGCACAGTAACAAAACACAAGATGTTCTCTTCTCAATAATAAATATAGGTGCTATTGCATCGACTTGAACAACCATCAATCAAAAAATTAACTCTCGCATTGAGTTTGTCGTGTTGAGGTTAACATTTATTTCAAAATCTAGAGGTTTGTACTTGCATTGCCTTTGTGCTACGGTATTCCCTCTGTGATCCTCACTGTAGAAAGTGGTTTCCCGAGGTTGCTGATTGGCTGGAAGTCAGTTGTCGTTGAAGTCTTGGGAGGCCGATGATTGGGCAGTGGCTGAAGAACAAGCGAGTTGCGGTCCGTTTAAAGTTTGATGCAATGCAGTTGGAGACTTGGAGACATGGCAGGCAAAACTTAACTTACACAAACTCTCACGGAAAGAAAAGAAAGTAAAGAAATAAAGTAATGAGACTAGATTGGTTTTCTTCTCATCGTGACTAGGTAGCAGCAGGCATGGACGCTGGAGCAAGTGGAATGGTTCTTAAAGAACGCAAAAGGTGACAAATCAAAACGCGATATGTGCCTTTGATCTAGTAGGCATCTTTCACTTCGAGAGGGCAGAATTGTCCGTCTTGACTGTGTTTATTTCAGTCCGCACAGACTGTCCGCGTGTATCCGCGAGAAGAATGCTGAAAGAGTGCAAGTCAATTGGTGGCATTGCGCAGTTAATTAATCCGCGACTGAGTATACTTTGAAAGCTATATGGATGCGGTGTTAAGACTGTTATGTCTAATTATATATGTATATTTATATGTAACAAGAAGATTCACTATAAATGTGTAACATGAAACTTGACAAAGTCCCGCCATTTAAATAATTGAGCCAATCACCATCATGTCACTACAGCTGCTGATTGAATTTCAAATTTCTATAGAAAATTGTGTAGAGATTTGAACTGGATCAATCTGTATTTCATTCCCCTTTAATGCTACTTGAGCATAAACATTTGGAACATTACAGTATGTTGTTTGGGCCTGATTTTAAATGTAAAATTATTTAACTAAAACTAAAACCGTAAATCTCTTTGTTGAAATAAGATTTTTATTATTAAGATATGCATTATATTAACTTGAAACATTGAAAAAATAAAAATGTTTTAAAACTTTAAAAAAAATTGTATTGTACTTTTTTTTATTTTATATATATATAAAATAAACAAAAACTAGTAACTTTTTTTTTTTTCCCAAACGGTATGTGTGTGCATATTTATATCTAAATAAAAAAAACTGTCTTGCCAAAATCAAACAGCTGCTTGGAGGCATTGCAAATCGCAGAGTGAACTGGCTTTCCTAGAAAAATAATTTTACCATAAAGAAAAGTTATCCCCTTTAAAAGCAGTCATTCAAAAGTAGTCTTCTTTTTTTTTTTTTTGCAAAAAAAATCTCAAAATGTTATATTATAATAGATTCTAATAATTTTTCATTTTTAAACAAAACAAAAAACAACAACTGTAGTCTGGTGTGTAATGCATGTGCTTTGACATTGCAAGCAACACAAGTTTGATTCCTCCTCGGGTCATTTCCCACCCCTCCTCTCTTCTCCCCATTGTTTCCTGTTGTTGCTTCACTGTCCTGTATTATTAAAGGTCAAAAACACAAAGTGTGCAGTCCCTACACTACAGAAAAAAATATATATATATTTTATAAATTTGCAACAATGAAGCTATTTTTTTTACTAACAGCACCTAGCCACTGGCCCAGCGCAGTGGTGCGGTTGTTATGCAGTGCATCTGAATTAGCTATTGGATCGATGTGACTTTTGTGCATAAATGGTCTCTTCCCTCCTGCCCAATAAAGTCTAATAAATCTGAGAGGGGCGAATATTGATGCCGCCGGTGACTGTGACACAAAAGGGGGGTATTTAGAATGAGGCGGCGAGGGTCATGAACAGTATTTTAAGCTGGCAGTTTAACCCTGCATCCTGTCAGCACTGACCTTTCGCCAACCCCAACGAGTGGCTCCTTCCTCCCTGCTCCAGTTCTCTTCTTTAGAAGGAGAGAGAGAGAGGGAGGGAGGAAAAAAGGGATGTATGAGAGGTGTCAGACAGAGACGTTTACATGAAAAGGAGTTAGGACTTGAAAGCCAGTGCTGTTTTGTAGTCATCCCATACGTTTGTTTTATTCCCCTTCCGTAACGGTTTCAATTCATCTGCGCTACACCTGCTTTTTTTCTTTTATTACCATTTCACAAGCTAGCAAATTGATGTGTGGCCCATGCGCTGCCCATATGAGGATGCTGATCCGGGGGCGTTATTGACCCGCCTAGAAGCTCGAGCGACCTCCGTTTGACCCAGCGTTCACCTGCAGTTGACCTTGAAGGGAGCCCTCTCACTCTCAGACGCACACACTCGCTTTCTCTCTCTCTCACACACCCACACACATGCACAAAGGGTAAAGCATGGGTTAGAACCTCTCACCTCATTGTGAGCTCTTGGTTATTAGCGCTGATGTGAATGGGACTGAGAATGAAGGAGGGCAGTGATAACATACAGCGGTTAAGGGCTGGGGGGTGAATTACATATATACAGCTGCTCTCATTTTTATGCATTCATTGCAAATTTTACTTTACATTTTAACAATCGATATCAGTTACACTAAAAAATAAATAAATAAAATAAGACAATAACTAAAAATCTTATCATAATACAGTAGATATTGTTATAGCTGTTGGAAATGATAAGAGTAAAATATGTTTTTTGTTGTCAAAGATTTGATTATGCTGTTAAATTATATTCAAAATCAGGATTTGGTTCCCAGGTAAATCAAGAGTGCAGAAAATGTGATGAAATGTGCACCTTAAATGCAGTGTATGTTGCTTTGGATCAAAAATGTCAGAAACAAAATGTAATATTTTAACATGTTTTTAGCTATTTAATATATTCTGTATCTGTTTATATGTTATATATTTTATATGTTTGTAACTGTTTGTTTTTCAAATAAATTCAGGGTTTTTTTCTATTACTATTTGTATTTGAACTATTTGTTCATCAAAAATAACAACACAACTTTTTTCTAAATTCATTTTAAGATGAAATGTTTAGCACCGAATCAGCATATCAAAATTATTTCAGAAGAAACATTTAACACTAAAGTAACAGATGCTGGAAATTCAGCTTTGCGATCACAGGAATAAATTGCATATTAAAATATATAAAAAAATGTATAAATTGCATATTAAAATATATAAAAAAAAATGATTACTGTTTTTGTGTCATATAATTGCAGCCTTAGTGGAAATGGAGTTCAGTCAAATTATTATGCTGTTAATATAATTTTTAAGAACATTTTATGTTACAAAAATGCCATATGGAAACTTTCACTAGTGGACCCCACTTTCTGCTTTTCTCTCTGTGTGTGTGTGTGTGTGTGTGTGGAGGGGGATGGAATGGAGAGATGGGAGGGACCGTGATTTAAACCTGTTTGAAAGCTTTCTGTAATTATACATGAATTATCCATGAAGGCCTTGATGTTAAATCTGTCTCTGTCGACGTGAGGTTTGTCTGTTAGAGGTGACAGACAGACTGTGGTTAAGCCTCTCACATCACTCTCAGGTATTTTGAGGGCTTATGCCACTAAAGGTGCACTTAAGTCTCGACACAAGTTCTTTTCATAGTTGCTGTCACTAGAAAATTGTACACGGAACAATTAGTCTTATGTATGGTACAAGACTCTGGTTAGTTCTTTGGTAATGGTTCCTGGTTTGGTGCCTGTGGGCCGCAGTTCGTCCATCTAATGGAGCAAAGCACTTAACCCTGCTCTGTTCTAGGGGTGCCGACGTCGACCCTTTGCTTTGACCCCACTTTATATCTGTGTTTTCAATATCGCAAGCCAAAATAAAGAATCCAAAGTTGAGTAAAAACAAACAGCATTTGTTGAAACAGTTCCTGAAATTCCAAAAATAATGTCATAAACGCATGACTTAATTATGTTTTTGTCATTTGTTTCATTACAGATTTGTATTTGCATCAATCGTTTTTGGACTCCTCCAAATAGCTTGGTTCTTCTGGGATGTGTGTGATCTCTGGAGAAGACCTAGATACAAGAAACAAAGAACTCCTCTGCCTGAAGGATCCAAGTCAAACCAATCTGTTACAAGTAACATTTCATTATCTCTTCAGATACAAACCACAAGGTCCCGCAAATAGAGGCCTATTTTTCCGGCTCTGCTAATAGAATTGAATTTCACAGAGTGTAACTTAAATTAGACATTCCATAACAGCCCTGAATGGCAGAAATAATCGGCATGGGTGACTAATTTGGCAGAGCGTGCGCTAAGTACACAAATCCCCTTTTTTCCACCCCTCGCCCGAGGTTTGCGAAGAGTGGCGCACAACCCACAGACAAAGGCAACACGCGGCTCATAAAAATTAACATAGTAAATGACCTGGAGAGGAAGGCACAATAAATAATCTGATTTTATCACCTCAGAGTATGCGTGGCATGGAATGGAGGCGTCCAATGAAAATATCCTCGTTAATCTTGCATACCCTTGGATAAACTTCTTCACAGGAAGCCATTTCTCTGGGGGTCGAGACAAGGTTGTCTATACTTCTACAAGTGAAATCCTTCTTTTTGAGGAGGAGGAGGAAGTTTAGCAAAAACTGACCGTGGCTAGTTCATTTAGCCATTTGGATGGGTTGCAAAACTTAATTTTGTCAGTGCATTTAACTTTTTAAAGACTTCTGGCCTGAATACAGCACTTTAAAACATGGTTTTTGGACGTTCTACGACTTGCTGAAGTACGTTTTACAAGAAAATACTTTTTCGGTCTTTTACTTCAAGATTAAATTTTTAATTCAATGTGTTACATGACATTTCCTCATAGTTAGTTATGACATTAGCAGATTTTTTTCTTCAGTCAGTTTTTGTCTTGTGATGAAAATAATGCTTAAATGCAGTCAATATGTAATTCAGATTAAATGTTTATTTTTGCAGGTGCCAGCTGTAATATCAAGTTTGTGTTGTCTATACATGATCTTGTGTGTAGGATTCCTTCAGATGAGTTAATTAACCAAGGTTACAAAAAAAAATTCTGCTGCATTTAAGGTTCCTAAGAGCACAGTGGCCTCTATAATCCTTAAATGGAAGACGTTTGGGACAACCAGAACCCTTCCTAGAGCTGGTCATCTGGCCAAACTGAGCTATCAGGGGAAAAGAGCCTTGGTGAGAGAGATAAGAAGAACCCAAAGATCACTGTGGCTGAGCTCCAGAGATTCAGTCAGGAGATGGGAGAAAGTTGTAGAAAGTCAGCCATCACTGCAGTCCTCCACTAGTCTGGGCTTTATAGCAGAGTGGCCCGATGGAAGACACATGTGCTTTTACTAAATACTGAGCTGAAATACTGAATACTTAGGACCATGTGATATTTCAGGGTTTTTTTTAATACATTTGCAAAAATGTCAACAAATGTTGCTGTTTTCCTGTCAATATGGGGTGCTGTGTGTACATTAAAGAGGAAAAAAAGATTAACTTAAATTATATATATATATATAGTGAATTATTTCTTCAACAGCAGACTATCCACTATGCTCTGTGGTGAGTTATGTGTTGAAAACACATGCACATAGATGTTCTAGTAGAATTATTGTACTAGCATTATGCGTGCCTACCTGTCCCTATGGGAATAGTACTGTACGTTTATGCAAGATCCACCGCAAGCGCTTTACAGTGCTAAATATGTACTAGAAACCACCTGAGGATGAATGTCACAGATCTCTCTATCTCAAGCCCTTCACTTCTGTGTCCCATTGCCCTCTGAGGAACTTCAAAATAGAGTGGGCCGTGATGGTTGTCCCCATTGAGCAGGTCATATTCAGTACAGTATTCATGTCAGCCAGGAATATATGTCATTTATCAGTGTTACAGAGGAGCTTTGAATCAGAGCTGTAGCCTCATAGCTGTGAAGGCCAGCAAATAAATCATTCAGGATACACACTGACTCTCTCACTTTCTTACAGACACACAGAATAGCACATAAACAGAGTGATTTAGCAATTTGAGTGCCCCACTTTTGGCTTTGAATGAGAAAGACATGAGAAAGTTGTCAAAGCAACACCTTTGTCACTTTGGCCAAGCAATGGCCTTGAGACGTTAAAGAATCACGTTCTGTTGACTGACGCTTTGTTAGAGATGATCTATTGATTGATGAGAGCTCTCATTTACACAAAAGGTGCTCTCGGTTTTGTTGTCATGAGACATCTGTATTTTGTAACTATCTGTATTTATCTAGAATTTGATTTTAATTCAAAAACATGATTCAGTTCTGAGTTTCATGGCCGTGTGCTGCAGCTCAATACAGTTGTCTCTGCTTTTCAGAGTTCCTAGTCTTCTTACATGGAAATAGAGTAATTGTCAATTTATGGAACTTACACATGCTTTATATAACTAAATTCGCTCTTGAAAAATGCAGGATATGGTAGCCGCATTAACATAACATGTAAACTGAATTAATTAATGTTGGTACAGTATGTTATTTGTTCTGATGTTTTCATTAAATCACAAAAAAGTTTACCAATTTATGAACTGAAGCGGTGCTCAAGGACTCACTGAACACTAAGCATTAGTGTTAAATAAATATTTCTGTATAAATGGACTGGTTGTGGGACAGTTTTTTCGAACTGGTTCATTGAAACGAACTGTTCAATGGAATCAATCCACTGATTTTGACCATTAATGTAAATGAAAGTGTCTGTTATCTGAGAGATGTCTCAGTTCCGGGATGCATTTAATTGAGGAATTAAGTTAAGTTAATGTAGATTAAAGCATCGTTTTGCATGAAATCCATATGCTTAAATTTGAAATACTAATTAGAGACATGAATTTGTATTTTGACGTTATACTGCTTAGTAATTTGCTGTCAACAACCAGAATGTTTGGTTTATCGCTCATAACTATGATAACAATAATACATATTTCTATCACATATTACTGCCGTCAGAGGCATCTTAAAATCATATAATGACACAGCTAACCACAAAACTTCTCTGCATGTCTCCTAATTTTCCACTAATGACCGAGCTAATTATTGACTTTATATTTGCTTTAGCAGGTCTGTGCCTGTCTGGAAAGTGTATGTGTGAAAGAAATAGGTCTTTGTCATAACCATTAGTGAGCGATTAGGGAGCAGGTTCCTCTGCTGTTTTTATCACCTCTTGTCTGTGTGGATTACAGAATTAAAGCTCTGCCTGTCAAGAGAAGAGAGAGAGAATAACAGTGATAATTCCCATTGTCACTAGTCTTCTTCTTCTGCTCCTTTTGTATATTATGATTGCTTTACTTCCTGTAATGACATGTTGTTCTTTGAGCAGATAGGGCGTCATGTTAAATCGGGTCAAGGTTCGTCTCTTTAACATTCAGGCAAGTTTCAAAGGCTCTGAATGGTGTAGATGGAAATATTTCAAGTGCTTTGAAACTTCTGAATCTTCTAAAGAATGTTAACTGGGAAAAAAAGATAAATTGAATATACTATTTTTTTAATGTTAATGGTTGCAGTCAATGTTTTTTAGCTACATTTATATATTTATGCTTATTTATATATATATAAATGTAGCTACCATATTTTAAGCTAAGCAACCGCTTACCTTACTGTTCATATTTATATTTATTTTTCAGTTGTTGGTTTTTTATTTGCTTTTTTTATTTTTACTTCTTGACATATATTTATACTACTGGTCAAAAGGTTGGGCTCAGTATATATATTTTTTTATATTTCAAAAGAATGCTGTTCTCTATTTTAATCAAAAGAATCCTGAAGAAAATGAAAATGGTTTCCAAAAACAACACCACATTTTTAAAAACACTGATAATAAGAACTGTTTAATGAGCATGAGCATGGATCGTGTCACATAATGACTGATTAAAATTTAGTTTCACATCACAGGAAAAAATAACATTTTAAAATATATTGAAATGGAAAATGTAAAAGTTGAAAATGAAAAAAAATATTTTAGAATTTTACAGTTTTTACTATATGGTTTATACTAAGATGGTTTTAAGAGACCACCAGCATTCATTATAACTATTATGTGCTTGTTTGTGGTTTTCACTGTTTCACTCCGGATCAGAACACAAACCTCTCGTAGTCAGGATTAGTTACCCTCTCTTACTTAGAAGACACAAGACACTTATTCCTCCTGAGGTGCATGAATATTAATGCATTTACTTTTTAAATATTTTCCTTTTCTTCAAATGAAAGCAATCCATCTAGCTGTCAGAAGTCAAAGGAACATATGACCTATACACTGTCACCCGTCTTGGTTTGTATTCTGTTTGATTTGGTTTGTCTCTCTCTCTCTCTCTTTCATTTTTGTAGTCTGTCAGTGTTTCTCACACACACACACACACACACACACACAGAGTCTAAACCTTGTTGATGTGAAGTTTAGTTGTGATCAGCAGAAGGTGCTTTTGTTTGGTGAAGAACTGGCATGCATTTGAGTTGAAGATGTTGCTGTAAACAGCTCGTGATGTCAGCTGTGTGACAATAGAGCTAGATGAGGCACAAGCTTTTTATCTGGAGCGACTTGATTCAGGGACAGCCCTGACAGAGCAACCTTGAGCGCTTTCCTCAAGGGCAGTGTGGTGATAGAGCAGGAATGTGATCTTGGTAACTGTCCAGCTCCTGAGTCACCACTATTTGGAACAGGACCTGTAACATTTGTGTTGATTTAACCACTGCAGGACCCAAAGTGCTGTTGCACTGATTTTCTACTGATTCTCTTCCAGACTCAAGCCACTGGAATTCCACATTAATTTTTCCACAATATCTGATTGCTGACCTTAATGCTGTACTTCAGCTATAAAGTAGTTTGAATTAGGCTTCATCCAACCAGGTCTCATAAAAATATGTACCTCTGTGCACATTTTGTGTTTTTACGTGCCTTACTGCACGTTTTGTCACAGTTTCTAAGCGAAATGTCTACTGAGTGGCACTAAAACACAGGTTCAATACGTAAACCCATGAACATTTTCATTATGTTGGAAATTATTATGTTGGAAAATATGCCCTACACCAAATCCAACTGTAAAACTACCCAATAGTGTTAACAAATTATATAAAACTGATATATAAAACACATTTGGTGATGCAACCTTGTCATTTCAACTTCCTTTTACACAGATTTGAACTGTTTTGATGAACCGTAGATACACTTGATTCAAACCGGAGCTCCTCACCTCTCAAGAACATCTCTGCACATTGTGAGCAACCGAACAAACCTACTGCCTATGAAAACCCATAGATATGAAGCTGGATATGTCTGATGCTAACATTCAAAAGTATCAGTATATTAATATCCCAGCATATTAATATTGTTTTGAAGTCAAGTAATTGTGCAAAAAATACACTTTATTAATCAAAACTCTTGTGTGAAAGGCATTAAGAGGTGTCTTATTTTTACTGCCACTAATGTTCATTTCTTTTGGAATCTGCAGTGATATACTTATTACTACGTGTTTTGTGTCTCACCAAAAGTGCATCAAGATGCGTTTATGCCATAAGACAGGAAGGCTTCCATGTATGGACACTATGACATAATTTGACATTTTTACAACATGATTTTCACACTTACATACAGTAAAAGAGAAATCTGTTTTTCTATCTTTAGTTTCCTCTGTTGTTGTTGTCTATAGTTCTGCCACAGTGTAATCACAGTTGTGTTGTGTTTAATAATTTGTGATACATTTTTAGGCTTCAAATAACAGATTTACGTTTTATATATGCCTAATGCATACACTTATACATAATGTACATATACATAAACACACCTACAAAACATATGATATTTTTTGTATTGTTTTTGTATTTACATATACAGAATTTAAAATGACGCACAGCAGGAGTACTGAAGTGTGTTTATTGTTCAATATTTAATTTGTTTTCCCCTCACATCTTGGATTCTGTTCTCCTTGGTACACAACCTAAAATGGATATGATATATAGTTTTACATTTAATACATTTTTGTAATGTGTATTTTCATAGATTAAGACTGAAAGTGGCTGGGACAGATTTTACTAAGAACATGTATTTTCAGTGCTTCAGCTTCATTTGGTCAGGTTGAAGAATCACCAATGTAATTTTGGTATATCTTGCAACATTAGTGACCTATGAGATGTTTCCTCCTCTCCAGGTTTCTGAGGATTCTGGGAAGCACATGCTGCTTTCCATTTTTGCACACTAAGATCTCTGTTCTTGTCTTTTATTTGATCAGTCACTGCACACTGAATTAGTTAAAATGAGGCTCTATCCCTGCACTCTAAGATAACCCTTGTCTTTTCTCTGTTATTATATTATATTTATATGTTATCACACCACAGAGGTGCTTTACGAATTTCATTGTTTACTTTGTTTGCAATGACAATAAAAAATATTCTATTCTTTTCTATTTTATTCACTTAGATACTGCTGTACTGACTTATTTCGGTTAATTAGATATCTCCGTTTAGTATGGCATATTTAGAAGTCATTAAACATTGTTATATCATCACCAATGTTGCACACAGGTCTATATACACACTCTTATCCAAAAGATAATTAAATTTACTTTTAATTATAAGCAACATTCTTACTAGTAATAAAACTGCTGGAGTCTTACTAGTAACAATTATTTTTGTAACGAATTGCATAAGACTAAATATGCCTAAAATGGTTCACTTCTGCATTGCTACCATGCAGTCGACTGACTTGCAGCTATGTTGATTTAGCCTGTTTCTGTAGTTTCCGTAACCAGAAGAAAAAGACCTTTTGATCTGAAGCTGTTTGTATTCTCTTAATTATAATATTCTCTTTTAATTATGAGCTTTGGAACGCAGTTGAGGGATTTACTCATCAAGCTCTTTTCCTTGGGATTTCTATGAAATAATTTTGTATCTTGCACTGCTCTGAATTATACATGAAACCAAATGTCGTGAACTCCAACGTGACACACTTTGAGTTCTGACACTTGTTTTTGTAACGAGGTCACCTTGTCATGCTCCTTTCATATCTGACATCTTAAGACACACGTTAGATGTTTAAGAGACTGCGCACATTAAAAATGAAGCTTTATATCAGGTGTTTTGTTTATAATAGAAAAAAAACTGTCTGGAGTTTGAGTGCCATGCTTTCTGATTGACTCTGAACACTTTACAGTGGGATTTGAATTAATCTCTTTTCCTCTTTAAAGAGTTTTCTCTTTAAAGTGTTAGTTTCTTTTTATTCACACACATTTGCTGAACACAGGCCACACACTCTTACATTTTGAATTCATCTGAAGCGACATTTTTGCCGTTTCTTTCACTCTTTCTCCCGCTCAGGGCGTTTATTTTGCACACTAACTGATCCATTCTGCCTCTCTTATGACTGTCAAAATATTTGAGCTCGTGTTTAAGAGAAACTCATAGGGCCGCCCAGTAATCTCCCACTTGACTTGCCATCAATGTAAACCGAATCAAAGCATCCACATCTGGAGTGTGTGATACAGGGAATGAGTGGAAATGACAGCCTCTTTAATTAAAGGCTATATTCCTCACTTCAATATACTGTATTAAGCATTATACTGTATATTTAGGAAGGTTAGGTTTTGTAGGTTATGTGTAGGCTTATACATATAAGTATACATATATTCCGGTCTTTGGTGTCACGTGATCCTTCAGAAATATTTTGATATGCTGATTTGGTTCAAAAAAAGCATTTTGCCATTTTATCAGTGCTGAAAAAACCATAAGCAATTGAAACCATGTTTTTTTTCTTTCCGGGGTTCTTGAGCAATATGATGTCCATTAACAAAATGAATCATAGTTTAGCATGATTTTAACATGGTTTTCAACAGAAATGTTTCTTGAGCACTAAATCAGCTTGTTAGAACTGTAACTTTTACTGTGTTTTTAATCCAATACATACAACCTTGGTGAGCATACGAGATGATGTGTGTACGTACAATCATTTTTAATTGTTTGCCTTATTACCTATTTTTGCTTTTCTCCTGCTCTTCCTCCTTTTGGGACAATTTGTTTTACTCTTGACCTTTGGCTGATATATAATGTTACATATCTCAAACCCTGAGTGGATGTCCAGAGTGGCTTTAGCAATAACACTGGAAGATTGCTTACATTAGCAGGAAGTCTCTTGCCCTTAGATCAAACTTTATAAGCACACTCAAGTGTCCCGCTTTTCCCATAGACTCTGCTGTCCTCCCAGTCCCCCCTCATTAGAACAGATGCTTGTATGAAACCTGTGTAAACTTTGACAGTATTGCAATCTCAGCACTTCTTTTTAACATTTCTCTGGAAGTCAAGGGGAGCAGTTGCGTCTGTTTATGAGAGTGTATTAATATTTTTGTACTTATACTCTATTTATTATTTTCTGCATGAATAGATGTATAATGAAGACATGAGAAATTAATGACGCTAATCCCTAGGTGTTTTTTGTGCCCTCTCTTCTTGTTAACAAAAATCTGTACAATCTGGACTCAGAATGGACATGTGCTAACTTGTATTCTTTCTTTTTTTTTACTCACTTGGGATTCAAATATTTCAATTGGTGGGGCAGGGGCTACATGCTGACTGACCACACAAGCCAAACATTATATCTCTGTTAGCACAATCCCCTTTCTACTTCCATCCGGGAAGAGTGCAGTGGACAGACGAGGGTGGATCAACATCGAGAGTGATGAATGTCTTTAGACGGAAAAGTCATGCAGGATGTCCTTGACTTTAATCAAAACTATTTGTTTTGTTTTTTTTCTCTTTTTTTTTTTTGTGAGCTGTGCTGTTGTGGCATCTCTTCTCTCATGTCCACTGATAGCTTGACTTTAACAACAGGGCTTGACATTAACTTTTTTGCTCACCAGCCACTGTGGCTAGTGGTTTTCCAAATTTACTAGCCACTCAGCA
>JAUMHR010000049.1:13535216-13559813 GCA_032361145.1 Enteromius fasciolatus
GAATAAACTACCCGCCAAAGTGGCTAGTGAGACTAAAGTTTTTACCCGCCACAGCCGAATTTTACCCGCATTTGGCGTGTGGGCGGGTGCCAGTGTCAAGCCCTGTTTAACAATATCATTCATCAGGGAAAGTGGGCTGTGCTGTGTTTCAGGGCTGTGTGCTGTATTTAATGCTTTTAAAGGAGTCATACAAAGCCAATTTTCCACAAGCTAATATGATTCTTTAGGGTCAAAGATAGAGTAAAAAACGCTCATTTTACCCTGTCAAAAACAGCTCTTTTGAAATCACTGTTCTGTTTACTTCCCCTTTAAATCTTCCCGAGCTCCTCTGACCCCACCCATCCTTTCCAAGGCGCTCTCTGAGGATCTTTTTTTCGTTGTATTTATACTGAAACTTGCTAATTAGCACATTATTAGAAAAGGCCATTTGCAACGATTCATTAAACATTATACCCACTGCTTCTGTAGGTAAGGCTGGGTCATGAATGATTCGCATGAACATAAACCCATTTTGGTTGATCAAGGGTGCATTTCCTTCAGAACCAAACATGACGTTAATCCTCCGCGTCTTCAGTCATTTAGATGTCGGGGGTAAATGACTACTGCTTCATTAACACATTCAACAACAAAACACTTCATCTCTTAGGAGTCTTACTTGTCTCTGCGTCTCGGTCTGATGACGGCTCACTCAGGGCGGGTCTGAGATAAGACACCAGTCCTGTCTGTGTGACACGCTGCTGTCAATCAACTATTGTGGGAGTGGCCTCTGTCGTTGTGCCGTCACACCGACATGCATTTGAGAATGGCTTGATTTCAGAAAGGGCAACTTACTTTTTTTTTTAATTAAAAGAAAACTACTGGGTGGATCTTAATCATTGTAGGGTGGTTGTGTACACACTCTCCCAACAAACATTTCAGTCCAAACAACTTGTAAAAGTGCATGTGGCACAGGATGACCCCTTTAATGCATTTAATACTACATTTACATCAAGTAATTTTGTGTTTGTGGGATTTTCCACAGATGGTATGTCTGGACACATAATAATGCTGATTATTCAAAAACAAACAAAAAATAACCCTTTAAGATGAATATGTAAAAATAATTTAAATGACTTAAATTAAAACAGGGGCAACTCACCAAGATGTGAAAATAAATAATTACCAAAAATACTGAAAATGAAATTCCATGCAAACCCATCCAAACCAGCATTTACTGAAACAAAAAAGATGTGAAACGAGAAGATGATGGTTGCATCTGTCATGCATCCAATAGTATCATAGATATATAGTACATATGATTCATGCGCTCCTGTCTGAGTATCGTTTGTGTCTAAAATGTACCAAATGCACCCTGAATAATACAGAGGAAATTGTGTTAGAATTGTAAAACAGACCATATCATTTTCTAATTTATCTCAGCCTCTCGATATCTAATATGTGAAAGCATGTCTACCTGGTTCAGAAGATTATGACCTTATGTGGTTTATCTGGCATTTCCATTTCAGTGACTCTGTAAATAACACAGGACCAATAGAAGCATCTGACCAACATCTGATGTAAACCAAAATTAATGGAGGAAGCCAGGAAACACTTGACCCACAGTGTTTAACGGTCAGAAGTTTATGGTTTATCAAGTACATCAGCAAGTCAGAAGTAAAAACAGGATGAATATGGAAGATATTACCATTTTAATGTTGCCATGTATATACTGTAACCTTGATGAACATATGGGATTTGCTTATCTATATCAGTATCTAAACAGAGCAAGGATGATTTATGTGGCCTCAGTTTGAGATAACTGTTTATCAGGACACAACTATGGGAGGACTGTTATATAAACGGCAAAAACACACCACGCACATTTTTTTTTTTTAATACAGCCTCAGAGTTTCCATGGACAGGAAAGTGCTACAAGTTGGGAAATTCCCACGTTTGTCAAAATGAACCTCTACAGGCTGCATTTTTGAGCCACAGTCATTGGTTTAATGTCATTATTTTTCTCCCCTGAGTTTCATTTGGCTGTTTTTGTGAAATCAGTGCTGTTTTAGGAGCTGACAAAGTTCACTTTAATGTTAGTCAAAAACAACATCAGTTTAAAAAGAATCATTGAAATAAAATAACAGTTCATCATATATTTATGTAATAAGATTAGGTCATGCCCAAAATGTTAGAAAAAATAATTTTCTATTTCAATATATTTTAAAATCTAAAAAAATTATTTTTGACAGTACTCGGTTTTATTAAAAATAAGGTTTTTTTTGTTTTGTTTTGTTTTTATACATAAGAACTATGCAGAATTGCATGGGCCAGTATTATTTATTTACTTATTTGACAGCTTGACAGGCTCTTTTTTTCTTTCTTTTTTTTCTCGTAATCCACAGAATAAAGGGTCATGTGGTAAAGGGTGATATTATTTATTAATTTTTGAGTAAACTCCTCATTCAAACATAATTGTGGTTTAGCTAAATTATTCCTTAGCACATTATAGGACGAAAAAAAGTGATGAAATGCAGTCTGGGACAATATTTCTGGTAGAACATGCGTTTTCTTATCCGTTCACTTTGAACAGCAAATCTACATACTGTCAAAGAGTGTCACGGCCATATCAAGCAGAGAAAATCCAAGCCGGAGGAGGGCAGGTGGAAAAATAGAGGGGGAAAAAAAAAGGTATGCCACACTGTGCGTTCCCTTGAACAAACACTGGTGGTGAAGGGGTCGGCTTGCTAGAGTTTGACAAACAAATGACAGGAAATGACAGACTTTGAGGAAACACCTCAGCGAGACCTGATGCTAATCGGAGCAAGACTGTGGATGTGGCAGCCCTGCTATCACCTATCTTTCAGCACTGGAGGCAACTCAGATGGAGAGAACGCTTTACATCCTTGTCATTTTGAACAAACAACACCTCCAAACACCAGATAGGACACCATTGTCAGCTCTGTCTGATCTGATCTGTCCGTCAATCGGTAGTGTGTGTGTGAGTGAAGTGGGAATTAGCGGAAGGAAACTGGCAAGGTTGAATAATAAGAAAAGCACAGATGCTGGACATGCCCACATGTGTATAAACTAATTTATCACAAGACTTATGATGACTTTATGAAAGATGATACCACTTTTCTTTTCGGACCAAAACCATGTACTAGGAAGGTCACTTTTTGCTTTATTGACATTAATATTAATAACTTGATCAACAGAACCATTTTTGCAAAAATTACATTTGCACCTATAGCTAATTATTATTAGATTTGTAATTGAAAATTAAGCATTTAACCAATTAAACAAATCAGAAAATTTTGAAGATTTCTCACTTTATTTATTCAATTCTTTTGTTAATGGACTGTTCGCCTCTGACTTCCATAGGTGATGGAATTCCATAAATTTCATAAATATTATGGAAGTCAGTGGAGTGAAGTGTAACCTTATTATCGTTGTAAGAACATATAATATATATATGTGTGTGTGTGTGTGTGTGTGTGTATTTGTGTAAGTCTTATGCTCAACAAGGCATCATTTATTTGTTTAAAAAAGCAGTAAAAAATGGTTTGTCAAATTTTGTACAATTTTAATGAACTGTTTCTTGTTTCAGTGTTCTAAAATGTACTTACTCTTACTATTTCTTTAGTGTCATGTGATTTGTCAGAAATCATTTTTATTTAACCAAATCAATATTTTACATCAAAATCATTCTGATATATAACTCTAGTAAAACCCTGAAATGTATTTTCGTGTTTCCTGAAGTTAGTTGAAATGTTAAATATCACCACTGCTTACATTACATTCATAGCTGAAGACGAATTAGCAATGAAGACAACATTTTATATAAAACTATATCCTCTTTAATGTGAAAAGCTCTCATTATTAGCATACAGTCTTCATACGGGGCGTTGGTACTGTAGGGTTGGACCCTGCTTGCAACGTGCAGCATAATGTGAAAGTGTGTGTGGGTGGCCCAAGTGCCTCTCCTAATTCAATCATCCCCTCCTCTCAGCTTGCATTTTTATTCCAATTTGATTAGCAGAGCTAAAGCCATCACGATTTCACCCAGACAAAATGAATGCTTGTATTAATCCCGCAATTTCCATTTAAAATGCGGGAGCATTGACTTGATTAATAAGGGGGCCAATACTGAATAATTACGCTGCAAACATCGGCTATGGACGAGAGCGCAGCTGGAGTTGCTTACAGATGCCCTATGGGATCTCAGAGGGGTCAAACCAAAGCATTGGCCATGACTGAGGTGATGAATCAGTTAGCCAATCTTTTCGACAATTAACAAGCTGAGGCCCCTGTATTAATTTCCCGCCCCTGGAGTGGAGCCTGGTCAGATGTGTCAGGGTCAAGGGTTAGAGGTCGAGAGCACAGGTCAAGCCCACTGATTTGCCCTGGCAAAATCAAGAGAGCAAAATAAGCGCATTACATCGAAATGCATTACCCAACCGGAGCTTACCGTATCAGATGGTTTGCAAATTAACATCAGCGTATGAACGGGCGAGCTGAGGAACATGAAAGGGAACATTCAGAGAACGTTTAATTAGTGGTGATCAATCTAGGTGCACTGTGTTTGAGCATTCAATAAAGTGGAATCGATGGCTGCGAGGACAAACAAAGCAGGTGTTCTTAGCCGAGGGATTATAGGTTAACATTTATTCGGAAGAGATATTGTAATGCTCGACCTGCTAGATGTAATATTAAACCGCGCAATCCATCGCCATCCATTACAAGTGTCCCATTGATCCTCCGCCCATCGACGGTTTGCTTAACCAAGGTGCGTTTCGTTCAATCTTGCCTGCTTTATCGAATGCTTCCTTCCTTGTTTTGATAGGTGCTTTGTAGACAGGCTGCTGTTTTGCAGGCCACATGTGTCTTCCTTGTGCATTCACTGCAGTGAAGTCTTTGGGAACCCCTTGTCGTATGCTATAGCCACTGTGGCTCGGTGATTATAATGATTACAATGTACACACTGGTGTAATGTCACCATTCTTTCTCTACTTAATAGCCAAGGTTCAAGTAGAGTTCAAATCCCTTCATACTTTGTGGCAATCACCTCACCAGGGTCAAAATTCGAGCTCACGGGCCATTTTTCAATAATGCTGCCGTGATCGTCAGCGTTATTGACCTCGACTGGGCTTTTTCCTCACATCAGAGCCCAAGCTTCAAAGATGCAGGGTTGTCTCAAGGTTAATTCTGGACAAAACAGTGCAGAGAGTTGTCAAAACGAACATTATTTGAAGGTAGCTAGGCTTCCCGCTTGGGAATAGGTCGACTTTTATGTCAGAACGAAAGCATTCCCACATGTTTGAAAGTATGCTTAATGCTCTTGGGATCGTGTTTCGTGGCAGCCTCCTAAAACCTGCTGCATCGCTCATTGTTAAATGCTGTCTGTGGGGGAAATTAGCCCTGACACCGTTTTTATTATGAAAACACAGTTTAGATGGGCCAAGCCTCCCAACTTTAGAGCTTTTAAATAGCACTTCTCTGTAAAACTATCCCAGTGTCTCTGTGCCCCCCTTTCACTCTCTCTATCTCTCGCTCTCTCTCTTTCCCTGTGAGTGGCTTTTGCCAAATAGGGGCACATATGTTTCTCTGTAATTAAAGCTCTTGTTATACAGTGCTGCTCCCTTCAAGTAGAAATGATTAACTAATGGAGCGATTGAGGGGAAATTAATAGTTATCTCTTCCTGTCATTCCCCCTCCTGTGTCTTCTGTCTAACTCACCCGCCGTTGAGATATCAGAGCACTTTTGTGTGGACTAATCAATAAGCAGTTTGTGAAGGAGACAATATCCGTGTTGTACTGTACACAGGTGTGTAAGCTTGAAATTAAACACAATGTGTTCCAAAAAAAGTATTTGAACATTTAAGCCACATTTGAGCCAAATGTATGAGCTGTGGAGCTTACTAACTTATTTAATCAACAGGTTAATTCAAAAGGTCATTCTGTAGTGGATCATTGAAGGCATTTTTTTTGTGTGTAGTTATATCGCGGTCACACCAGTGTCACTATTTTTTAGTTTAGTGACTGTTTTATATGCATTTTGACAAGTGTGTATTGTAATTGTAGCTTAATATATATATATATATATATATATTATTATTATTTCTTATTTATTTATATATTTTTTGTAAGGATAGATATGTATAGATATGAAAGGTTTTCCTTTTGCAAGTACATGATGTTCCTGGATCAACATTCTTGTTGATCCTGGAACAACCTTTCAATCAACCAATCAGAATTTATCGGTTGATTGGAACAAAAGATGTTGATCCAGGACCATATCTTACTTGGCAAAATAATGGTTGCTAGAAGTTCAAATTTACCATCGCATAAATAAATAAGTTGCATTTTAATTCTAAATCAAAATGACATATCCTTGGTGAGCAGACTAAACTTTTGATTTTTAATGTATCCTTGTCTTTTGACTGACATGATAAGCTTTGCTTGCTTCTCCCAAACATTTATTTAGAACTCTCTTTATGAGAAATTATGTCGGCAGTGTTAGATAAATAGCTTTGCTTTCTGGCAGATATTTGTTATGTTAGTCTGCCGACCTACAGCTGCACATAACTTCACGGCTCCTTTAGCGATTTTTAACGTTTTGACTCCAATTCCGATTCCTTTTTTCCTTTAAATTTACCCAGATTAAACATCTTTGACTGAGCCAGCTGTTGAAGAACTGCCACATCACAGCAAGTTCACAAATAAAACAGGCAGAAAAAAAATCCAGCCAGAAGCAAACAAAGTAGCACAAACAACATATGCTTATACTCTCATGATTTAAGGAGCGGTTCCTCTCTAATACATCTTATCACAGCTGAGTGACACGCTCTGCAACGGTGGCATTTCTCCCATCTGCCAGTGTTGAGCCTACACACTCATTATGAGGCGGAGTGAGACAGCACTGTTGCACCCTGGGTGCATTCACATGTGTGTTTGTGTGTGTGTGAGACGAGCGAGATGGGTTGTTGGTATCGATCACTTGCATACACAAACTCACTTCCACACCAAATTCTCTCATTGGGATGTGGAGCGATCCTTCAGTGTTCCACTCATCTTACCAGAGCCCCTCCTCTCTCTGACACGGCGCTGCACAGCTCTTGGTCTCTCTCTCTGTGGGACTGGAAGGCACAGGGATATCTGGAGGATCTGCAGAGGAGAATGGGGGTCAGTCTTGTACCGGCGGTCCCGAAAAGTCTTTAAGCCTGGCTCAAGGGGGCTTATGCTGATACCTTGACCTTTCTACCAGGGACTACATTTCACACTGAAATTACCATTACCATGCGGCTTTCCCCTGAGGTCTACCGTCAAGTTCCCTCCTCTGGGGTTAAAAGTCATCATGGCATGATACCCGCCTCGCATGCTAAATGACCGAGACACATGTTAACCATGGAGTGGACCCCACTGCCAGCAAAATCCCCATTCGATGCTGCATGGACTCAGCTAAGAGAGCTGATGTTGAATTGATTAATATTTCACCTAGGCAGGGATGGACTGGCCATAGGGAGCACTCAGACCACAGGATGGCCAGTGAACATATAGACTAGATGCTGTTTATTTCTGTAATTTATGTATATTTAAATATTACATTTTTAATGGTTCCAAAAGGAGGTTATTGAAAACAAAATACCATAATCATTTTTACACTGTAGATCATTAGTTGTGCATTGGAAATCTCCTATTGATGTTAAATTGTCTTTATAAAACCACAGTAAAGGCCAAAAGATATATATATATATATAAATATAATTGGTGGGCTGTTATTGGCGTTAACGTGCTGCATTAACGTGAGAATCTTATCGCGTGATAAAAAAATATCGCCGTTAATCTATTCACAAAGTTGAGTTGGGAGCTGGGTCTATACTACGCAAGCTATGATGACTTTCACCTTGATATTTTAGCGCGTATGTTTACCTAGCCGAATTGCACTGTAGCCCTATTCAGATGGTACTAGTTTTCTAAACTACTGTATATGTGAGCTTCGATTCTTATCACCTGTCATCCGTGATTTTCATGTACCATTTCGGGTGGGACTAACATCTCTGTGTTTATTACGCTCTGTATGTGTGCATTGCTATAGTCATTCAGATTGATTACAATTAGTATAATCACAAATACCATGGTAAAGCTAAATGGCTAGTACAGCAAAACCATGTTAATGTGTGGTTACTTTAGTATGTTTTTTTTTTTTATTTGTAGTAAACCCATGTTTAATTTTGATAATTAAAACATACACTATTCAAATTGGGGTCAGTAAGATATTTAATGGTTTTTAAAGATGTTTTAATTTAAAATAACTGTTTTCTGTGTGAATATATTTTTAAATGTAATTTATTCCTGTGATACAAACATCATTATTCAAGTCTTCAGTGTCACTTTCAGACCTTTCAGAAATCATTCTAATATGCTGATGTTTTATTATCAGTGTTGGAAACAGTTGAGCTGCTTAATAGTTTTTTCTAGGACTCTTTGATCATTAAAATATTAAAAAGAGAAGCATTTTTTTAAAACCGATAATAATGTTCAGAACTACTGTTACAGTACTTTACTGTTACACTACTGTTCAAAAGTTCAGTACATTTTTATTCATTCTTCTTTGAAATAAATAAATACTTTTATTAACCAAGGATCTATTAAACGAACAAAAAACATCATAGCCGAGATTTACATTTTAGAAATGTTTTATAATTGGTAAAACATTATGTTGTTTTTTACTTGTTATTCATCAGAATCCTGAGAAGAGAGAAAGAGTAATTTTACCTGACGTGATCTGGCTCTTTGCTTGTATTTATTTTATATATGGCTAAAACACACAAGGAAACGCGTTGTGAAAAATAATATCACAAACATTGCATTCGGACTCTAGAATTATCACAGAGGTTGTGAGAGAAAAACACAGACATGGCAGAACGACCCCCTGTAAAACTAGTCCCGTCCAAATAGGGCTTTACTTTTAGTCATTGTTTAGGTATCACACATATTCTGAATGCCTTCGGCAGAATTCAAATCAGCCATTTTAATCTGGATTAATTTAAAAATGAATCTAGATCAATCTAGTTAAAAGAAAAAGAAAATCTATGCCCACCCCTAATATATCATTCTGTTGTCTTTGCCATTAAAAAATGTGATGGACATACTATACTGTAACTGTATAATATAACTCTACTATAGCTCTATAATACTGTAAGTTTGGCTATATAGATATATTCAGCACTAAATCTGCTTAATAGAATATTTTTATGAAAAGAGCCATAAATACATTTGAATTGAATATTTGTATTTATTTTCATAATGTAAAATATAATTTCATATGTGTGTTTGTTTGCTAGATTGTTTCTATCTCAAGTGAGTACCACAGTACACATGCTGTTCAGGGCTGTTATTAATGCTGTCTTAAATATGATTTAAAAGGGCACTTGTCTTATGAAATGGATAATGTGTATATATCTTCTGAGATAATCTGAAAATATATTGCCATTAACTTCAAAATGGCAAGTCTGTTTAACTAAGACCGATGTTGAGATTTAGATAATGACATCTTTACCTTTCTCTGGGGCTGTACAGTCAGTTGGAGCACCTCCACTGAATAGAAGTGAGGAAACGAGAGGTTGTGGGGTGGCCACGTCAAACACAAACACGCACACACCATTTACCGTTGGTTTATTTGTCTTTAATTCTCTCCCAGGTGGGGGTAATCAGAAAGCAGTGACAGCTGTCATTCTGACATGACCTCCAATGAGCACTGAGTGGTTGTGGCATGATAATTGTGATGGGTGAGTGTGAGTGAGAGAAACTATTACACCCCTGAGGGCATGATGCCAGTGTGCATTGGTGCCACTTGCCAGCAATTCAAAGTGACAGAGTGCCAAACAAACAAGCATATGAACCCAGGTGGATGTGACATGCAGCCATTAACACTTACTGTATGCTGTCTGAACAGAGCACACTGTAATACAGTGTATGAGACTTGTGTTGTATTGTCACATTAGAGCAGTCAACATTCACAGGAGAACAGATATTAAACAAATTAATCAATGCACATTTTATCACCTCATGACAAATTTTCACATAATTATAATTTTTGTTCACAAGAGCTCAAAGAAAGTGATGTGACAAAACTGTCATCATATCTTATTTGCACAAACATAAAATGCTTTTTAGAGAAGGCTTTACCATCACCACGATGAATTACACTATTATTTCAAATTGTAATAATATTCCATTTAAATATTTTTTAAAATATTTTCAAGTAAATGAACACAGAAGACATAAATAACTTTTTTTTTTTATCTGAATATCTTAAATATCATATATCATATCATACATTCAGCCCAGAGTGTCAGAGACACGAAGCAGAGACAAATCCTGACCAAGTACAGGCTTAGTGAGCACAGTCTAGCCATCGAGACCGGCAGACACAAAAAGAGCTGGTTACTCAGAGAACAAAGAGTGTGTGCTCACAAGGCAGGAGAGATCGAGACAGAGACGCACTTTCTACTTCGCTGCCACAAGTTCAAATTTGTTGCACTGTTAATTTAAGTTTAAATCTGCTATAGGGTGTTTTTGTTTTTGTTTTGTTTTGTTTTTCCCATATAAGGTTGATCTCTTCATTGTTATTATTATATTTCTACACATATACATATATGTCAAGCTTTGGCATATATTTGACTGTATCTTTGCAGTCATGCCACTAAAGCAATTTGAATTTGAAATGACAAACTAATTAGAAATTCATTGCAATTTTTTTTTAATTAAGTAATAAACAATATATTTAATTTTATATTTATTTAATTATACAGTTTATTAATTTACAGTTCCAAATAAATCTTTATTAATATATTATACATATTTATTGTAGTTTTTGTCTCATCTAGGAACCAAAAACTGAGTAAAGTCTGTGACTGGTGCCTTTTTGAAAGTCAGAGCGATTTTTGTTTCATTGTCTCATTGCTAATCTGCAGGAGTTAAGTTTAGTCGAAGCTTTGTGTGGATGGCTGAGAGACAGCCAAAGGCAGTGAGGTGAAGGCTTGAAACTTAGTCTCAGGAGGAGAGAGAGCGTATCCCCACAAATCAGCCCAGACTGGTCTGATGACTGGGGTCATCTCTCAGTTCAGTGCTTCCGCTGGGAGAGGTTGTTGGTGGGCCACGGGTGTGTTAAAACCACAGGAAAAGGTGATGTGGTAAAAAACAAGAGAGGGCAAAAAACACTTTCATCTGTTGGTATTCCACTGATGTTTCAGCTGGAAAGCAGACCCAGGAGATGTGTATGTGTAATTGGGCTGGTGTACGCTGCATACAAACACACACCCGTACCCACACACATCTTGTCCAGCTGCTACAAGCGATGAACCCTGAGTGAGGTGAGCGTGAAAACGGGACGATAAGCCCGGCCTCTGTTATTGACCTCCTTCTGTCTACCTGCCGTCATTCATACGAATGTGTGCGTGTGTGCATTTGCCTACGCTACAGAATCCATACCAAGCCTCTAGCCCTCCTAAAACGATTATATGTCAGCAGCCCCCCCAAATTTGGTGCCTGCTAAAGCAAGGCTGTGAACTCATCGCTCCCATCTGGGGAATTATGCAAGAAAAAACGCAGCTCTCACCTGACAGCGTGGCTCATCCCACCATCGCAAACGGCTGCCGGTCATGTGATAAGTCGACCCTGACCAGTTCAAAGCTGATTCGGCGACAGGCTGATTGCTGGCAGCTAATCATTTTAGCAACACCTATGAGCAGGGGGCACAGCTCCAGTGAGGAGAAAGAGAAAAGTTTTGCCTGTTTTGCCTTCTTCTTTCTCTCTCCCTGCTCTCCTGTCTTACTGCTGGCCTTCCGCCGATGAACTCGTAGTGAACCCGGCTATGTTATTTATATATTTCATGTCTTCTTCCTTTGCTTTTTTCCCCGAGAAATTTGTAATTCAGCGGAGCTTCGCATTGTTCTGCAGGCCTTGCCGCAATAGGTGATGTGCGCAAGGTTACCTTTTGAACCGGTCTATCATTATAAGCCTGACTTCTTTCAAAGCATTTTCAGGAGTGGATGGGGATTTGAAATCTTTATTAGCGCAATAAGGCTAAATGATTAAGCCAGAGTTTTTCTAAGTTCCCCATCCATCTGAGATATTTATGAAGTCATTAGTGGCTCTGTCTAAAAAGCTGATCTGCAATCAGATCTCTAGATTAATGACTGCACGGCTCAACAAGTCGCAAGTAAGCAAAATCCCAAAACTGATTTGGAATCATTGGAAAGCTGGCAATCAATATACTGTCAGTAACCGACTGTAACGGGAGAATGGCAGTCTAGCTTACAGCTGTACTGAAATCCCACAATTCTCACTCGCTCATTCCTCCTGAGTTCTGCATACTCTATAATGAGCTCTCTAACGGCACGGATAGAGAAAGGAAAAGAGGGGAAAAGGAAACAAGGCATGCTCTCGCTGTCATTCCGACTGCATTAGGATGGGCTCCCCGGCCGGCTTCCCATCTTATATCTATATCTAGCATGCAGATCCCCTCTATAAGAGTTCACCCGAGGGTTTTCTTCTTTCCAACTCGTGTTTTAACATCGTAGTCTCACGGATTCTCTAATTCAGTCATTCAGCATGATGTGTAAATACGTTTTATCTCTCTTTAAGAAGCGTTTGGTAGTCTCATGTATATGTAAGATATCACTGAGTATTTCACATAGCAAAGGAGTAATGTTTGCACTCCGAGCAGCAAATTAAAGAGACATGAAGCTGGATGCGGCACAGCGGGTCTCGGGGAAAAACAGCCCGTCGATTCTTATGTCTTTAAATGAGCATCTCGCATCCCACCATTGTGATGAAAATTGCATCGCTAACATCTTTTCATATCATATTCACTCAAAACACACTGTGAAACTCCATCCTGTAGCAGTGTGTCGATATGCTTTCGTGCAGGGGAGATATTGTGCAACGGTGCTGGTTTTCGCCCTGAGCACAAGCCACAACTGCACAGAGACTACAAAGTTACTTTCTCATCTTTTATTTATTTATTTATTTATTATGTCTTAAGCTGGGTTTTTTTTTTTTTTTTTTTAAAGAGAGCAGAAACATGAGAGTATTGTTCATTTAGCGTGCCAGTTTCTGCATCTCCTTTGCATTTTTAGGACCAGAAGCGGTGCAGATTTCTTAAGGCAATTTGTTTCAGGTAACGGGAGCTTTCAGGTGCTGCAAAAGGTATCCTGGGAACTGTTAGGAGAAAAAAAGGAAAAAGGAAAAAAAAGGGATGGGCAGAGCTTTTACATGCTTGATATAGTATGCGAACAGGGTGAATGCACTTGAAATCGAAGGCTTTTAACAGCATTTACACTTCACACTCATCTGCTGTCTTTCTTGATAATTCTTGCCATTTGGTTTTAACCCACCAGACAACATTGATTTAAGGTTTCTTTTGAATGAATTTTCAGACACTATCAGCACATTCTCTGATGTTGTGCATCACTGAAACATTATTGTTGTTATTGTACACACGATCATTAAAGGGACTGTATAACCAAAAATAATCCACTGCACACCCTTGTGTTGTTTTAAAATACATTTGACGTTTTCTCTTTCTTCTGCAGAACACAAAAAATGTTGGGTAATGTGTTAATCTTTGTTTTACTGCAATTACGCTGGTTTTAAGTGTTAAAAAAAACCCATCATGAATGTTGCCCACTTGGCTCATGTGTCATATTGCAAGTCTTCTGAAGCCACGTGATAGCTTTAAATAATGAACAAACCAAAATTACCAATAATATAGACATACTGTAAGAGCTGATATTTGAAACTATATCAGTATCATTGTCAATGAAAGTTTAATGCATTTCCATACCTTGGAAAACAAGATTTTTATGGAATAATGCTGCTGTTTCAATTTGTTTCTCATACAAAGCTTTTGAATTGAATTGAACTGTTTTGTTCTAGTTGGCCTTCATAATATAGAAACATTTTTGTGTTCCACAGAAGAATGTCATAAAGATCTGGAACAATATGCGGTTGAGTGAAAAATGTTCATTTTTGCGTGAATCTCCTAAGTTGTGTCCCTATACCTCTTTTTCCTCAAGCTTCACAGTGCCTGGCATTTTACATAAACGCAACACGGTCATAGCTCCATTTCTCTGCTTTGCCTCAATTGGAACAAACTTTTCTCATTCAGTTCTCTGATAGCATTTTCCCCCAACAGCAAAAAGGAGCAGCTTAGGTCTAAGCTGAGTCTTTTATGTAGGCCACAGAATCCTCGGAGGCTGAGAGTTTAAGGAGTGGGAACATTTAGCCCTGTGCATTGAAATGTCATGCTAATGGAGTGGAGAATACTCTTATGGTGCCAGGCTAGTACGGAAAGCTCGGCTTGACCTGTGAGGCACACAGGAGTAATTAGGACATTTGAAGCCTGAGGAAGGGGGCATCTCAGCGGCTTTGACTTATATGCTCAGATCCCGCAGCGTGTAGATAGGTCACCATAACCTTAAAGAACAGAACATTAACCAATACATGGATGCCAGTATTTTTATTATTTCATGGTGGGGTTGACAGCTGTTTCCTAATGTTGTGAAGTGAATGAGTCAAAGAGTCTTTCCCAGTGTACTTAAAGAAAACTTTGGCATTTCACAGAGCTTAAGCAACTTTTGTAAGACAACTTTGGAAACCGCGTGCCCCTAAACCACATTTGCTTGTTCTCATTTCAACTTTGACAGCGACACTAGCCTCAAGAACAGCTAAATGAGTTCTCGCTACATGGGATTTCTCATTTGGAGATACAGCAATATGTGCTACTCAATATATATTTCAGTATATGAAAATAGTTTTTAGAGGTCACACAGCACCTCTAGCAAGCCGACAGACACACAGTATATGTGTCTCCTTTATAAAATGGCTGAGAACTTTGTATGACCCCCATTTTGCATATCTGTCATTGGCAATTTGCAGCTGTAGCAGTGTCCTGGGCAATGCAGGAAAAAGAGAAAAAAGCCAATCTACAAAGATGTCAAGGGCACGCTTTGAAATGAGACAGGCACATTCCGTACCCTCCTTTTTTCCACCTTATGTTTCAGCAATATCCAGAGCTATATTACTGAAATCGACTACACCATGTAACCAAGCTGTAGCTTCTGTGGGGAAATAGTCCGGTCTTTGTGGCTTCGCAGTTTACGTTATTGTTTCAGAGAGGGCAAACTAGGCGAAGTGTCACAAAAGTGAAGATGTCATTACTGACATCTTGTCTGGACTAAAATAAGCCTTGTTACGATAGATAGCCAGTCCTCTGACCCTCAGGCCCTTTCAACACAACTTACCGCCAATCCACTCCACAAACCGTACCATTCGACCTGGCAGGTGAATACATCAGAAACGCTCCCGGACCTCAGGCATTGAGACGTATACTAGTGACAGCTCTCAATAAAACTCTTGGCGGATTGCTGTGTTTCTTTAATCTCCGTAGGCAGATGATGGCACGAAGCCGGCAGACATTAAAATCCCTTCATCAGCAGAACGTGCCGGCTGATATTTAGGCGAACGTTTCTGCATTCACACCCAGCCGGTAATTATTACCGCGGCCTTCTCTGCTTTGATCTCCACGGATGATCGTATGCAAAACCATCTGAGAGTGAGACCGGTCGTTCGAGTGTTGGCGAAAGAAACGATTTTGAGTCTCTTTCAGGCCTCTCTCTCTCTTTCTTCCATTCATCCTGTCTTTCAGAATAAGTTAATTTCTCTGTATTCCACCTTCGATGAGGTGAGTGGGAAAAAAAGAGGCGAAACTTTTGAAGATTTGCCCGAGCCTCTCAGACATACAAAAAGGGAGAGAAAGAACAAGAGCTCATTGCTTAAGAGCCATTTCATCAAATCCCACCTGCAAGTGTAAAATGTCTTCATTAGGGCCGGCACTACTAAAGAAAATACCAGCCCTTGCACAATGCCGAAGGTCTGCTCGTGACCTTTCCTTGGTTTTAATCATTGCAACTCTTGACAGCTTAATAAGTTGAAGGTGCTGGATTGCAGCCTAACTTAATAAGGCCTCACAGCCCGAGCCTTGGCCACCTATGATTGCTCCCATAAGTCTTTGCACATCTGGTGCCATGTCCTTGGGAGAGAAATATTTTCCATAACTTTGCCTCTGCTCTGAAGCCCTTCTGCCGGCCATGCCTTTATTAATGGAGGAATGATACAGTGCGTCGTGTGACACCGTGGCAGGACCCGTACGCTTGATGTCAGACATTCTTTGCGACCCGCCGCTGCCGGATAAAGACTTCAGCATCACCGAATATTCAACCTATTAGATATTCTGGTAATTTATAGGTGAACTTTGTAAATCATATTGTCATGTTTAATCTATCCTAGCGAGGTGTATTGTTACACAGGATATATGCTCTCCTTATTCTGGAGTTTATTACTTTGTAGATGAATTACTCTTCTTTTATGATACACATAAGCTTGATAATGCTATAAGCAGTAAAGGGAAGGTTTTATGGAGGCTTTTCTTTTTTCTCTCTCTTTTTTTTTTTTTCACTTGCAGCCATAGAGCCGCTCTGAAATGAGGATATGTTTCAAGCGGCACTTTCATACTACCAGACTGTATTAGTAATTCATAATATACCTTTACAAGTTGCATCATATTTATTTATTTATTTTTTTCTTTGTTGAAATGTGTATCCTTACATCAAAGGCAGATGCTTATCTGTTACATTTAGAAAACAAATAACATTGCATTCTCATCTACTTGAAGAAATAAAAGTTAATAAAAAGTATAAATCCATAGTGTACTTAATGTAACAGCATCCAATATCCGCTAAGAGGCCGAGTAATGGAATAAATCTGTGACGCGTTTCAAGAATTTTTTATTTACAGCGATAAAAGTAACAAAGAGAAATGATGACAGTTAAGTATAAAACGGAAAATAAATCAAAATAAAATTAGACAAAGAATCAAAATGGTCAACAGAAAGTGAGCTCTCCAGCTCAAGACAATCATTTACAAAAAAGTATAAAAACAAAATGACAGTCATATTGTTTTACCGAATATTAGCCACACTTATGTGCATGTAATATTGATTGTAAACTTTTTCCTGTGCTTTATTTTAATAAACAAGATTGAATGAAAGACTGAAGGTAAAACTCTCTGGAATAGAAACTACCCACCTTGTTTTGCCAGTACTCTGCGTGAGACCTAATTGGATTGACACTGGGACAAAAAAAAAAGGCAATATCTGGCACAATGTTGTTGTTTTTTACTGTAGTTTTGTGCATAGCTGTAGGCTGACATCTGACCCTGTGTTTAGAGTTGAAGGCACAGGAGGGATTTCAGCAACCGCAGCCTCGATTTTCTGTCATTCTGGCCAGAGAGTCTTGCATCTTGGCAGACGAGAGAGAAAAACAGAGGAGAGGCATGTAGAGTTAGAGAAGAAAAAATAAAACATTAGGCCTGGTAGGGGGATCATCATTTTCCCCCTCATTTCCTCTGTGTGGAGGAGCTCTCACCTGAGAGAGACACAGACTAAGAGAGAATACAGTTTATGATACAATTTATTGCCATATGAGCAGAGAAAAACATCATTTTGTTACCTTTCATTATATAGGGCAGGGCTTGTCAAACCTTTCTGTCTCACTAACAGACATCCCAGGGAATGTCTCGGTTACGTATTGTAACCCTCGTTCCCTGAAAAAGGGAACAGAGACGTCACATCGGTGACGACGAATAGGAATCTCGCTTTAAGATGCCAAAACAACTCTGCGTGTATGCAAACACGCCAATGAATTTCATTGGCATACGCTGATTAGGATCAGCTGAACCCAATCGCAGGGTGAGTATAAGTAGGTCAGCAGATCTAGCGTTCATTAGGTCTTCGCTGAGGAGAGATGGGACGGGATGGGACGTCGTTGTCCGTGTGGACCAGAACATGACAGCCCTGAAGGTGCTCCTTGAGGCGACCCAGAGCTAGACGAACTGCTAGCTACTCGAGGCAATTGATGTGCCAATGCAGATGAGGTTCCGTCCAAACCCCTGAGACAGCATGCCCGTTGTACGTGGCGCCCCACCCTGTGGTGGAGGCATCTGTGAATACCACAGCATGCCTGGAGACCTGTTCTAAGGGCACTCATGCCCGAAGAAACTTAAGGTCTGACCACGGGAAAAAGGCTAGGCGACAGGCTGGAGCTACTTAAACCCGCAGCGAGCCACTCTTCCACGTCCACCTCGGGACTCGATCGTGGAGCCAATGCTGAAGCGGTCTCATATGGAGCTGAAGCTGCCGCCATATGCCCCAGGAGCCTCTGAAATTGTTTCAGTGGGACCACGTTCCTGTTCTTGAATGTATTCAAACAGGTCAGCAGAGACTGAGCACGTTCCTTTGTGAGGCGCGCTGTTTGGGGCGACCGAGTACAATTCCATCTCGAGAAAAGAGATCCTCTGCACCGGACAGAGTTTGCTCTTCTCCCAGTTGACCCGAAGACCCAACAGGCTGAGGTGTTGTAACACCAGGTCCCTGTGTTCGCACAAATGAGCTCTGGACTGTGCTAGTATTAGCCAGTTGTCGAGGTAGTTGAGGATACGAACCCCTTTCTCCTTCAGAGGAGTCAGGGCTGCCTCGGCCACTTTTGTGAACACACGGGGCGACAAGGAGAGCCCGAAGGGCAGGACACGATACTGATATGCTTCTCCTTCGAACGCAAACCTCAAGAACGGCCTGTGTCGAGAAAGGATTGAAACATGAAAGTATGCGTCCTTCATGTCTATTGCTGCAAACCAATCCTGGGGACGGATGCATTCGAAAATGCGTTTCGGCGCCAACATCTTGAACAGAAGCCTGTGAAGAGCTTGATTCAAGACTCGCAGACTCACGAACTCAATCGCATAACCGAGCCGAATGGTGCTGATGAGCCATTGAGACAGTCTGAGCCCTATCCAGGCATCTAAGAACCGAACAAGAGGCACCATCGAGACCACTGGGGTGCCGGAGGTGGGGCAGCGAGGGGGAACGCAGGGGTCCAGTCCGAACGTTTCTGAGCCGGTTCGGAGGGAGGCCTGCATGTGTGTGTGCAAGTTACCTGCGTTCCGGCAGTAGTGACGCCGGAAGTCCGTTGGTTCGTCCTCCACAAGCTCTGACTGCTGCCTGAAATGAGAGGAGAGTGAGTGTGTAACAAAAGCTCTTTTACAGGCCTGTCCACAACACCTCGTCCCCTCAGAAAATTGCTCTTTTGTCGAGATTTTGGGTACCACTAGCCCTGAGGCTAGCGGCTGTCTGTGAGCAGACGAAGAGATCTCCATCCGGCCCTCCTCCGGAGGAGGGAGTGGTGTTACCATCTCCTGAAGAGCAACTCCTTCCATCCCTGGGCTGCCTGTCCTAGGGCTGCTTGCATTTCCTCTTGCCACCAGGTCCTGCAGGCGGTTGGACAGGCTGGGTGGGACCCCCGCGGCCGGCTCCTCGACGTGACCGATGGGACTGCTGCTGCTGGGGCTGCGGAGGAGCGGGGGCTGAGGCGGTGCCTGCGGGGTCCGGTTGGAGGCAGCAGCTGGACGCCGCGGCAAGATGTGACGGATCGCCTCGGTCTGCTTCTGGGCAGCAGAGAACTGCTGGGCAAACGTCTCCACTGCGTCGCCGAAGATGTCTGCGACACGGGAGCATTCAAGAACCTAATCTTGTCTGCATCACGCATGTCAGCAAGACACAGCCACAGATGTTGTGGGGGAACCCACTCGATCCCGACTCCCCTGGCGGCCCGGGCAAGCATAGCAACCAGCTCAGGATCAGTATCCGCAATGGCTGAGCGCCCAACGGACGCCGCTCCGGAACCGGATGCCTCATCTCCCGAGCCGTACTCTCCTCCCGATGCTGTGACAGACATCTAGTCATCAAGGGGAGCCCCAAAGGAAACATCCAGCACCGTTTCCGGTTGACCGAGCTGCCCCGCTCTAGCATGCTCAATGCCCAGGCATGTTAGGCAGTGTTCGTGACTGTCCGCCGGCGCCAGGTAACGGCCACATCCAACAACGCACGGATGGTAGGACATCCCGAAGGATGAGTACTCTTTTAGCTTTGCTCATTTTGTGAAAGGCTGAAGCTAACAGGGAAGATGGTCGCTCGATAAACAATGCAGATAGTGCAATACAATTGTTACCGCCACTCGACTGGAACCACCATCGCTGCAGCGCCGTAACACCAGTCTTTCTCCGTCCTTTTGCAGAGTAGAATGGCTCCAGGAACATACGCATGAACTGCTCGGCTCCGAAGCGAAAAGCTAATGAACGCTAGATCTGCTGACCTACTTATACTCACGCTGCGATTGGGTTCAGCTGGGTGACCGACTGAAAGGGAACCTCTTTTATATTTACAATGAATATATATATATATATATATATATATATATACTCTTTAAAGCAGCAAAACTTAGCATATCAGAATATTTTTTAAAGAATCATGTTATACTAGAGGTTTATTCATTTAAAGATTTATCAGGTTTATATAGGTTTAAATCATTAATTTTTGACACAAACATAATTTGCAGTTGTATTTAAAGTTGTCAGCTCTGCTGTTTTGTTAGTGCCAGTCGCAAACAGGATTTTAGAATGTTATTTCTCTTTAAAGAAAATCTCCAAGTATTGGAAGTGATCAAATTATAAAAGAGAAGGAGAACAAAGGATCTGTGCTTGCCGATGTGACCCGGACATCTTCAAAGGCTGGACCTAGAGGCTCTCTCGCTCTGTCTATCTGTCTGTTTCTCGTTCCTCCTTCCCATCATAACCACCCTATTGGTCTGTCTGTCTGTCTGATGTTCATTAGCTGCTTGACCCATTATAGCTGTCTCTGTATGAGAGGTGTCTCTGTGTGTTTTACCTCTACAAGAGTAATGAACCTGCCTTTTTTTTGCACTACCTTTCCATTTGATCTCTATTAACATCACTGAGCACCTCAGTCAAGCTTTTTTCTCCACTATACAGCTGGAGATGTTTTAATGAGGGCTTCAATTTGCTCTCCACTCTTCCCTCTGCACCATTATAACATGTTCCTTTTCCAGTAACAAACAGGGGGCTATGAGGGACTCAGTGGAGGTTTCTTTTTGTCCAGTTCTTTTTACATCAGGCAATGTATTTATTTATTTATTTTGTGTGAGTGTGTGGGTGGGTGTATCAGACACTGATAAGATATGTAAATTAAATCAAATTTCTTGTTGGTCAGTTTCTTCTCCGAAAATCCTGGTTATTAACCACATGCTGCCTAATACTGTAACATCAAGATGTTAAACATGACCTCATATTTCAGCATAAGAAATATTTGAATATGTTTTAATTAATGGCACACTTCTGCATATCAGTGTGATGTCCAAGCAGTCCACTTTTTTCAGCCATTAACAAATTTCTATAATTCTGCTCCAATTTGAAATTTCTTTTAAGATTTTTCTCAGGTAAAATTGCATTGCCATTAAAAACTCTAGTCCCACTTTATATTAAGTGTCCCTAATACCTGTGTACTTTTATAGTAACTAGATGTGTATGTAGTATGTAACCACAGTGTAAGTACACATTGCTACATAGTATCTACAGCTGTAGTATTTCTGTAACTACACACATGTAACACCTAATTTATTGCTCGCTGCTGTGTAACATGCTAAATCCATAGCAATTGTTTATTTTACTTTATTTACCAACAAGTGCTGTTAGTCCTGTTACACATTAGTACTTTCATTACCAAAAAGTGTTGTTACCAGTGTCCTGTTACACATTGTACTTATACATACCATTCTGAGGGTTGTTACATGTGTGAAGTTACAGAAACATTACAGCTGTAGATACTATGTACTGTTTGTACACTGTGGTTACACGCTACATGCACATCTTGTTACTATGGAAGTATTAGGGACACTTAATATAAAGTGGGTCCCAAACTCTCTCTATCTCTGTTGAGGAACAAATTTAAATTGAAACTGTGAGGCTAGGTGCCAGTCCTTGCCTCTAGGGCTTTTTACATCACTGCTGACAGAGGCCTCTGTGAATCATGGGAAATGTTTCATCAGTCACAAGGCATTATGGGGTGAACTGAAAGCCACATAAAACTTTTCAGTTATTCCTTCAATGCCTCACTTTTATTCATCTGCCCTCATTCACCACAATACCTCTCTGAGCAAATGTTTCTTTCCATTTGAGCAGGTCTTGCCTGGTTCTGAGTATGACAACAAATCACAATGTATCTGGTGCCTCTGACTATTAGTTTATTTAAATAAAAGAAGAATATAAACTACTAAAAAAGTATAACATACTGCAAATCTGCACATATTTGCTTTATATTATACATTTTGAACTGTGTTGAAATCATAGAAGACAGTCGTAGACATGGACACATTTTTGCTGACGTGAGAGAAAAGGCACATTGTAATCATTTACTGTAAAACTAAACTGTCACATTCAAATGCCTGCAGAAAATGACACCTTTCCTCCATACCAGAGATTGTCATTTGGCTAATGTGGTTCATTTTTTGTCAATCAGGAACTCTCCCTCGTCCTGCGAAGAGCTTAGTAAATGGTCCTATTCCTCTCAGCATGTAAAGAAGATTCTAGATCCTGCGTAAATATAAGTCTTCACTTCACTCAAGGCCCATCCATTCACATTCATTAGACTTTATCTCCACCCCATGAAGCGCTCTGAGCTTGTAAAAATACTCTATTTGCAGGTGTTTTCAGTGGGATGATAGGTAAGCGAGCGCATCTGTGGCCATATGAAGAGTTTGGAATTGATTCATTTGGATTTGGCTGTGGAACTGATTGGTTTATAGGTTTGGAGGACTGGGTTTGGATTGGCGCTTATGGTCAGAACCATAAACCGTTACTGGGGCATGTATGACAAGGATTTCCATTAGGATTACGTGTTTGTGGGGACTTCATCGCCTATGCAGACATCAAGGCAGACATCCGGGCGATCTGGTTAAGGGATGAAATGCATCTATTCCCCCTTTTTTTAGAAATAAGTTACAGTAAACTCCCATCATGCACTGCTTCTGTGTGACTATGCTATGTACACAAATCATTTTAATGTTTATGTAGAATTTTAAAAAGTCTGACTTCTAGAGCTTTCTCTTCAACTATTTGGCTTGTGTTGTTGTAGTCATATAATAGCAGAAAGGTCAAGTATTGATGGCGTTTCACAGAATGACACTGTAAACATTCCCATCCGGCTCTCTCCAGTTTGGCATGAGTCTGCCCTCAGTTCAAGAAGATGGCTGACGCAGTCATTCAAGCTAAACAGCCCTTGATCACACTATCAGGAAGCTTGTTATGAAACCAGCAATGGCCATTATATTTGGTATCAATCTGAATTTCTCTCAGCTCAGAAAGGAGAGTACGTGGGCCAGGGTCAGCCAAGGGACAAGAGGAGAGAGAATGAGAGAGAGAGAGAGAGAGAGAGAGAGAGAGAGAGAGAGAGAGAGAGAGAGAGAGGGGGGAGGTCAGAGCAGGAGATTAGGAAGAAAATAAATGTAACATGGACAAGAGCTGTATTAATAGGATTATGGGCTCATGGATTTCAATACATCATCTGCACAAATAGGGGAGAGACCAAATTTGAGAAGGCAAAAGTGGGAAAGGGGGGAAAAATCATGTTAATGGTTATTTGTCAGGACTGTGGGACATTTCGATGGAATGTGATTGCTGTGAATAACAAGGCTGAATGTGAGTGTACAGAATGGGAGGGGGGCTAAAATGGTCACAGAAAAGTAATAGTTAGGAAGTACACTTATCTGTGAACTTATTTTATTCTTTACCAAGAGTGTCGTTTCATAAATACTAACGATATTAGGAATCAGGAAATGGAATATCTGCTTCGTTTTTTGTTTGTTTGTTTGCTTAGTGCTCCTTTTTTCATGGAAAATAATAATGAATTACTAGGCCAAATTTAGTTTTGTGTAGTGTAATTTGTCAACCTGAATTATATCTTAGAACCTGTAAGATAATAAATTAGTAAATAATTATGAAATCTACTAGGTAACACTTTATTTCGGTAAGTAACACGGCTGGCATCGCATCATCTAATCAATCTCTTCATTACGAATACCCAATCAAATCCTTCCTACTCACTATAAATAACCCTGTATCCCCTACATCCGCATCTCGCTTTTGTGCACCCCTCCTCCTCCACATCTCCTCCTTCATCAGCTCCATGACTTCCTCTGGGGGGGGGCAGATGAAGATCGAGTCGGACGTCGATCCCTAGCCCTCGTCTAGGGTTCGGAGTCTGTCGTTCTCCCGGCTTGCTCCCTGGACAGCATGCCAAATTTGCTTTATCCATTCTATTAATGAGGAAGCGTGAACTCGTGAATTATCTTCTAATACTTTATTTTGATGGGTCTACAACACACTACATACTGATTCACTGAATCAGAAACTACATGTAAACTTAGTCTACTAACCCAAAACCTACCCTAACAGTCTACTCTGACAGTTAGTAGACTTGTAATTGTGAATTAGTTGACATGTAGTTACGAAATTAGTTGAATGTCTAAATGGACTATCGAAAAAAAGTGTAACCGTCTACTATATAACTAATAATTAGGGCTGGGACTCGATTAAAAAAATTAATCTAATTAATTACAGGCTTTGTAATTAATTAATCGAAATTAATCG
>JAUMHR010000049.1:13565747-13588100 GCA_032361145.1 Enteromius fasciolatus
ACTAGAAACAGCTGTGGAGGAGAGGTGCATTCTGGGGAATGGAGTCCGGTACATGAAATGGGTAGACAGAGACAGACAAACAGGCTGAGCCTGTGACAATATGTCAAATGTCATATTTGGGCAATTACTAGAGAATGTAGTAATATAAATATAAATGCACTATGCCATTTATAGCTATCCCTCAGTCAGCCAAAGCCTGATATTCTACTACAGCCCACTTGAAACTTGAAATGGAAGAAAGATAGATAGAAGATAGAAGAAGATTCGTTAGATAGAAGAAATTCATTCTTCACCCTTGTGCCTCCCTTGCTTCCCTAAAGCATATGCTTCATGCGTGAGCTTTGGAAACTATCCAAACAGACTGTACTGTTAGGTGTCGTTTACAATGTCTGTGGTGAGACAGATATGTGGCTAAATCTCTAATAACAGAAGAAATCAATGCCGAGTGAAAGACATGTAGGGCTGTATCTGACATAAGTGCTTGCAGGAAGCGAGTCTTTTTTTCACACCAAGATAGTACAGAGAACCTCAACACGGCTCATGTTCACTGAAGTCTGACTGTGCCTCGGCGTTATGAGGGATAACCGTCTACTGCACTTTTAATGAATTTTGACACTAACGCAGCCACAGAGTGAAACACAGTACATGTCTAAAGCACATATGTGTGTGGGTATCATTACAAGTGAGGTTTGAAAGAAAAAAATAGACTTGACTGGCTATTTGCTAATGTTTACCTAGCAGTAAAATCATAAGTGAGGTTAGCAAAATTGTGTACTCAAGTTTTTGTTGTCACAATCATGCTCAGGTATTTATTCCAGAACCTGTAGGCACATGATAAACAGACTATACTGTACTGTCATTGTATTCACAATAGGAAAATGGCGCTATTAGTCCCTTTGTTCCTTAACCTCTGAAAAAGCTTGCTTGTTAGCCAGCACTGTTTGTTTTCTTTCATCTGTCTCTTTCTCTCTCTTTTTTTATTCTTGTGTTAAGCCCAGCTTAGAAGTTGTGTGATGAATGAGTGGAAGTTGAATCATTATTAAAGGTGGGAGATGATTAATAACAACCATGTGTGTTTTCCTCTGTAGTGTAAATAAAATATATCATTCACGGAATACATAGGACGGCTAGGAGAATGATTTATGGTGTGTTAAAATGCACAGAGAGCCAAAGGCTGAAGCCCTTTTCACATAGCACTCTACCCACGGCCTAAGAGTGGCTAAGGCTTCCTTTCTCTTTCTGTGAACGTCTTTCTCCACCCTTATGTGTCTGTCTCATTTTGGTGCCAAAGATAAATGAGCTTCCTTTGAAAACCCACTTTACCCTGTAAATCAAAATATTACTTCACTAACATTGGTTTCCAAATGATAATTAGGAAATGACAAAAGCAATATAATGTCACGATTCAGCAAAGGTAATAAAGTAGCTCAGTCCAATGGTGGAAAGTGCTGCCCTGCAGAACTCTTTTCTTTTTTTGGTAGACAATGAACATATTTTAAATTGTATGTATTTATATGTAATTATTTGTATTTCCTCATATTGAGCAGTTGTTGTTCTGTATCAGGGGTGTTGTATATACTGTAGTTTTATATATATATATTTTTTTTGGTTAGCCAGCTAGCTTCCCTTGTAACATAAACATGTGTTTAACTGTGCTGAATGTGAAGTTGTAGTGCAATTAGAATCTTAAAAGTATATTAGAAGAATTGCATCTAATATTAAAGGTAGGGTAGGTGATTTCGGAGAGGCTAGCAATAGCAAGCTAGCTTTGCAAAGCATAAGATCCCACCCTCCCTGCAAATTACTCTCCAAAGCCCCGCCTCCTCCAAAACACATGAATGCAGGCAGGCAAAAAAAGACAGTATACAGTATAAAGCGCATAATATTACAATAATAACACATTCCATTCTAGCTCAGTCTGCGATAGCATAAGGGAACACGCCGATGACTTATCATGCCTTTCATTGCCCTCAGACCAACACAAATGATTGGGCAAACATTTTATGGTCCTCTGCCTTCCACAAATGATATAAATACATGTAAATACATTCAGATCACTGAACTTAGTGATTTCTATCGGGATGTGAAGAGACTGTTAACAAGCATGACAAAGTGGAAATGTATTTAAGTATAAAAGCGTACTCTTCGTTTCTTAACACACTACTTTTAATAATAGTAAATTCATTAAAAAAGTTCATCCAAAAATGTACTCGCCCTCAGAAAACAGTTCATAACTGTTTAAACTCTTAAATATAAGAGCATATATCTATATATTTAGACCATATGCTGTGAAAAGTAGCAATGATCCATTTCATTTGAAGAAAACAATTGCCTTTATTCCTTCAAGTTTAGAAACCAACAGTTGTAAGTGAACTTCTTTCATGTGAGAGCACTAAAAGAACATTTCCTCAAATACACGCTGAAACTTAAAACTAATAATTATAACCACTTACAAAGTATATCTTAACGTATAAAAAAGTAAAGTATCTTAACATGTTTTGCAAGTCTTTACTCTTTAGCCCGGCAAAACTCAAACATAGCAGAAATCATTTTCATATCATTGATTTTATACAGTGCGCCCCTTTGTGGTTTATCATTGAACTGTAGGCTGTCTAACCAATGTGGACAGTCCCAAGGGGTCAAAGCACACCTCCTAAAAAGGACAATTTGTCTCTTCTATCTCTCTCTCTCTCTCTAGTGCCTGAATAAGACACACTGTGTGTGCCAATTCACTTGGCAGCATGTCTCACTTCCATGGCCAAGATATTGATTAAATTCTGTGGTCTTCTAATTCTTCAACATCAGACCTCAACACATCCCAAGTGTTTATAAATGGTACATATAGTACCAGAAAACTACTTGAAATGTCTGTGTTGGTTTATTTGTTTTGAATCTGGGGAATATGCTAGCGTGATGTGGTGTTGAGTTGATATCAGAGCTCTGTTTAGAGAATGTCTCTACAACCTTGGCCTTAAGACTTCAAAATAAATTTTACAAATCAGCGAGGCCAGTTCTGTTTAAACCTTCAAGCTACATCTCAGGGTCTGACCCTCAGACTTTTTCCTCTTCCAAGAAAAGTCATCAATCACCAATTCTGATGTCTTTTTTTACTGCTCACATCTTAGTCTCGGTAGTGCTTTTGCCAGAACTGAGAGAATACCAATGCTTGTTTATGTTGCTTACTGTAGATCTGAGGGAAACTCAGTGTCACTGTCTTACTTGAAAAAATTGACTAACATTTGCCCAATGCAAAAATGGGCTCATCCAGGACTGCTTTTAGCAATGTTTTTTTTTACTCAGTGGTCGAAAAGTGTTTTGATGCAATGGAAAGATTTGATGTAGAATTCTTAGTGTGTTTGTTTTAACATTGGGGATTTTTTTTTAAAAACCCATGCCCCCTCAATGCCTGACATCATACTTTTCATGTTGTGTTTGTATTTTCTCTCTTTTTTATTTATTAAAAAAGTGTCATTAGATTTTGAAAATGCAACATTGCATGTGTGCACAAAACAAACTGAGAAATAGCTAATGCTAGGCTAGCAATTAAATGGCTATGTGGAATACTTTTAGGTTATGAGCCATTGCATGTCAGTAGGTCACAGAGTTATGAAACAAAGCCATCTGGAAGCTCTTGGTTATGGTCTATGAAATGCTGTTTTTGTCATCATAGGCCTCGTCTGATACTATTTTTGCAGTTTTAGGGTGGTCACTCTTTAAAAATATGTTCTTTTGTTCATGTTAAACGATTCCTGCTCATTAAAAAAAGAACAACGGCTTCCTTGATAAAAAAAAACGTAGATTTTCTTTTCCCTCTCATTTGTATATTTCCAATCCACTCTGTTTCACTTTCCTCTCTCCTTCTCATGATAGTTGCTTTTTTTGTTGTTCACTAGGGGCTTGCCCTGGTTTCAGGAGCGAGGTTCTGGCGCAAACAGGAGAGTGGGCCGTCCTGCCGAGCAGCGTAGCCCCACCACAGCCATGGTGACACACTTAGCCTCCGTCGCCTTTCAGCCATTCCTGCTCCCCCTGACAAGTTCACAAATCAGTATTTCACCTCAGGACTGCAGCTCTGGGATCACAAACCTGTAGGAAACCAGACTGCAATCGTTCCACTTTCTCTTTAGCCATCTCCCACAAGTGCGTCCGTCGGGAGGAAACCTGAACTAAATCTGAATGAAAACGCTGGCCCCTTGCTGAGAGGAGCTTTGGAAACCTGTGGACTTCACATCCTTTGTTTATGTTGCTTGAGGAGTGGACTGCCTTACCTGGGCTGTTAAGTTCAGTCTTACAAAATCTTTAAAACGCATAAGTGAGCATAAGGAGCTTAGCCTAGAGTAGGCAATTCAAGCTATTACCCCTCCTATTGAAATGACAAATTAGAAATGTAAAACAGTCTGTCTTGGCATTAGCGCTGGAAAAGCTGCTTTGCAAGTGAGTTAATCATAAGGAGAAAATACCACATTACAGCAAGTAGGCTTTTATTCCGAGTTCTTTAGCTCAGGATACATTGCATCATGTGAGCAATAAGCACTATATATACAGTATACTGTATATACACAGTCACGGATCGCAATAGAGTTTGCTGATAAGTACCTGTCTTTTTGTGCATTCAACAACTGTTAGTGTACTTGGGGAGCTTTGCATGTCATTTAACTGTTTTTTGTCTGTTAATAGAGTTTAAATGTAGTGGAACTCAACATTTAGAATTTCACAAAAGAAATCAGCTAAACAAACTTATAAAGAGAACAAAAATGAGGGCTGTTTTTAACATATGCAAGAGCATTGCATATTTTAAGTCAATTGATGTGCCACTGAAATAAGCACATATTTATTAATTTGGTAAATATCTACAGTTAACGTCACGGTTCAGAAAGAGATTACACCTCTAATGTTTCACATTTACATAGAGTAGGAGTAAGTCATATCAATATTTATATGGTGATTTGCATAGATTAAGTCATTATGTGCACAATTAATAACGCTTTATTGCAATAAAATAGCCTAATTTTGCTGCTAAAAGTATTAGAATTAAGCAGATGTTTTTTTTTAAATATATTTAGCTTGTAGTATGTTTTTGAATTGGGCTAATGTTGCTGTTTTTTGAATGATTTATTTTACCAAGCAGTTAATAACATGCACTTATTTACAAGAACAGCCCGACATAATGCAAAGTGAGAATTCAGCTATTATGATGCACTACAATATTCCCATACTCAAGAGTGATTTTTCTCATATAATCCTGATAAGGTCTTAAAATAACTCTGCCTCTGAAACGACATGCACTGCAGTTAGGTTTCTCTTCCTGTTTACACTTAGTTGAACCCCCTAGTGCCAGAAAAGGAGAGGAATCTTTGTTTAGACTGCCGAGCACAAAGGAACCAGAGCACCCGGGAGCTGTAGAGGTGGGCCAGCCATTGGCTGCTGCATGACAGCCTGGGAAAGTTAGAGGTGCCATCTGGTGAGAGGGGGCCAAAGGATAGCAAAGGTGACCTTTGACCCAGATTCCGCTTTTAGCAAACATCTCCATGCGGATTTATGGGCTGTTAAGGAACAATAACGGCTGCGCTGGGCTGCAGGCAAGCAAGCCTCACATCTTCAGGTGATGGGGGCGAATTATGTGACAAGCATGAATTCATGAGGGGGTCGAGAAAGGAAAATGAAAATGACCATGCTAGTTAATTATGGAGGTGATTTCACATTTGCTCTCATTTAAGAAAGCACTTTAGGGTTTATTTTGAAATATGGCTATAGCTCTGTGTGCTATTTGCAATTTATGTTTTTACGCTAACAAGAGAAAGTATGCAGACACAAGTTTACAAGAGGGGCTAGAGTTCAGCCTGGTTTCCTTTCAGATGGAACAAAGTGACCTGAGACCTGAACTTATAATATCTTGCGCAAGTAATTGGAATGCAAAAAAACCCAAAAAACAATCAATTTGATTTGATAATGAAAAAGTCTAATAAACAAAGGGAAAACTGATGGGCCGAAGTTACGTGACAGTCAGTGATCAGGCACTCTTCATTACTTAATGGCTGTAGGCCACTTATACAGACCTTTACACTTCTCTTTCTGCTCTCCTTCTTCATATTCTTTCTTTTCCCTCCTTTTTCATTTTAAGAGGGGGGATGGGTGAGTCTATAAGAGGATTTGGCCTTGAATAGACTTTTGTTTTGCCCTTTCTGTTGCCTCCTGACTGTGTCAATTACAGGGTGCCCCTTCGTGAAGGCTCTGGCTCTTCTAAGACAGGACCCTGACCAGCTAGTTAACATTCACAGGCAAACATGGGAAAGCGGCGCTATGAAGCAAACACCAATACCTTAGAGATCCGCCATGTCAAGGAAGGTCATACGAGTCACACTAACCAGATGAGCTTTATTTGAAACTTCGCAGAATCATCTTTATTCTCGCACGGTTTACTAAACGCCAAGAGAATGTCGAAATGTGGAAAACTCTCCCAAAACATTAGCAGCGTTTTTAGCACCCAGACCACGTATTACTTTGTCCTGCCATGATAAATACATGGCCTCCGGGCAGCGCTCAGAGAACATCGCTGGAACGTATAATGAACCATCCGGCAGTTCCAATCCCTTACGTGATGCGGTGACATCACACATGCAAATGCCTCTGACCAGGGTGGCATCCCGCAGTGGGAGTTGAAGAATGACAGCCATGCGTTTGGTGCGCTCTGTAATTCTGGCTATGCGCGTGATCTTGAGAAACAGCAGATAGACTCTGCCGTCACATAATAATGCTGTGTTTTCTCATACGTCTCAATCCACTCAATAGTCAATGGTTTCTTTGTTCTGTTTTTTTTTCCTTTGACAGTCTTTAAAATCATCAGAGTCTGTCACATTCCTGGTCCCCATAAGGGGAAGAGATTCAATTGAAGTGTAGATCTCACATGTGGCACAGATGCATTCCTCACCCTGAAAAATGCTTGGCCAAGAATTCCAAGGACTTCTGCTGCATCATCGCAATAGTAGCTATGCCGGCAAGACGTCACTGCCACAATGATCTCGAGCCGAGTGAATAGAGGAAGCACTGCACATGCACGCATGTATGAATTCCGCCATTATTAGTGAAGAGCGATGAAATCTGAATTGTTTTGCGCTGGTATTTCTTAACACATAGATTCTGTGGGGTCTGTAAAATGTCTTTTCTTCATGAATTGGTCACGTTCCCTGCATGCTTGCATTCCTAGAGAGACATCAGCTCTTGTAATTCTCATCTGAGCTCAGCTCATAACCAATTACTGCAGATTTTAATTTGTTCTGTTTGAAAAAGATGAGTAAAATAGCTGTTCTCCACTTCTCACTGATAGGTGAAGGTTTTTGTATCAGTGTATTGTGGTATCCCTTCTGCCCCATCTGTAATTAGGTCAAAATGGTCTGTCCTTGTCGTATCTTACCAGCGGCTGTGAATGAAACCACTTCAGCCCTTTTCTGCTCTCACCGCTCCACCCCTCTGAGAGGAATAGCAGGGGGAAAAAGCTCAGAAAAGCAATATTGTCCTTTAGGACTCTGACACTCATGAAATTAATCTATTATCTTCCTGTGCAGCTGCCATGTACTGATACAAGGTGGCTGACAAGTCCTCTCCCGCCATTGTAGTGCCGTGACATTTGGCCATTCAGTTCAGCATGCTGACATGGGCAAGAACCGCGAGTCACTAAATTAACGTAACGAATGGCGAGATGAGAGCAAAGGAGCATTGGGAGGCCAAGCGGGACAGTAGGATAAATTTCTGCTTTCTATTTAAAGACCTGACCTCAGCACCTTGCTGCAAAAGCTGGCTGTATTACAGGAGAAGGTTAAAAACACCTTTAGTTGGTCCAGACTGTGGCTTTTAATGCTGCCCTGCCCGCTCTGGTTTGCCCAAGGTCTAGTTCAGTATCTTAAATAAACCTCCATTCGATGAATGCAAAAGTGCTCGAGAGAGAGTGTTGGGAATGTAGTGTGAATGTATTCAAATCAGTGTTGTTTTTCCCAGCATCAAAGTATTATTCACATCCAGCAGGGTAAAAAAATATTATGTCATTGTTACATATCACACATCATTGGCACCGAGCCAGCTGAATATTACAATGTACTCTTATAAACTGTCCTCTAAATTTCAGTTTTAGTTTTAATGTGATTTCTTGGCATGACAAGTAATGGTACATCTGTGCTTTACAGAAGATTTGCAGCATAGCTGCATATAAATTGAGCAAACACATACTGTAAAAGGGGAAAATATAAAATATAAGAAATATACAGTACGTAGAGTAATTGTGGGAAAAATATAAAATTATTGACATTATACAGTAAAATAAATGCAGATATGAAGCCTAGAAACCAATAGCATTCTCTCTACTTTATGCCGCGATAAATTTTATTGAATCAGTTCATGTTGTGTACATCGAACTGCTTTTACTATTTATGGATAGTTTGATTCTTAAAAACTATCTGAATGAACCAATTCACTGAAATGATGTAGTGCTTAATTTGAGGTCTTGTGTAGAGCTTTTTTATTTAAACATTTTGTAGTTACTGTAATAGTCTAGTTAATTGCATAATGTGTTTTGAGGATCTAATAGAAGTACTCATTGTTTTTTTCTGCCTATACAGATATGGATTTGATTATAAAATAATGATAATTATCATAATATATTAATTATTAATAATAATGACTAATAATTATCTAAAATATGCATTTTTTTTCTGTTTATCTGTGTGTCTATCTATAATAGAATGCAATTTCTCTAACTATGACCTCCACAAGAGTCCATGGTGTAGTTTAGTGGGTGTCTATGCAGTACTGAGGGCGAGAGCAAGGAGGGACAAAATGGATACATTTGAGGGGGAGACTAGGGCGGGATATGGCAGGCTGTGATGAATGACCTGAACACTCACAAACACTCCAAACAAAGAGAGTGTGTGAGCGAGAGAGAGTGTGTGTGTGTAAGCTATGGACAGCTCCTGTCAAAAGAGGCCATTTTATTTATTTATGGTTGCTGTGCTTAAGAGATGGTCAAGGTCAGGCTATGTGTCTGCTCTCCTGTTTTTGTTTTGTGAGCTGGATCAATTTACGAAATATGTCTGTTAACAATTGTACTGACACTCATCTCTTTATCCCGGCAGTGTTTCACCATGGAAACCCATCTCCCACTGCTGTTTCTTTGACACTGGATAGAGAGGTCTTTTCAACAAGTTCAGACATTTATACATCAGTTAAGAAGCCGTTGTTTATTTGCTGCTCCTGAAAGGTTCTTCCAACATGTTTCCTTGTACGGGCCTTGGTGAAGAATGTCCTTCCCCCATGTGGATTGTAGATGTAATCCCACGGAAGATTGAACTCCATCGATCTGAATAGAGCCGGCTGGAGAGGCAGTTATATGGCTTCGGGAGACTCATTGTAAACATCATGTCAGCATTATGTCTTCTTTCTGAACTTCACTGTGAGTCAAGTGTTTAACGCCACTTGCGCTTAATATAAGGCTACTCAGTCAGTCTTTGAGATTGAGAACTGTATTTACTAACAGGTGTGACTTAAATTGTTCTGTACAGTACATCCAACATACTACATGAGGAGATTGAATAATCTATACTGAATAGCCAAAGTCAAACCCAAATCCTTATGACAGTCATAAATTAAACCTGTAAACATAGTGACTGTGACTGAAGTACACATAAAATATGGTGACAGCCATAACATTAATGAACAGGATAATTTTATACAGTTACTTTGGTTAGAGGTTCCCAATTTCATTTATGTTTGTGGTTTGAATATCTGAATGTATGAAATCCATCATATTGGAATTATCATTTTGCCCTAAATATCAGTCACACTGCTTAAATACACATGTATCTGAATTGCATACAAGATTTAAATCCATTTGGATATAGTTTTAACATAAACAAACTAATGAACTTATTGTGATCCATATTTGTAAGTTAAAAAAATATAAATACGCACTTAAAACATTGATATTTGCTACTTTTGCTACTATATTTCATTTAGTTAATCTTAATTACTCTCTACTACTCTCAAAGTAGTTAAAATACATTATGGCTAGTTGTAGGAAATACAAAAATATTTACAGTGGCATGAGGATAAAGCAAATTGGATTTATTGATGGTAAGTATAGTATATGACATTATGTCATAAATATAAAAAGTCCATGCATCAAATTAGGTTTATTAAAATGAAGTTTGTTTTAGTTAAAACTATAATTGTGCGGTGCAAAATGATGGACTGTTATGGAAGCAGACTGACACAGATGATACTTTTCAAAAAAGGTTTATTTAACAAAGGTTCTTCGCAGAAGGCGAATTTCAAAAGGTAAACAGAAATGTTGGGAGTCCAATAAAAACAAAAGAGATAACTAAACTGAAAGTCTTTCTTTGCTTTAGGTTGGGATACGTTGGAGCACATAAACTGAAGACCACACCGCACCACAGATGAACAGGACCGGAGCCAGAGGAGTTGCTGGAGAAGGGAGGGACACAGAGGAATCACAGGGATCGCTGGAAGAGAACAGGTAAGCACAGAGATAAGTATCGTTTGTAAGAAGACAAGGAATGAGTCAACTTACGTAAAACGAGCTCAGAGATTGACTGAGGCAGTGAGTGGTGCTGAAATGTGGTGTTGGTAATTGCAATCAGGTGTACACAGGTGTGGCAGGTCAGTATTCTGGGGATTGTGATCGGAGATTGGGCGTGTCGTTGGAACCTGGTGTGGATTTGACATGGACATTTTGTAGTTGAACTATATAAACCTTTAATTTATGCCTGAATATTTGTTTGTATGTATCAGGAAGAGATCAGGAAATGTTACAAATCGGATTTGAACTTGTTACCCTAACGAACACAACACAGCTCAGTGTTCTTGAGCACATGTACTAACCACTAGGCCACATTTCAGAACGCCCTGTGATCATTTCAGTTTCTTTACAGTTGTTTTTAAAAAAAAAACAGAAATTTTGTTTTATTGATGCATTTATTCTGTGACTTAAATCAGATGAGTAACTTAAATCCCATATATAACAGTGTAACCAAGTTGGAATTGACACCATCCTTGAGTCATGATTAAGTTTGATTTGCAGTAGGCTTGAGGGCGATGTATACATCACATGACTTCATAACCTCTTCCTCCCAAAGTGACTTTCATCGTTCATGCAGCCACTGTTAAATTAAAACCAGATATTACAGACCTTCTCCAGAACCGGTTTCTGGTAGTCTCTCTGAAAAAATACACATACAAAAAATACTTTGTACCCAAAGAACAAACTCACATCTGAGACTGATCAAGCTGTTGTCTTAGATGGGTCACTCTCAGTGTTTCCCTCACATGAACTTTTCTGGGAGGTCTGAGATGATCAGTGCAAAATCAGCAGTGTTATTTCTAGAACTATGGGCATATTTAGTCTTGTGGACTTTAGAAAGATAAACCTTCGCTTTTATTAATTTTAGTTTCGTCTCATCTAAAAATACTGTCTAATAAGCATTCTATGTTGGGTAGCAGTGAAAAATTATTTAAAATAAAACTTTTAAACTACTTTTGTGTATATCTTTGCATTATCTATAAAACAAAATGATATTTACTTTTCATAGGTGTGATTTTACCATTTCAAATTACATGTCAGTTATTGTTCATCCAATTCATCACCAGCAGCACTGCAGATTTGATGATATACAAGATTTGACTAGTGTTCATGTTCTTTCTTGACTCTTCGCACGTTGGTTGATTTAAACACAGGTGAAGAATCTCTCTCTGCTCTGCTTTGCCTCCTGCTAGGGTTCACAGGCTTGTACATCTTTAATTATGAATCAGATTCTTTTGCCCCTGTTTTAGAGCGACTCCAGACCGGCTTCGCTCAAGTCATCCACTTGAAAGTTTGAAAACCTCCAGTGACAGGAATATTAATGTGGCGGCAGTGTCGTATCTGTTTCAGCTCATGCATATTCAATGTCCCCCCAGCTCTCTAAGATTTATGTCAGACTGTGCAGGCGTGTGCTTCTCCACCATTTTAGATAATAGCATGCTAAATTGATGTTATCAGGAGGAGTCTCTCTCTCTTTCTCTCTATCTCTTCCTTTTTTAGTGTTCCTACCTTTATCTTTCATGCCTCTTTCCTTCCTTTTCTCTCCCTGTCTCTTTCTCCGGCTCCTCTGCCCTCAATCTCCTTGTTGGGCAGAAGTTATTAAGGAAGCCTAGGTCAGTTCCTGGTGGAAAACACCTTACAAGCTCACTAGTGACACCCCAGGAGACAACGGGGGGGATTGGGGGGGTTGATGTATATTTAGGGAGCAGATTGGGGGCAATCATTTGGATTATCTTTTAATTAAGGACACTTGAATTGTGCCCACTCTGTTGAAGCAAACGCCCAGCTGCTAATGAAGTTTAAACAGACATACTTTGTTTAATTATGGCTAATCGCAGAGGCCCAATGTCCAGCCCTCTTTGATCTACCACTGGCAGGGTAATCTTTCTGGCAGATAGCATCTCGCGTTCGTCCCTGGCTCCTTTTTAGACGTTGCTATGGGAGGTCCGAGATTAAGCATGGGTTAATTGAGCCAGTGTAGATTATTTGTGCATAGTCTGTGGGTGCTGTGTGTCAGACAACAAGTGTACTAACTAATGCTAGATATTCAGGTTTAATAGGGTGCTGTAAAGTGGGGATGTAAGTACAAGATATCATTTCTGTAATCAACATTAAATCACTATTGAATTATATGCTGACCACACTTCTGAGGTGAAAACATTTTTAGAAATTCAAAATGTATGAATGTAAATATAAAGTTCTGAAGAACTTTAGTGTCACATTTTTTATCAGTTTAATGCTGAATAAAGTTTTCATTTATCTATAGATCTAGAACTCTTGCTGAAGTGATACATGGGTTGGAGGAAAGTCCATATGTCTTCTTAGCACAAGTCCAGAGGAAATGGTGTCCAACAGGGGAGAACAAACATGTTAAAAAGAAAACAAAACAAAAGAAAAAATGTTGCTCTTTAGCTGCAATCTAACCCTCTCTCCGGTGTCTTTCATCTGTAGTAAGTATGCGGTGTAGAGAGGTTTCCCACTGATACAGTAAGAGCGATACACCCAAATCACTAACTAAGCATGGGAAAAGGCCGTAGGAAATACTACTCTTGTTTCATTCTCTCTCTCTCTTCCTCTGTCTCTCCCAGACACACATTGTTTTTCTTTCATTTTAAGGTCTTAATCAAATTCTCATAGTTTCTCGTGCTTCTTGGACGATGCAGTTTAGTTTGTTCATTCCATCCTTCTGCTTTTCTCTGTTTTACATTTTTATTTATGCATTTATTTATTTGAAATAGTGATGTGTTGTGTAAGTGGAACAACCCGTTATCTGTCGTGTCACACTCTGCATTGAACACAATTGTCTTGTGTTGTTTGTGTGTGTGAGTTGCTTTTTTCATGTGCGATATTCATTTGAAGGTCTTTGAGTCAGTTTCTTGAGTCAGCAAATTTGTAAATAAAGACGCCACACTATTCATTAATTGACTTTTGATTGTTGTTGTCAGAAAGAACATAAATCAAGGCATCATTCTTACAGCACTATCTAGATATTCCGCTGACTGACCTAAATTTCGGTCAATTAAATGCTATTTTTTGTGGTTTTCAATACACACAATATGTTTTAAATGCATTAGACATTTATAAACGTACTGTAAATATACAGGACTGTAATGGCAAGAACTAATCAATACTGATGTTAGTGCTTTCCAGGACTACTTTCCAGGCTTCTCTCCTCATCCATATTTAAAAGTTTATGGCTCACCCAACAAGAGTTTCCCAGTGGTAAATACAACAAAGGTGGCTTTACATATCCAATTTCAGACTAGGAAACTTTATGATCATTTACGATATCATGTGAAGGCAGCATTACTTAGTATTTGTGTTCATATGCAATTGGAGCTGTAAATATGGCTGTCAGTCCCAAATGTAGTTCATATAAAGTGCTGTTTAGTACTGTTCTCCAGACAGGTACTGAAAGCCTATTTCATTTGGTACTGTAAGTGCGAGTTGGTCAAGCCCAATTTCCCATCTAAAGTCTTATAATTAGATTTACAGCTTCAATTACTCCAAAGTAAAATCTCAAAACTATTCACAAGCCACTTAAGACAAAGTAAATGAAATTATGCATCACTTTTTGTGAATAATTTAATATTTCCTTTGCCAAATATGACAGAATGGCTAATTTATTAATAGACAGACACAAAGTCGAGTCAAAACGTCTATCCTCAGGGTGGATCTGCTTTCAGAAGAACAAGCCCTTGTTAAATAAGTTAAATGAGAAGGTCTCCATGGCAGTACTTGCAAGTTTACCAGCAAACACCAAAGAAGCAAGATTACACAAGCTCTGCTCACTGGCGTCGTGATCTCGGAGGCCCCTGCCGTGCCTCCTCGTGAGATGAAATATTTAAATCTCTGTGTTTATTAGTGGCATGATAGAAAAAGGGCTTTTTCCCTTTGACTTGTGCATACTGACATTGCACACATAACAAACAAACAGAAAAGTCTCTTGATCCATAATGGATGGCATCCCTCAGTTTTGCAAAAGAGCATTATTAAAGAAATTGGGCTAGTGGGGCGAGCTCCCATTTGTCAACATTAACATTTCGTCAATAAACAAAAGAATAGGAAGTAACATTTATGCTCCATATTGGCTTGAAAAAAATTACCAGTCATCAAAATGACATTCACCATAAGAACATTTACTTTGTATAAATGAACAAATCACATTGTGCAGCATCATTTGGCATCTGCCTGGAGCACATTTAAAGTTTTAGGTTACAGAAAAGAATCAATAACCATTTAAGTGAGATATTTGTACAAAGCCATGAAGCATACTGCCACATTTGATCAAATTTAAATAAGAGCATGTTTAAATCCTAATCTGCCAATTGTAAAACAATGTTTCATAAAAGAATAAAATAGAATAACATCTTTGAAGTTATTCAAAGTTATTCGATGTTCTTATGTGTTGCATCTAAATACATTCTCCCAGAAATACTGTGGCTTAATAGGCAATGGAGGTAGATAGCCGAGAGACTAAATATTTATCTTCATGAGAAACACCATTTCAAGATCTTTTGGCAATGCACTTTGGCTTTCCTAAGTCTGGAGATGTCTCCTAAAAGACAGAGCTCCTCCTCGCAGTCTCCTTCAACTTTCTTTAAGGGATTACTGTTTGGCAAAACTGCCTCTACTTTCATACTGTCTTTTCCAAGGGTTGTTACAGTAAAACTGTGTTCAAGTTGAAGATAACTACAAGGACCTTAAGGATGACAGGACATCATTCAGAAATTCCAGAGGCACCACTGTCCTCATTTTAAACCGCTGTGTTTAGATACAACTCCAGGCAAAGTCATAAACACTTGTTAATTTTTTTCTTTATTTTATTTTTGTTGTTGTTGGTATTAAAGTGCTCATATTATTGGTTATGAAAAGTTCATATTTTGGTTTTGGGAGTCCCAAATAACATCTTGGCCTGCATGCAAAGTAAAAAAAAAAACATTCTTTTTCTTCATTTATTTATTTTTACTTTTAGTTTTATTTGTTCAATGACTCCCAAATGATTCGTTCAACGATTAATTTTTCAAACCTCTCCGGTTTGTGAGCGTTGTTTGTGAGCTTTAAATGCTCCAACAGCAGCCCCTAATGGAAAAGAATGAATTTGCATTTTCATTCAGACCAAAGAAAAAAAAAAAGACAAACAAGTGGGCAGACAATATGATGTTTTGATGTCAACATGAAACAGACTCCTTTTAAAAATTACTCGTTTCAATGATTCTGAGTAGACTCTTTCTTTTGAGACCAAACAACTTCATACACTATGAACTAATTCTAAGTATGGGTCACCATACCTGGTTACAAGTCACTTTACTTTCAGATATAAAACTTTGCAGGATGTTTGCATTCACTTAGAACCGTGTTACACACAGCCTGACAGATCAGCACACTTTAAGACTTAAGCAATTGTTTCCGCCACGTTAAATCTTGCATAACTAAAAAGTTTGCTCTCCAGATACTATTTGTGTCTTTCGTTATAGAAATTGAAAATGATAACAGGCCCAAAATTGGTGGAACATCAGGCAAGATATGTCTTGCCCGAAGCTGTTATTCTGTTCCCAATCAAAGTTAATATTTCCCACCTGATGTCTTTAACATCTGGGTTTTTATGTTTCCTTCGGGACACCAAGGCCTCGCTGGAGTTGTGACCTGATAACATCTGCAAATAAGCGATGGCTTTGCCCACATGCTCCAGAGCCGGCAGGCCTCTGTGCCGCCCCTCTGTCCTCTCAACGCTTTCAACACCTCCTCAACACCCCCTTAATAAACATTCTTTCAAAGGTCTGCAGTGAAAATCCACACACTCTCTCACTGTGTTTTATTAAATACTGTAGCATGTCTCCTGGACTGACTCTTGTAATCTTTTGAAGCATTTGGACATGTAATGTACTTCCCACAAAAGGGTGAAAATACATTTGTATTTCCAATCGCAGCTCTGGACAAGGCAAAAGAAAGACATCTGCCTCAGCTAGAGGCATCAAAGAAATCCAAAAGGGAGTTTTAATACTACATGTGTGGTGGAGGTGCGGTGAACTCTCCACTTTCATTTTGCCTTCCTCTACAAAAGCTTGAAAAACACTTTTAATAGAGCTGGATTTATGAGATGCCGTAGGATACATCTGCTCCCCTCAAAGAAGTGTACAACTGGCGATTTTGTCCTTTGAAATAACGGATGCTCAATTGTCCTTAGGCTAGTGAACGGACGTTTACTAGATTAAGACATTAAAAAACAACAGTTGTGTTATAGTTGACTGTCCCCAGAGATATGGTTTGATTTATGTCACATGTAAGTTTTACTAAACAAAATAAACAAACTAATTGTTTAGTCAAAACATGAATTAATTGGTTTGGATTGGTTTGGTTTTGGTTTCGTTTCGTTTTTAGACTTCAGACTTGTGTATAAAGTTTTTTTTTTGGGCCATGCATTTGCTCACATAGGACACAAAACATCTAAGAGTTGTACCCCTTCCTTAATATAGGTGAAACCCATGTGTAAATGTATTCATGTTAAATATTCCCAATTGACATGTTCTGCTTTAGTGGTTGTAAAAGGCCTGGAAAGATCAAGGATGGATCCACTATGTCATTTGCCTTAGTCACTCTATTTGGATGTCTCTCTCACTCTCCCTGACTCTCTCTCTCAGTCTCTCCTCTCGGGAAAATCTAGTGTCTGCTTTTTTCACTGCATTCCTGTTGGTGTATGCTGCTTGTCATGAAAATTCTCACGGAAACCAAATATGAGAAAATAGGAGAGGGTGGGTTAAAAAAAAATCACATCATTTCAAACTAAGAGATGTTCTTGTACATTTTAGAGTAAGGGAAAATAAACAAATAGCTGAAGATGAGGGGGGGAGAAGCTAAAAGTGTTTCCATCACCACTCCAGCTGTTTTCCCAGGAAGGAGCTGGACTTAATGCAGCCTTGTGCAAGTGACCTAGAATTGACAAATCCTACACTTACAGAGGTTTTATTAATGGTCCTCATTATCTATAGTAGTCATTAAACAATGAAATTAGCATATGGAACCGAAACCTGTTTACATTACATCTGAGAGACAATTGGAAGGTCCTAGCTATCCTTGACAATACAGGCTCATAATGGTTTCGGATTAATCAGAAAACAAGACACGTAGAGGTGCTGAGCAAGCAAAGGCTGCTGACTTTCAACTGATTAGCTGCTTGATATTATTTCGACTGAGCACAAGATTTTGCCTTTATGGGCAGTTAATTAAAGGGATAGTTAACCCAAAAATGAATATTCTGGCATAATTTACTCACCCTCATGTACTTCCAATACTGCCTGACCTTCTTTCATCTGTAGGTCATAAAAAAGATGTACTTTTATACATAAAATCAAAGCCAGAGGGGTCAAAACCACACTGGATTTGCATTGACACTGTGTGTGGGGGGTTTCTCAGAATATCTTTTGTATTTGCAGAAGAAAGTTCGTTTTTGGGTGAACTGTCTCTGTAGGCCTTCAGATATGAAAAAGTAAAAACATGATTGCATAAGGGTGTATGTAAGTGTGTATTGTACGATTTGGATGTGCAATCTATTCACTCTTGAACGGCAGGTATTTGCAGTTCGGCCTTGCCTTTTTCTGAAGAACTCGGGGAATAATTTGTTGGAGTGTTTGAGAAACAGAAAAGCCTGGCATGAACTGTGCTTGAACCCAAAGCCTGTGAAGACTACGTCAAGAGATGCTTCGATTTTTCCCTCCCTCACTCTCTCTCTTCAACCATGATCAAAAGTTCAGAACCCTGTATGTTTTGTATTCACGAAGGAGAGAACCTTTGAAACCCTTTGGATTAGAGAGTGTTGTCAGCCCACGTTAAAGGAGAGAGGAGGAAGGACAGCTCACAGTTCACAGAGGTGTGTGTGTGTATGCATGCAACAGTGTGCATTTATCCACCTTGTAGTCCAGACCGTGAACATGTCATAATGAAGGTGTTAGAAAGTCAACGCTGAAGAGGTTAAGACCAAATTAGTCTGGGTCGTAAGTCTTCCACTTCCTCGGTAGCAACACCAAATCTTATTTTAGGGGCTGCAGGGTAGAATAGCCATACTTTACAGGTGGTGCTATTTTCTGTGGGATCATCCAGTTGAATTAGAGTGTGATTGAGCTAAACATGTGTCCCAGTGGTCTCCAGCTTGGACGGCTGCCCACCTCTGCTTCATTTGTCCCTCACTAAATATTTTTTGACAACTCTCAAGTGGTTACTGACAGCTTTCCAGCCATTAAGACATGGGGAATGAACACACAAGCCATGCTTTATAATCTTGAATTAACACTGGAATTCTGTCATCACTCTTGTGCTAACCTAGACAACAGCATGAACTACATGTAAATGGTGATAGACAAATGTCTATGTATGTGTGTGGGTATATAAATATAAAAGTATGTATATACAGTAAATGGATAGTCAAACTTAAAATATTAGAATTTCACGAATGTCAAACAAATTGTTAGAGATTAACTTGAAACCAGCTTCAATTTTTAAAATAATTGTAATCAACTGATTGTAAGTTTTATTTATTTATTTATTTGATATATGAAGTAATTTCCCACAATATCAGAGTAACTTTAGTGACCACATTACTATAAGTGAGTGCACATTTTGACACCCAGTCCTTTCCTTTCCTTTCCTTTCCTTTCCTTTCCTTTCCTTTCCTTTCCTTTTTGAACAATACATTTCTTGCTTTATATTTTGATAGATTATATATTGTGTGATATAATGCAAATAAATGTATTTATATTTAATTTGCAATGAATGATTCACACAAAAAAAGTTTGGTAACACTTTATAGGGAATACTAATTCACTATTAACTATGACTTTTACCTCAATAAATTCCTAATTTGCTGATTATTTAAGTATTATGGTAATGCAGAATAAGGCATTAATATGTGTTTAATTAGTAGTAATAAATAATAAGAAGTTTGTTATGTTTATATACTGTTAAATATAAAACAGAAGAACAACTGTATTAGGAAACTGTTGTGAAGTGGGAACCAGCTTCATGCACCCACTATATAATGACCTTGAGACTAGTTGTTTTTTGTCAGACATTGGTTCTGAGAGAGTGTGTTTTATTATTGGAATGCATATAAGTGTTTAAAAGTGAGCAAATATGCTTGTAGGCGACTGTATGTCAGTCTTTTTTCTCTCTTCTTAGCATAAATGTCTCATGTCATGGAAGTTAAACATTCCTTTATTGTAGCTAGAGTTATACAGTACATATACATACAACACAGTGTTCCTCACAGCGCTGCTTTATCTTCACTTGCTTAACTCTTGAGTAGCTCTTGTCCATTCAAGGCAAGGGATTTCTCTCTCTGTTCCCCCTTCACTTCATCCACTCCTTCTCCAGTGAGCTGGAATCACTTGAATGTCCCACCCAAGCACTCTCTGGCCCTAGAGAGGACGGCTCAGAGTCGCCCATCTCCCCAGCACTCCACTGCTCTCAAGCGCCTCTCTACTCAATGAGCCCAGCTCCCAGCTGGGAGGCCCATTGATGCCCCGCTTTGGGTCGATTGTTCCCTTTTGGAGAGGGGAGGAGAGGGGTGGAGTGAGTGGGGCCGCCCTAACCCCACCCCTGGGCATTGAGCTTGGCCTAGCAGGTGTAAACATCCAGCACTTCTCTCCCCATGAGTGGGCAGTTAAGAACCCCAGGTAGTCATGGAGAGTGCCTCAGAGGAATTAAGAAATTAGAGAGAGGAGAGAAAAAAGTCGATGAATGGAGGGATTTGGGATGGCGGGAGGTCGGGGGAGGAGGAAGAGGAGAGCAGGCCCAGGTGTTCGGGCTTATTATATGACCCAATATGTTGTGAGCAAGATAACCTTTCACATTCAGCGGACCCCACGTAAACCCACCAAGGCCTTTTTCATGGTCAAGGAGTCATCGTAATAAAAGCGCAGAGCTCACCTTACATTGCCGGCACATGCCTGTGCACAAGGCCTGGTTTTGTGACATCGCTGCTCTTTTAACCTCAACAAATGTTTACTATTTTAATCATTTTTTTTTTAAATATAATTTATTCCAAAAACTATTATTATTACTATTATTGATTTATATTTTTCCATTGTAGTTTTTTTTTTTATTCTAAACAAATAAATAAATTATATATATATATATATATATATATTTCACCAGTTTCACAAGATGCATAGCACATTTAATGCATGTAAATGTGAGTAATAATTAGTTATTACTAGTTATTACTGCATGACCATATTCTGAATCCCAAATAGGCCTACCTTCTTATCTATGAATGAGAAGTATTTTAGGAGCTTAACAAAAATGGAATAGAAAATAAAACATGAACATCATCTTTTTTTTTCTTCTTCTCTTTTTCTCACCTAGTGTCAGAAGTGTTAAGCATCATTCTCACATACTGACATTTTTACTTCATTTCATATCAAAGCTAATTATAATCCACAACTGACCAGTCGGGATGTTCTATGAGTTTAGAAGTTGACCTGACAACATACTGTTACAATATACCGAGACCTGTCCGGTATGCTGGGCGTTTGGAAAGAGAAGGTTAAAGGAAATCCCAGTGCTTCAGCTCTGTCTGTCATGTTAAAGTGCAAGTGTTTGAAGAAGTGATGTTTTCGTTGATGGTACTGGAGTGGAGAGTGAATGTGTATGGGTAAACAAAAAATATGTGTGAAGAGCCTACAAAAAAAGACAGCCATTTAGTATGGACTGGATTAACAACATGAAAAAAAAGAAAAAAAAAAAGAACTGCATTTATCTTCTCTAGCATACGACGGAAATGAAGCTCCATTAAATGCTTTCATTTCCAGGCAACTTAACACCTGTGTTTTATTCATATATTTATTTTTGCTTTTCAACGAGGATAGGGTGAAGCCTCAATGTGTGAGGACTGTTATTTAGTGTCTCTCTCTCTCTCTCTCTCTCTCTCTCTCTCTCTCTCTCTCTCTCACTCCTCACGAAGTGTTATTTACTAGCGAGATATCATCCTCTCTTTAATCCTCTTAGCATTGGATTTCAGTTGTACTTACAGCGTCCTGCACCTGCTAAACTGCTGCCTGCTAAAGCTGCATAAATACACATACAGTAAAGGTGCATCATAGGCTATACCGACTCTCTAGAATTGAGCGGCATGCAGAGAGAGTAAGGAGGGATGCTTGGCTTTCTAAGATACTTATTTAGCATGGACTTGGACTGTTCAATTCAGTCGGGGTCTTGTTGAGAGTAGCTCAGGATTGGACAGGCGAGTTTCTGCATAAATCTGTTACAAAATTAAGCTATTGCAACTTTGTAGTTTGGAGGTAGCCAGCATCAAAAGCTCCTTTAACTGCATGATGCAGTGCTTAGGCATTAGGTATCAAGTCCTTTGTGGATTTAAAAATTCCCAGAGCATGTATCTGTTTGGTGGATGCAAAAATATTTGGGATTTTTGCATTTGCATACATGTTTTTGAGATTGTGGCTAAAATGTTTCAATCACTTACATGTTTCAAAACTTCTAAGCTGAAGTTAAGATGTCTGTTGTGGTCCTGGAAGTTTCAGTCACATGCTACAGTTTATATGAACTACTGGTTCACAAAAGTTAAAATGAATAATCAATATGATAAATCAAGATTCAGAAAATATCCCAAAATTAATTATCCTTTTAATCATGTTTTTATTGTGTTACTGTATTTTTATTTATGTTTTAACCTAATACACTGTTTTGCAAATAACTTGGTTTCGAGAGGATCGCTAAACGAGTAATCACACACGGCTGTCAGCCCGTTTACCTAATCA
>JAUMHR010000049.1:13588200-13599969 GCA_032361145.1 Enteromius fasciolatus
CTATAAATTCTCCCAGCTTTCATTTCCCTGCATCTCGCTTCTCGTGCATCCCCCCTCCTCCCCTTCTCCACCGTTTTTATTTGAAATTCCAGAAATTTCCAGGGGGGCAGACTGTGAACGAGCCGAACGCCGAACTCTCAACCACGCTACGGTTCTATCAATTAGGGTTCGGAGTTCGCCGTTCCCCAGACAGCACGCCAAATTTGCTTTATTATTATTACAAGGAAAGCGTGAACTCTTGAAATATGTATATGTACAGTATATGCATATGTATATGTACATGTATATGTATGTATGTATTGTGTGTGTGTGCGTGTGTGTATGTATATACTGTATACAGTATATATGTATATTTATAAAAAGAAACAACAATACACTATAAAACACAATAAAAACATGATAACATAATAAAACATTTTAAAACATTATTAGCTATCTATTTTTGCAAATAAACTCTTCATAAAATAAAGACTAGCTAGCTGTGAATCCTCATGTTGTGATGCTTCATTTGATGTTGCTGTATAATGTTTTAATTTTGTTTTGAAGTTGCAATGTGTAACTGAGTGAAAAGGCATATCAAAGGCGTATTTCCATTCCATATCCATTTTTTTACTTTAACAAAAACATGTATTTTAGATTTTGATAACAATCACAAAATATTTTAGAAGAGAACGCAACATCACAGTTGTTTGCACCAGTGAGCAATAAGCTCGCAGTGATCTGCCGCTTCAGATCAGTGAGTTACATGACTGCCCCCTACTGATCATGTCTTTCCTGTGTCAAAGCATTTTCTGAGTTTCCGCATAATACACTGGTGTCACGCGAGATCACTTTCCTTCACTGCGCGCATTTTGAATGGCCGGATCTGTAGAATAGATACTGTAGAGATAGTGCTGATCAAGTTATTACTATTTTTTGCAATAATTAACAAGTAGATTGTCACGATGTCTGTCTTGTCTCATCTGGTCCTCGTGTTCAGTCTTTGTTTTTGTTTTGATTCTGTTTCACACATGTTTTTGCCTCGTTTGTAACTCCGCCTCTCTCATTTGTGTTTCGCTCCCTTCCAGACATGTTTCCAGGTGTCCTGTATTATGTCTTGATTAGTTTTGTATTTAAATCGTGATCTGTGTTTCATTCAGTGTCAGTCGTTGTTTGAATGTAATGTCACGTCTGTGCGTATTCGTCAGCTGTATCCTGTTTATAATTAAATATGTTTCTGCTTCACTGAAATTCACGTCTCCTTGTCCACTGAGAAGACGTTACAGAATGACTGACCACAAATGGAGGTGACATTCACTTTGGACCACGCCACGCTTATAATCCGAGACCCACTGTTCGAGGACTATGTAACACAGTTTTATCAACTGGCTGAATGGTCGGGTCTCATAAATGTGGCAATCATCGCCGCATTCAAACACGGTGCCTGAGCTTACAGCACCGCCAAGCTCCCGGACATTCTGGTATTAAAGTGGAGGTCGCCAGTATTTCTGTGCCTGATGATGGTCCGGACGCAGTCAGGAGGATCGGCGCAACTGATCGAAATGCCGCGTGAGAGCTTCGCCGCGCTGGATGCACACATCTCCGTGGACTCGGCCCGCATTCACAAACTGTCGCAGATTCCAGTCCTCCTCCTCCAGATCCGGTCCTGGAAATTTCGGCCAGGAGAGCCGATCCAGAGTCCTCCGGACTTAGAGTGGGAGTCAGATATGCCAGAGTTAATCCCTGCGGATTCTGGGTCTGTGTATTCCAACTCTGGATGTAGAGTGGAAATCAGACATGCCAGTTCTGATCCCCACGGATTCCGGTCCTCCATTTCCCACTCTGCATTTAGAGTGGGAATCAAAGAGGCCAGAGTTGGTCGCCTCGGTGTCAAATCCGCAAATATTGCGTCCTAGCCCCGAATCACAGTCAGGGCCACCGTGTGTTGGTTCGGTTTCACAGTCATGACCAGGAGTGCCATTCGTAATCCCTGCGGTGTACAGTTCGCAACTATCGGGTCCCAGCCACGAATCACGATCAGGGGAGACGTATGAAGGTTCAGTCTCCGAATCATGGCCAGGAGAGCCGTTCTCGGGTCGAAGCCCCGAATCACGGTCAGGAGAACTGTTGTCAGGTCCAGTGCCCGAGATACGGCCAGGAGTGCCGATCCAGCCACCCGCGGATTCCAGTCCGCAGTTTTCAGGTTACAGTTATGTCACAATGTCTGTCTTGTCACACCTGGTCCTCTTGTTCAGTCTTTGTTTTTGTTTTGATTCTGTTTCACACGTGCTTTTGCCTCGTTTGTAATTCACCTCTCTCATTTGTGTTTCACTTCCTTCCAGCCGTGTTTCCAGGTGTCCTGTATTATGTGTTGACTAGTTTTGTATTTTAATTGTGATCTGTGTTTCAGTGTCAGTCGTTGTTTGAATGTAATGTCACATCTCTGTGTATTCGTCAGCTACCCTGTATCCTGTTTATAATTAAATGTTTTTCTGCTTCGCTGAAATTCAAATCTCCCTGCCTTCCTTGTCCGCTGAGAAGCGATACGTAATCGTTACATAGATAGAATACAAAAATAATGCAAAATTCTGTAAAAGTACATATATACAAGTAGCATATAAACACTGAATATTGCTGAACATGCTAACATGCCCTTGAAGTTTTTAAGCATGCGAGTTTAAACAAAACATTTATTTTGAAGGCCAAACATCTTTCCTTTTAAAGACCTCAAAAAGTGTTTGGCTAACATTGAGCTCAGACATCAGTCTCTCGGGATGACAGTGGCGCTGTGAGGTTTTTAATGTTCGCTCTGTCCCTCAAGAGCTCTCCCGACCCTTCATTCCCTCTGTGACTCCTCCGGTCTATGTGTGTGTGTGTTATGCACATATATGTGTGTGTGAGGTATGGGTATCTCCAGCTAGAGGCGAACAATATGGAATTTGAAATATTAGCCGCCGTTGTGATTGAACATGGCTTTCTTATCACCAGGTTGCCAGGTAGGTGCACTATAACGATGACTTATCGCCAGGGTGAGTAACAGCAAGTATATAACAAGATTCCCAGACATGACAAACGCCACCCCCAGGACACCCTGTACCCGACCTCTCACAGACAGGGCAACAGATGTGCCCCTGTTCCTTACGTTTCAGCATATACTCACGTGTGCCCTTACGGCTAAATATGGCCTTTGCTAAGTCGAGGTTAGAGGGTATAGTCATTTTAATAGCCATTTACCACCTTGTCACCATTTGCTTTATGTTATGTACTATGTAAGACTTTATAGTCTTTCTTTCTGCCTCTTTTTATAGGGTACATAGGCCTACATAACCACTTAGTTCTTCTTTATGTAAACGGGACACATTCATTCATTCATTTATTCATGCATTTATTAATTAATTTATTCTCTGTCTGTCTATCAAGTATCTAACTATAAAAAAACACTTTCTGGGAATACTTGTAATCCTGAAAAGGGTCTCTTTGTTGTAGTGATATCTTATTTTAAAGCTTTTTCATTATTAGAAATGAGTAAATGCTTTGCTTCCAGGTTTTATTTTTTATTGTGCCCTTTCATGAAGAAAGGCATTGCTGTTCTGAAGCTGCATGATAATTGAACTAAATTATTCATAGTGATTGATAGTGCTAATGTGAAGGGAATTACAATGCCCTGTGATTGTTCCATAATAATACAATGTTTTGTATATTAAAGTTAGATTTTTCTTGTCTCTCTTATGCCATCTGAAGAACATATATGTTTGTAAGATCTCAGGCTTACAAGAGCACCGGGGGTAGAAAAGTCCCTCATGAGGGAACGCTCATGGATTTAGTGTCAGACAAGGTCAGAGGTACAGTCACAGGGTTCAAGCCGTCTTGTCGCTGTCCTAAGTGGGCGACATTTGCAATTTGACTTCCCATGTATATGAGTGTGTGGGAGCGTGTGGAGTCAGGGGAGTCACTCTGAAGTATTTGGAGGCTTATCATGTTGCATGTCAAAAGAACTGACCAACCTTGCTTCAAGCCTAGGACTGCTGACCTTTGACCCAAGTGTTAAACCAAAAACAGATGCCCCTGAACTGACTCATATCCGGCCTTTAAACAAGCTTGCAGGATTTTTTTTTCACCACCTTCAGGCTGTTATTTTTCTAATTTCACATGTGTCACTTGAGAAAAACTGAATTTAGTTTTAGATTATTTGAAGTGTCTTCTGACTTTTATTTTGAAGTTCTTTTCTCTTGTCTTGTCTTCTTGATCCTTCCTGATTGTATCCAGGTGTTTTGTGTTAGTTAATTAGATCCCCATCCATCAACAGCCCTCATAATGTCTCGCACTGTTTTGTGTAGCATGATTTATAGTGATGAGTTTCTGCCGATGTTTTAAATAATTATATTGTCTTATGTCTTTTTGCCTGCGCTTTGTTAAATTAGTGCAGTTTTGTAAAAGCGAAGATTTAGATTCAAAGATTTATTGACCACTGTTGATAAACTCCCATTTTGGTGTTCTGATATTAGTAAAGGCTCATGAGTTGAAACAGAATGGTTTGTCAACAGCACTGCTCTTTTGGCGAGGTCACTATAATTCTGTTTACTTTTCAGAAGAATATTTACCCTCTGGGCTTTTTGAAAGCATCCTGTGAAAGTTCACCCAAGAAAAGCAGTGGGAAAGAAAATATACACTCTCACATCACGGACAGCATTATAAAGTTGGGCTCGAGGATGCTAGAGCTCATTATAAGAGGAGGAATTAGATCTGCATAGTTGCTTGCTTGATAAATGTCTGGGTGGGATCCTGCTTTTACTTTCTCATCACTTTAGCCAAACATTTTTCCCTTTCTTCCAAATTCTTTTTGCAACTCACTAATCTTGCTTCCTTTTTTAAATTTGATCGCAAATAGGATGGAGATAAACTATATACTCTCTAACAAGGTTTTCCAATCCACTCTTATAAGCTTTGCACATTTTTGGCGGCTCACTAATATGATACACCCAGTTCATGTAGCCGTAGGTATTCATTTGTATATGCCAAATTTTGCTTTAAGTTTTTTGTTGTGCATGTGTGTATAATATGTGTAGTTCATAATGTAAAGTTGTCCCCAAACAGCAATGTCACAGTCCTATCCATTGAAATGCAATAATTGCAATCCATAAGCATAAGTGCAAATTAATATTGCGTTAGAGCATTCGAGACACTATTTGAAAACACTGCAATATAATTTATTCTGCATCTTTTCTTATAAATCAGTTGACTAAATTGTACAACATTATTATGATATTAATATGAACCTTAGATGAAACCAAAAACAGGTGGAGTTACATGTTTTCATGAGCCCGTTTGAACAATACTGAAATCTCATCTGCAAAATACATAACTGTCTGGTGTTTACGACAAACTTCTGTTTACTGCCAGATCCTGACCTGTCCAATATATTAGACACACAGATCACATATTATTTAATGTAATGGTTTTAACCACCACTAACCTAAAATTAAATATTGGTTGCTTTTCTGCTTTTTTTAGTTGCGGGTGATATTCAGAGACAGTTTAGGCAATAATAACATTTGGGACAGATTCCTGAATGCAAACTTGCATGGGTCGGATTAAACCATCAATAAGCACTATCAGTAGTGTTAGGCTCCAGACTAATGATTTATACTCCCTAACATGGAACTGATCTCTATCAGATTGATGAATGCACCAACCAATCATGTTCCTGCAAACCCACAGCATGTACATACACCAATAAGTGATGATAAACGGCTCCCGTCAGAGTTATTTATGCATTGAAGGGGTCCTAGCATTGGCCCGCCGTGGGGTGGAGTTTCCATAGTCATTCTCCCGGTCGGTAGGTGGTCTCTTTTTTTTCTTTGCTTGCCTGGTCTCATCCTCCCCTGATATAGAGGTTCTGCTTAACCTCCCTCGCAGATGGCTGAGGGATGCGTCCCAGCTAGGGAGAGGCCTGTGGCCCGTGGATCATCCCACACAATCTTACAACAGAAACCCCCCTCACACAGTTTATGTTCTTCAGATGCCTGTGGTGGACATAGAGGGATGCACATGGGGGATCTGGAGGCCATAAATGGGCTTGTCATGAAGGAACATGGTTCTTCTTACATCCTGTCTCTGTTTAACACGTTTAATGTGTGGGTGTTATTGTGTGTCCACTGTGTTCAAGTCATGGTAGATTGCCGTAATTAGTTTCCAACTCTGACATATTGCCTTAGATCTGTCTGTCATGTTTATTTTTGTTTAGGCAGATGTGTAAAACTTCACCTCATGCCAGAATCTACTCTTTGTGGTGACTGTGTTTTTTTTTTATTATTCAGCTGACTTTTGATCAGACTTTAAACAGATCCTTTTCGTAATTTTCCCTGTTTTTCACCATACAAATAGCCTTGTAAGCCATTTAATCACAAACATACACTGATTTGTATAAATATCTATATAATTTTATTTTAAAATATTAGCCATTTATTAATAATAATTAAACACATATTCATTTTATATTACCTTTTATCCCTAATCCTACCTAAAACTTAACAACTACCTTACTAACTATTAATAAGCAGCCAACCTATGTTGCGTAATTCTGTTAATCAGATTCTGAATGAACTTAGACCATACCAAAAATCAATCAATCAATCAATCAATCAACTGGTCTTGTGCAGGTTTATTCTTGATTTATTTTTATTTTTTTCTCCTGAATTGAATTTCATTTAAAGCTAATATATGAGTGTATATATGTAAATATATTTATATATGTAATTTTATTTTAGAATATTAGCCATTTATTACTAATAATTAAGCACATATTAATTATTTTTATTTATTTTAATTATACATACCTAATCCTACCGAAAACTTAACAACTACTATTAATAAGCAGCAAATTAGAAATCTATTTCTAATTAGAAATATGCATTGCCTATTCTAAAGTGTTTAACTGACTTATATTTATATTGTGTTTAATTGACGTGTGTGTGTGTGTATATATATATATATATATATATTGTACACCCTACTTATGGTATAATTTGTATAGTGTATAATTTTTTGTTACAGAACCAACACATTTTATGCTTTATGTGAGATGGTGAATTATAACTTTTCTTTTTAATCTTTGGCTACCTTCAGCTGTCTTATAAAGAAAGATTCTCATAGTTCCAAGTCTTTCTGAGCTGATGAAGTTCAGTTTTTATTGTGCAGGTGAGCTGTGTGTGCGGCTGACCTCAGAGTAGTGACTTTATGAGCTTTCTTCTCTTCTCATCCTCCTGTTTGCTTTCGTCTGTGTCTCCTCTCCTCTACTGTACGTTAAGTCTATGAATTTACGAGTTTTATGGAAGAAGAGAGAATACAAGGAGTAGTGAAGGACAGTTCATGTGTATGTGTGTATATATATGTGAGTGTGTTTATCTCGGCTCACTTGCATCGAACAATGCAGCAGTGCAGAAAGAACTCGCCTGTAAATGTCATGTTCCTTCAGACAGCCAGGACAGATGAGATGCAGACTGTACAGCTTAAAACCACACACTTAAATGCACAGGTGTCCTAATATGCTTTCAGTCAGAGCAAGGGTCTGGGTAGTGCATTTCCTTGAGCACACGGACTCTTTAATTGCAAAAGTTTCCAACTTCAAGCTGTTAAACAGACATTGGACCACTGTGCTCGAGCCATCTAAACTAAAGTGACAGTTATTGGCCCCTCTCGCCCAGGAAAAAACATTGAGCTATTTCCTGTTGTGTCCCATTTCGCAGTAGGAGTGTATTCCCATGCATTTGATATGGCCATATTAACCATGCGCTCGTGAGCTCAGTCCATAACTCATGACTTAGGCTGAAATTTACAGCTCTTCACTACATTAAAACATTCTCTGCATGTGTTTTCCCCTATTGACCGAATTCCCATAATATTGTTTTTCATAAAGCGTGCCGCATTTAATGCCTGTGTACTGTCTGTCAAGCATTTTGGCTTGAATAGTGCTCCTGGTTATAAATAGAGTAGGTGATGATAGGTAATACAAGGAAGCGATGAAGTTTTTGTGTGTGAGTGCGTGTGTGTGTACTTGCCCTTAGTATCAGTTCACTAGAAAGATTTGTGAGGACATATTTTCCCTTCTGTTTAAACTTTATTTATTTACTTATTTACTACAATGACTTACTTGCAATACTAAATCTGGCCTGTTGCTGATAATTATCTTGGTATTGGCTAATATTAAAAACTACTTATAAACTGTGTTAGTAAATTATAATTACATTTATATAATTATAATAATTCATTTAATTAACACACACACACACACACACACACAAATACATTCAGAAATTGCTAGTAAATTTCACAAATAATAATAAAGAAAGGGCAAGTAATATATTTAAACATGACATTTTACAGTAGAAATACTAGTATTTCAGTACTTCAGTAATCTCAAATAAAGAACAACTTTTTTTTTTTGCACTGACGAAAAAACATATAGAAACAATTTTCACTTCAAAAGAGTACCATTGAATAACCTGGCATTTTAAAGTAGAAAACTTGCATCTATGAATCATTTTAATGTGTATTTGTTTATTATTTTTCCACTTGTAATAGATGGAGACATGAATATGTGAGGACAAGGAAAAAGAGAAGAAACAGGATTGGAAGACAATGTGTTGGAACTGATCCTGAATCTCCCATCTGAATAATACTGCTCAACATGTCTTGGACACATGAAATAACCACTAGGCCACGCCTCCAACTGGTGAGCTTGACATTTCAGATGGTGGATCAAATGTTGGTGTATTTGTGCACACAAATAATCATTTGCAGTTTTACATTGACCTGATGATGTTGGGTTTGAACTGAGTGTCTGGTTCTAAGGTCTGTTTGCTGGACTCTGGTTCAGTGATTGGAATGATAAGTGCACAGCATGCAGAGTCGGGCCTGTCAGATGCTGCTGGAATAGCCATCAGTGTTGAATGATAAAACCCCTGTGCACTCTCACTGTGTAGAAAGAGACATTCCCTTTAACCTTCGTTATATTCTTTAATAGAAAATATTATGCATATAAATTACACACCCATCTTTTGTGTGTGTGTGATTCGTACAATATGAGGAGGGAGTTTAACATATTATCACAATTGTTTCTTTGAAATCATGTATTTATTTTCTTTAACAGTATTTCAATTAAGTTAACAAATGCTTCTTGATTTTTCTATACATTGTGCGCCTTGCATTTTAAATCAAGATGCCTTCAAATCCTACCCATGAGGACATGAAACTACTCTCTTGAAAAGTCATTCAGAGCATTTAATAAACTCTTCTGCAGATGTCTAATTAAGATTCCTAAATCAGCTGGAGTCATTTAGCCATTTAGATTCCTCAGCCACAACCATTTAACACTTATTTATTTATGAAATTGTACAGCACTCAGAAACTTTATCACACAGAAGCTATATCGGACTAATGCTTAAATGTTTATATGTGATGCTAATATACTGTAATATTCTTTTTCTTCTTTTCTTCTCAATTGTAATCAAGCAATACTAAGGTTAATTCACATGAAAAGTCTAATCAGATCAACTTAATTCAAACCAGAATAGAACAGCATATCACCTTGAATTACCTGGTGTGATTTTAGGAAAGTTATTTGTTTTTTTTAAACAGACAGAAAGAGTGAGAATTATATGCTTTGTTGTTAGTTTCTGTGGTTTTATAAATAACGCATGCTAACTGACAGCAACAGGAGGTCTAGTGTGGTTGTCCACAGGGTGGGGGTCTTACTTTGTCATCACATCTGTGTTTTGCTTCGATTTACTTTTCTTTGCTTATCTCTCTCTCTTTCTTTAGCTAGTCTTTGGTCATTTGAAATCTGGAAAATTTCAGCATGTGAAACACTAATAAGCTTTCTTCACAAAAAAGGATGTTCTTTTTTTAACAGATGTTCAGGGGATGGTTCAGAAAATGTTGATGACCTCAGGAGGTCTAATTATTAAGTATATGTATGTGATTTAAACATTAAACAAATTGTGGCTAAATTATTGCCTTTTTTTTCTTTCCTTTTAGTAACTTTTAAACATTTTAAACATTACTTTTTTTTTTTTTAACATTTTAAGCCATTTATAAACACAATGCACTGTATTATTATATTCTAAGAGGAATGATTTATGATTCTTCATTTAATTGAATTACTTTTTTTTTGTATTACACTTATTGGCCTGCTTTTTTAGCTTAAATGAAATTAATAGAAAGCATTTATTTCAAGATATCATGTTCCTCACTACTTTGAGGTGATGAAGAATGATGGCACCTAAACAGTCAGTGGGCCCAATTGACATTTATAGTATTCATGGTATTTAATAATAAGAAGCTAATAAAGGAAGAGATGGATGCACAAACAGATGATTGGCAAGCCGTTATAAACAATCTCACTATTAACACGTCTGCACACCATGCATCGACTCACCTCATCAGCAAACACAAACTCTCACAGAACTAAAATGTCACGTTTCACCTCTCTAGCTGTATTTTCTTGTTGACTTTGTGTATAATTTTGTCAGAGGATTTGCTTGCTGTTATCTGGATGTTTAATCCCCTGCACTGTTTCTGGCACCAGAACATGTAAACGGCACTCTTGGTTTACTTGTCACTCTTTGAGTAGTTGGCTAATTTTCGTTTACTTTCACACAGAGTCACTTAGCTCTATTTGTTTTCATAATTACAACCATAGTTCCTGGAGGCTATCCTTGCCCTAAAGGACGATTCAAAGAAAGCGAGAAATTTGGGCCTCTAGACCTCCTGACACCTCTAAACCTCCCAGAGAGGCTTGTCAAGGTCACTTCAAATTATCACGTTCTTGATAGTTCAGCACCTAGTCTTTGACATGCAACAAATATTAGAGTTCACAATGCAGCTTATTCTGCCCAAGAACTGCCCACAAGTAAAGATCGTTTGACTGACATTTAAAGCAACCAATCAAAATTCAGGTTGCTGTTTATGTGATTTCAGACATTTGATGGCACTAACCTGACAAACTTTAGCTAAGCATTTTCTCAAAGTACTCATTGTACAGTATAGTAACCCTTTTGCCAGAGATGAACTATATCTATCCATCCATACACATACATAAATAATGAACTTGGTGGTATCCTTTCAAAAGGTACTAATATGTAATTTTTTTAACGTATTTTTAGGGTAAAAATACGGTCTACCACTTGGTAAATAACATTTTAATGTCTTTATGTCCTTTAACATCTTATGTCGTTTCAAACCCAAGAAAAAAATAAGATATAGAAATTAAGATATAGTTCATGTGACATCAAGAATACTTTTTTTTGTCCAAAAATGACAACACTATTCAACAATTTCCTCTCCTCTCTGTCAGTCTTCGATGCACATTCATGGACTATTTTACTGATGTCTTTACTACGTTTTTGGGCCTTGAATGTGGTAGTTCCATTGCTGTCAATGCAGGGTCAGAAAGCTCTCGGATTTAATCAAAAATATTTTAATTTGTGTTCTGAAGATGAACAAAGGTCTTACAGTTTTGAGACTTTTTGTTTGTTGAACACTATACACTTGTTATACTGAATACGTTACACTGAATAGTTCACCCATTCCTATCCTCAATTTGTTCCAAATTTAAATGATGGAACATAAAAGGGGATAATTTAAAAAATGTGTTTTAATCCATATAAGGGCTTTTCACACTTGAAATTGTTAACCCAGGGTTATTGTAAACCCTGGATAAACGGAATCCTGGGTTATCTGTAATCATGTTTCACACTGCTTATATTAAACCTGGCGTTAGCGGTTAATCCT
>JAUMHR010000049.1:13607317-13625585 GCA_032361145.1 Enteromius fasciolatus
GATTTTGAGGTAGGTGGATTGTTATTTCTATGTTCGCGTTTGGCTCCTAATTTTGAGTCAGTCATCATTTTCCACGACTATCCACCACAACTCCAGAATTAGTGACAGTATTTGCCATGTCCTTCCACTCTGCCCAGTGTCAAAGATATTAAGAGAAACTTCACATTAGCACGGAAATGGACATGATAGTAAAGCACTTAGTGAGTGAGACTGGGACATCAATGGCCAAAGTGGGATGTCAATAGCCACTTACGTTAACGCCCTTGACGTATGCTGGCAGTGTCAATAACAATGAGGAACTGTCAATACCTCAATCAGTATTGTGGTCTCTGCACTGACTGACTCTCTCCAATGTTAACCCAAAAAGAGGTCTGTACTTTCTCTGTTGTGTTGCATTTTGATGTACCGTAAGTAAAATATGAGCAAGTAGAGTTCACATAGGCTACTTTAATTAAGTATTAAGATGTCAGGAGATGGAAAATAAAATGAGTGTATTTTGCGAGATGATATCTAACAAATCTGTCTCCTAAGATAAGTAAAGTTTCCATGCACCTAAATAAAGGCTTCACACTAGGAGGCTGCCCACAAATATGCCGGGGTTTGCAGGCTCCCATGAAGGATACCCCCGGGGTGGCTGAGAGAACAAGATGAACCGAGAGACTATTTGTGTTTGTGTGTGTGAAACTTGATGCATCGGAGGGAAAGAGGGGTCTCTAAGGCTGTTATTCTCCTTGGTGTCTCTGACAATGGTATAGACGGATGTTGTTTTGGCCTTGTGTATGTCCTATACACACACAAAGTCACACAGTCTCATGTACAGAGGTGATAGTCAAAAATGATACAAGAACACATCAGTGGATCTAGAAATGCTTCCTTGTTTACTCAATCAAACATGGTGTTGCAGGAAACTTCGGTTGAGGGCTATAAAGTTGATTTAATATTTTTGGGTTTTAGTGCCAAATGTGTTGGCAATCATGCATTCAAATTGAAATGTGCATCTGTGAAGTTATTCTCGCATACATCCTGTTTGTACGTTTCTTACTTTGTCGTCATTTGTGTGTGTAATCTGGTGAGTGCTGGGCTGCATGGTGGCTGCCTCTCTTGTTCTCCCAGCTGTCCTAACATGGTGCTGTGTTGACTGTAAACACAGCTGCAGGTCAGAGTAACAGACTGGTCAGACACTGGGTCAGTGTAGAGAGAGAGCAAGAGAGGGAGGAATCGTTTTAGAGAAGTCGCATGCTACAAAAATCTTCAACTTGAGCTTGACAAGTGGAACATCATCCTTTGTGTTGATCAGTGCTGTACTTTATGTAAGTTAAATGTTTACAAAAGTACTTTGGACAGTGAGCCCCAATAGGTATCTGGGCAATTTTGGGTGCTTAAGTCTGGGTAATTTTGGACACTTTTGCATATATATATATGTATATATATATGCATTAAATTAATATATATATATATATAATTTATTGATACATTTTTGTTTATTTATGTTTTTTTTGTTAATGTAGGTAAGTCAGAAATCAGGTCTTCTTAAGTTATAGTTGAATTAAAGGTTTATATTTTGGTTTTGGGAGTCCCCAACAACAGTTTGACATGCATGCAAGGTCTAAAATCAATAAAATTTTCTCGTTATATGCATTTCCCAGCTAGCCGGGAATGTTCTTGTAACTTTGACTAATGACCTCTCAAGGTTTTCTCAATGTTATCAAAAACATCCTTGCATAACGTTAGTACTTAATGTTTCCTTAACGCTATCTGTAATTGATAAATGTTTTAAAAATGTTAGGATAAAAAACATTATCATTGTGTGTTAGTGGAACGTTTTCAAAATGTTAGCATAAAAACATTATCACTGTGTTGTTAATGGAACGTTCTAAAAACGTTTTGAATAACGTTCTTATAATCAGACGAGAATGTTAATACAATGTCTAAAAAACTGGACAAATTAACTTAGTGGGAACGTAACGGGAGCATTTTTATTAAGTAAATTTTTTAGCTGGGCAAATGATTCATTCAACGATTAATTTTTACAAACCCCTCCTTTGCCTGATGCTAATTCTACGGTGATCGGTCGATTTCACGTAAAGCTGTGTTTGTGAGATTGTAACGCTCCTATTGGCAAAGAATAGATTAGCATTTTTATTCAGACCAATGTGAAAAGACCAACAAGTGGGCAGGCAATATGCTAATGTTTCATGTTGACATGAACATGAAACGGCCTGGGATTTGTTTTAAAAATGACTCGTTTCAATGATTTAGAATCATTTTTATTCACTTTGAGCTGTGTTACAGACTGCATGAAAGGTCATTTTCAAAAATCCATAACAGAGGTACTTTAATAAAATAATTTGCTTGAACAGTGTGTTTATGCACTATTTTCTTAAAATAACTGCCACTTTAATTAATATCGCTACATAATACAAAATATATTTAAGAAATATGTAAAAAAATCCGAACGTTGTAATCATCCAAATTATTTTTGGGGCCGCTCTTCATCAAAAAGGAGATACAATCTGGTCTTTTAATTAAATATAGATCAGGCATGCATTAAAAGGTCACTGTCTGGAACAGATGGCAGATGGACAATGTGCTGAACTCTCCATTTTGTCCAGCATACCTCTGTCAGGAGGATGCTGTATTGTTGCTATTACTCTGTATATTTATAGTGTTCCTCTGCATGGGATGTCAAACTTAGAGCTTCGTGCTGCTGGTCCAGGATCCCAGAGGAGTAATCAGAATCAGCTGGGTCCACAGAGGTCAGCCCAAGCCCAGAGGTCAGCCCTGGATGCTGCAGGGTCACCGAATGCTAGGTGTGACCCTGACACCCTGCATCCCTGAAAGATATGCGCTTATCAAACCCTCTGGACTTAAAGATATTGATAATGGACCTCCTGTCCTCATAACCTTTCATTGACTCATTGAGTTCATTTATGTATGCAGCGGCTAAAACAGGAAGAATTTATATATTCGATTGCCGCAGAGACTAGAAAAAGTGAGAGAGGTCATATTTGTTACTAAACAAGCCCTCATTCCTAGCAACGAGACCTTTGACGTCAGATTCCGAACAGACATGAAAAAGGTCACTGGGGTCATCCCAGGGGAATGTCAAGAGTTGGTGTGTGTTTGTGTGTCTATGTCAGTGTTTGTGTATGTACGCCAGGAAAGAGACACTGAGATCCGAAGAAAGGAACAGATGGAGATAGAGAGAGAGCGGGATGGCGAGCAAGAGAGAATGAAAAAAAGGCAAAAGGAAATAATCAAATTAGCTTTTTTGAACTGAACTAGCAGTGCCACGCTACACAATATCCTGACGCGCGCCAGTTTCCCGTGAGAACGGCAGTCGGGTACACAGTGCTCACTCAGACAGTTCAAACATATTTACCCCTCATTGGAAGGTACAAATTAAATTAGCCCCTCCACAAAGAGGGGATGTTTGCCCCTTCTGTTCTGATGTCATGGTAGTGGGCTACATGGAGCGGGAGGCCACTGCAGAGTAACCCACATGCATTTATCTTCCAGACCATTCATCTTCCTGTTCATACTCATGCATACACACAACAACTCTTGCCTCCAAACGCAAAGGATAAAAGTGCCGCCCTGCCTCTTTCTCTGTCTGGATGCTTCCGCTCCATAACCCAAATGAGAGCAGGAGACACACAGTCAAGTGTCTGACACTTTTTGTATACAACACCATAGATGTTGTCTCACTCCCTCTTTCTCTTTGTTTTGCTCTCTCTCTCTCTCTCTCTCTCTCTCTCTCTCTCTCCCTCTCTCTCTGTATCCTCTAGAGTTTCTGCAATATTTGTCAAAGTAGTCATTTATCTAAAAATCTGTTATCATTTACGAAACCACATATATCATTTCAAACCTGTAGGTCTATGTTTTACTTACACTTTTCGTTATATTATTTTCTATTTCTATTTGAGTATGTAGACTGGACTTCTAGCTCAAACATTATTTATTATTTATTTATTTTGAAATAAAAAATAGCTTTAGGAACAGGATCGACAATTCAGTTTAAGGGTTTTTACACAACTCTTTCAGATATAAAGAATTTTTTTAAGACTTGTAATATAGTGTACAAATAATATGGGTCACTGTTGTGGTGTTTTGCACCATTTTTGAGGCTTGAGGCCTAAGTTCCCAGCCATTTTATGAAAAAGAACAGCCAGCATAATTCTTCAAGATGCTCCTTTTAAGTTCCAAAGACAAATCATGTTAGTTTGGATCTGAAAAGGAAACTCTGTGTTTTAATCATGGACGTTATGGATTTTGGCCACTCTTTTATTCTCGAGATGGGTAACAGCCCTGTAAGGTCTGCAGTGCCCTTTAATGTCTGAGTGTCCTCAGCATTGAAATGATTCAACATTTCCCCTCCTTGTTCCTCTCTTTTCCTCCCTTCCTTTTTTCTTTTGACAATAAGAAGCCTCTGTGGATCATAAATGCTTCCAGATATCGTACAAGGTCGCTATGCTGAAAGATCTTCCCTCTGTCTCTTTAAAATGCTCCATCTGCTTCCAATGACAACTGCTTTACTCCCATAGTCTTTATAATCATGTCAGTCAGGGCCAGAATGCATCCAATGCTGCTGCATCTGTGCCAACAGGCCTGTTCACTGATTACATGATTATTTGATGGCTTTTGATTGTGCCGATTAGGCAAGGTGATGTCTCAAGGATTGCAGGACTCAATTTGTTACACATCAAGGTTATTAACAATATCATACGGACAGAATATAACTACAAAGGGGTCTCTTTTTATTTCTTTTTTCCAAACAGAATGTGTAAGAATACTCCTTAAAAAAAGACAGTTTGTTTAAAAACGTGGTGTATTCTAGTTTAACCTAACTTTAAAAAAAGTCTGTTTTTGATGAAAAACTATTGACAAAATAATGTATACCAGATACTGTACTGAGTATCCAAATGTACAACAACAATAACCACATAATAATTTCCATGCAATGAAGTACCAGTGCTAATAATTCATTTATTATGATGGATCAGTGGACAGTCAAGTTGCAAAAGTGACCCAGAAAAGGTGGGAACAAGCAAACAAACAGTTCGCCGGAGGAATGCGTTTCTCTGTCGTCTTTTAGGAGCGGATGAAAAGGGAACAAAACGGGGTGAGAACTAACAGGCAGGCCAGCATGTCAGTTGTCACAGTTCTCTCTATTTGTCTCACACTGCCTCTCTCTCTTCCTCTGATGGCCTCTGCCCCGACACTTCATTCTGCCGTTGAGCGGTCACAAAAGGCTAGTAACTGCACTGCCTGTTGGATGTGTAAACAATGGCATTGTTTACTGTTTTGTTTATTATGCCGGGATAGATTAGCTGTTATTGGTTTCCTTCAAGCCCAGCAGAGGAAAAGCTGCTTTTAGCCACCACCCTCCCACACACACACACATACTCTGTCACCATTGAGGCTGTCACACCCCTGTCAGTTCCAATAAAAGTGCCCTACCTGAAGTATGCAGATGAGCCGCTTTGTGGTGTTTGGGCACTGGACAGGCGGCCATTCTCCAGGCCCCTTTCTATTATAGCAGAAGCTTGGGGGCCAGGCACTCCTGGGGTCAGGGCCTTTCACCCTCTAGGTCTTGACTTCTGCCACCGTCGCCTGACAAATCACCCCCACACACACAAAGGGCCGCTTGATCCACAGCGTGAGAGAGCTGGCCAAACTGCAGTCTGGCTGAGCGAGCTAACGGCCCTCTTTTTTCTTTCCCTCCTCTTCGCCAGCCAGACTGTTATGATCAGACAAAAGGGGAAAGACGGGATGTTGAAAGAGGAAAAGGGAAAAGAGGGAGCCGAAGAAAGAGGGAAGGGGGAAAGCCGAAAGAGAGACGTTTGGGTCCTTTCATTTGGGGCGACTGTGATAAATGGTTGCCCTTTTGCTGGGCTGTGCACTCCCACTGTTCAGTTGGAGCCCTGGGTGACAAGAGGGTCTTTGAGAGAGAAAAAAAAAGACAGACAGATAGACAGACAGAGAACGACAGACACCTTGTGCTATATATTCTCTTAGCAGCTCTACGGCTTTGAGAACAGGAGCCGAGAGCAAGATGTCAAAGACGGGGTGAATTTGATTTTTATTCCTTATCCACCCACTGCTGCACAGTCTTGGCACTGAATCAACCAACTTTATTCATTTAATTGGCACAAATTATCACGGCAACATTGAAAAATATAGCAGAGACTGTAAAATCGATAAAAAAATCACTTTTTCTATAGAATTCCACTGAATTATATGCTGTGGCATTCGGGTAACTCAAGTTCATATCCACATTAAATCCTGTCCCTTTGTTTTCTCTTTATTTCCTGTTATCTTGCCACTGTCCTTGTAATGTAAAGAGTAAAATAATAAATAGAAATATAAAATAGGAACATGCACATTAGTGCCAACTGACATATTTAAAGTCTCTCTTCATTGCTGTTTGTTTGGAATGTTAGGCCAATTACTGCTTGCAAACTGTATCAGAAGGATCACCCAGAGCCCAACAAAGGCAAATTATCCAATTGAGAGCGTTACAATCTACTTAATTGGCTTCTAAAGGCTGATTAACAAGTTTGAATTAAAAGAGAAAAGGAGGAGGAAAAAGAAGAAGGTTGAAAGGCTCTAGTGAACGATATGAAATTCATGGTTGATTTAATTGTTTGTGATGAGCCCCTTTAGGAGGCAAGGGGGTGAGGGGGCTAGGATTACACGCAGCTAAAAGTCACTGCTCTGCCACAATAGTGGAGAAATTGGTTGGCCATCGCTATTCAGTGCACCTCGCCTCCTACCTTTAGCTGAGATGGCAGGGCTGTGCTGTCATGTGAAGCTCTGGGGGTGGAAATTGGAGGTTATGCTCCTCTTTTTCTCCATAATCTCACCCTAGAGGTTTGAGAAAACCAGTGTTGAGAAAAACTGAGCAACTTTGGTTGGACTTTGGATGGCTAACCGGATAACTCATAAACACGCGTGCGCACACACATATGTGTCTGAGAGACACATGCACGCTCTGACAAAAAGAAAGATGTGCCACCATGCCATAATCTCCGCCTTTGCCCAGTGGCCCAAATTTAATCCAGCCTTTGATCCGCCCCCTAATCTGTGATTACAGGCCTGGTGCAGAGGGTGGGGTGGTGGGTGCGCTGCATGGTAGGGAAGCCTCTCTCTCTCTCGTCCCACAGGGAGTCTGCCAATTGACATGGGCTTTAGCGCCTGCTCTTCCATGGGCGGGCAGAATTAGACCCTAATGCCTGTTTAGGGAAAACACTGAATACTGTGAGCATTGAGAAGCCCTTGGTGGCCATGATTGGAATAATCATGCCTCCTCTGATAGTTGGTCTTATACTGTGGAGAGGGGAATTGCATTAAAAGAGAAACTAGGACTTTGGTGCAGTTATCATTGCATGTAGCACATCCGATTGTGGTGTCATTCAATAGAATTTTCAAAAAGTGGCATTATAAGTATGTATATTTTTTATTGCAACCCAGCCACAGTATATTGAAACGTACCAGTTTTAACATTTCTGTAAAATTGGCATTGTTTTTGGTTCATTATTTTCAAGTACTTTATTAAGTTTGTTTTTTGTATGTATCATGAATGAAGCGTTCTGTAAATAGCGCTGACAGGTAAATGCATTCTTGTGTTTGAAAAATGATGTGGAAGCTACATTAAACTCTAACCTAAACTTAATTAATGCCCATGAAATGGGAAATAAAATGCATTAGCTATAGTAAGCATTAAAACTTTTGAACTTTTTTTACTGGACTTTTTTCAGTGTAATGCAGAACCAGGTGTGCCATGTTTACTATGTCAGAAAAGCCATACATACAGAGCTGCTTATGTAATACAGATGTCAAACTATAACTAACTACAACTGTTTCTTCAATAAATTCTTAATTTCCTAGCTATTAATAGTTGTAAAGTTTAAGTATTTGGAAGGATAAGATATGTGCTTAATTAGCACTAGTAAATGGCTAATATTCTAGTAATATGCATGTTAATAAGCAACTAATAGGTGTAACCGTCAAATATTGTTACCAAAGTTTAATGCCTCTAGTTTTAATTTTTGCTAAAAAAATGCTGGGAATTGTATCAACAGGTGTGTTTTTTAAAAATGTAGGTAGATGTAGGTAGCACATATTTCCAGTATATACTGGCTTATTTCCATATCTATTTCACATGCATATAACTGGCCTATAGTACGATGGCCGAGACAACTCAACGCACTGTAGCTTAAGAAAACACTTGCAAACAGAAGAAAACACATGCTAACAAAAAAAACACACATGCAAACAGAAAAAAAACACATACAAACAGAAAAAAACACATGCAAACTGCACATTCTCACAATATAACCACATTAACATTAACACGCTGCAAACACACGAACGCACTGCAAACACAGAAACACACTGCAAATAGCATGGACCAGAACGGAAATGTTTCAGGGGGTCCTCAAAAAGTGACAAACCCATCCGGGACATGATTATTTGTTCAGTGGCTTTTGGTCAGAGCAGAGATGTTGTTGCTGAACTAAAAGGTAAGAGTTTTTTTTTGTTTATTTTAACAACCTGATCATACAGTCTTTTGTATATTATTAGACTACTTTGACGAATTACACACTTAACTGTGAAACATTATTTTAATGCTATGTTAGCTAGAGTTACTCTCAGATGGGTTCGTCACTTTTTGAGGTCCCCCTGAAAAATGTATTTTGTGGTCGGTGCTATTTGCAGCGCATTTCTGTGTTTGCAGTGCGTTTCTGTGTTTGGTTGCGCTGCGAGAATTTGCAGCACCTGAGTTGTCAAACTGATGAAGATGTTTTCTTAATGTGTTGTCGTTTTTTTCTGTTTGCATGTGTTTTCTTAAGTTGCAGCGCGTTGAGCTCTCTCGGCCACTGTACTATAGTCCTATATGTCTATAATCTGTTCTGCATTTGTTGCAGTGCAGTAATATGTGTTGTCTGACGCTCTCTGCTTTTAATTGAAAACAAAACTCCGAGCTTTGCTGTGAGAGTCGAGAATCCTGATTTATTACCCATACAGCCCAATCCAAATGATGTCTCTGATGAGCCGCCCCACATGAATGAGACACTTCAGCTGTGTTGTCATCAACTAATTTACTAGTTTGTATATAGTGCATACTGAAACATTACTGCTGAGGTTGGCTAAGAATAATAGTTTACTCTACGGCACATTACAAATAATTGGGCCAAACCGGAGGAGGCCAAAGGATTGCTGCCTCAGACACCCAGAGGAGGGCTCTTCTTAGGAAACCACTTTCTGTAGCATCATCGACTAGCTATGGGAACATTTCTAAATCAACCACTTGAAGAGGTAAGGGAATATAAAACCCTTTCCCAGCCTACTGTTATAAAAGTCACTTAGTGTTTGGTTTGAAAGTAACCAAGCCACCATGACAGAAACTGCATTTTCGGGAAGTCTTTTTTTTTTTTGTAGTAGTAAAATAATGATCGCCTCTACTCATGGCATTGTTTTCCGTAATGAATCACTCTCAGACGAGCGAGCTCTTGTGTTGTGCTTCCATTATGTGGTCTGACAGTGTAATAGTGATCTTGGCCCAGCAGGTCAAGAGGTGGCTGGAATGGCCACAAAGGCAAGAAGTCAATAATATCGGGATCTTCCAAATCAATGGCATGACATTTAAAAATTGACCTTAGACCAGATGTAGACTTGGGCTATGGACAACATATGTGCAGCATGACATTATTTACATGTGTGTTATGAGGAACAGATAATTGCACATTTTGATGAGAAACAGATCTTGATGCATTATGTTTGTACAACTGCCAGTGGGCTCTCATTGATTTGTGTATCATCAAACCTCTGATTGCTCTAGACGGACTGAAATGCATCAAGTTCTGTAACCTAAGATACACCATGTCTTCACCATGTCTGTTTGCAAAAGTTATAGGCACTACTGGCAGCAAAACATAGTCATAAGTCTGTGAACCTTTTCACACGTCACGTTCAAAATGTTCAGACAGATTCCCTTGCTTGGCGTTTTTAATGCACTATCATAGAATGTCTCACCTTCCAGATTCCATTGTGCTGCAAAGAGCTTGTCACATGACACTCTTATATTAGAGAGGGCAGAGTATAAGGGAGTAGGTTAGATTATTATACATTTTCCAATGAAACCAACAAACAAACAAACAAAAAACATCTGCAAACACTGTGGGTTACACATCATGTTTATGTACAGGTATTTAAAAACCAAATTTTTATGTATTAAAAATATGTTTTTTTTTAACTTACAGTTTTTATTGACTTGTTCATTAGATTTATCTGATATATTTGAATGAACTTGTAATTTAAACAAACAAATAAACAAACAAAACAAACAAATAATCTGTAGTTTGGGGGAGTAGAAGAAGTGTATTTTTTCTTATACACAATACATATAATAAAAAGAGAGATATTATTAAGACATTTTGAAGAAAGCAGGCCATCTACTTGTTGTTCTAGAAATGATTTTTAAAAAAGAATAATGAAACTGAGGAAACTCAAGTGGAATATGTGACCCTGAACCATAAAACCAGTCATAATGATAAATTTTTTCATTGCTGTATGGTTTGTTAGGATAGGATAATATCTGGCTGAGATACAACTTTGAATATGTGAAATATGAGTGTGCAAAAAATATTGAGCAAATTGTCTTTAAAGTTATCCAAATTAAGTCATATTACTAATCAAATATTACTAATTAAAATTTTTAAAAATTAAAACGTTTTGATAAATTGATGGTACAAAATTTACTAAATATCTTCAAGGAACATGATCTTTACTTAATATAGGCTACTAACAATTTTTGGCATTCATATATATGTATATATGCAATTTTAACCCACACAATGTATTGTTGGCTAATGCTACAAATATACCCCTCTTTTTTCTGGTCACTAGGCATCAGTGTAAAGATATGAACTATATAACTTCTATTTGAACTTTGGATATTATAACTCTGCGTCCTGTGAAAGAATGACATGCTCACACAGTCATTCGTGATCTCACACTCACACAAATTACCTACTGTCACACACACTTCACCACATTAATTTACTTGCAAAAACACACACACACACACACACAGCTGTATCCCACTCACTTCGTCTTACACTTATCCTCCCCTCCTAATGCCAGGCAGCAGTGGAGGAGCAAGACATTTTTCTTCCCTTCTACTCAATGAAATGGAGCCAAACGCTTCTAATTAACATGGCGGTGCTCTGAATGGAGCTATGGCTCTCAGAGTGGCAGCAAAGTGTGAAATGCGCCATAAATCCATCTCGCAGAGAAATGCGAGGACAACATTGAGACCGAATCATCTTCTCGTCATAGCACCAACTGACCTGGTGCCACCCTTTACTATCCTAAAGTACTTAATGTAATGGAGTAACAAAGTAGGACTGTCAGCCGTTTTTTTTTAATTATTATTAATTTAATTAATAATGCATTGTGTGATATGCAGATTAACTGTATATATTGAAAATTATTTTGATGCTTTGATATATATATATATATATATATATATATATTCCTTTTTTTCATTTGAGTTTTTAATGAGTTTCACATTTTGATTAAAATTTTTTTTAAATAATTTTAAAGTAATTGTATAGTGACTTTGATAATTATTGTTCTCTTCAGTAATTTTTCTTTTCATTAAAGGTTTTGAAACATTTTCTTTGTGTTTGTGTGTGTAGGAGTTCACAAATATCATGCATATACACATACATTGTTGGGTTACATTGACTGACAAGACAGGTGTTGACCTTTGATCCCCTCTGACCTCACCTTGGTTTTACTGGACACAGACCATTGATTGTTTATTACACAGAAAGAGAGAGAGAGAGCTTTAACTTTACTTCACTCATCCAAAGACACTATCTTTAACTGTGGAACATGACTCTGAAGCTAATTCTGTCAACTAGCTGGGAGGAGGGCTATGAGAGCCGTGGACTGTAATGCAGATAGCGCCTCAGTGTAAGCTATTACTCGAAACTAGGCCTGTTAAGCCTTTGGGGGGACTCAGCACAATATCGGGTCAGAATAAGAATGGAGTCTAAATGACTTGGCATGGCAGTAATGTAAATGAAGCCAGAGCTTTGCTCCAACAGCAGGAAGGTCACGGTCCAGCTGTCAGCTCACGTTTGGGAGTAATCGTTTATATGCCAACCTCCGTCTCCCTCTTCTTTCTCTTATGCTCGTTTGCCTTCTCACTTCATTCTCCCTGCGTCTGTCGCACAGCTCTTCCTCCATCCTCCATCCTCATCTGTCTGACTCAATCCTCTTCTGCTCTTCTTCATTGTCATGTCCACCTACGTGCATCACAGCGGGGTTTCGGCCATAAAATCAAAGTGTTTTTGAAGGAAATGTTGCTTTCTGTTACATTAAAGTTTGATGATCTATTATAAAAAATAAAAAATAAATAAATAAAATTTACAATCACGTTCTTCCAAATCTACTTCTTCCAAATATTTTCAAGAATGTTGGTAACCAAACAGTTCTGCTAACCACTGAGCAAGAAATGCACACATTTCTAAAAATATGTTTTGTGTTTCTCAGAAGAATGTAATGTAATACACATTTTGGAAAGTGTAAGTAAATGGTGACAGAATTTACATTTAATTTGTTACTTTTAAGGGATGGTTTAACCCCACAAAATAAAAACTCGCCCTCATGTAACTGTTTTTCTCCCACGGACCACAAAAGAACAAATACTGGATTTCATTAATTCTTTCATTCATTCTGTTCAGTGGTCAAGTCATTGGTCAACTAAAACAGTTTGGTTACCAGCATCAAAAATTGTCTTCCAGTGTTGTAAGGCCAAAAAAACAATGTTTGTGTTTCTGTGGTTTCACAAAAAGTGATACAGGTTTTGAAACAACATGAGGATAATGATTTTTTCAGAATGTTCATTTCTGGGTGAACCATCCCTTTAACTCACATTAATAGCTGTGTCACTCACACGCACACATGTCACATGCAATCAACACTGTCGTTAGCTTCTTCCATCACCGATCCTCATTACCCCCTCTCGCTGTCCACGTCACGCCGCAGGTTGAGTTCAAGTCCTCCGGCTGGGTGAGTGGAAACAGCTGGTGCTCTTCAGGGCACAGAGCTCCAGGGCTCAGGGCTTTGCGGCCCTCTCAGTTTCAGACCCTCATCTGCTTGGAATCCTGAATTTCCTGCAGGCTGATCAAATGACAGCCCCTTTCGCTGCATCCTTTGATATATGGACACCCATCTCACTGGCCCCTCAGCGATGGGATTTACGCTTGACAACACAGTCAGTGTCACCTCCGCCCGATGCGCACACAACACACACGTGCACACATAAACACACCCCTGTCCGGGGCCTCTGGAAACATTGGAGTCCTTTCACAGCCCGCCCAGAAGTTATTTATTAAATTTGTTGCATGGTGATATTGTTTCATGGAGACCCACTTAGTTTTGGATTGCACACTGGATTTTTCAATTATGTGGTTCATTTCACCCTGCTGGTGAGGGTTTACCCTCCTCAGGTTGTATCAAGGGCAGAGGACAGATCTTTAATATCTTTTTTAACCAGGACCAATTCCTTTATTTATTTTTTTACTTATCTTACATTTTTGATTGGAATGTGAAATTTAAACGTAAAGACATTGACATGTCTCTCTAGGAATTGGAAATATTTGGAATTACATGCACATTTTCATTGGCCACCCCACATGGATTGTGTTAGCCACAAGGTGATTGACGGCTGCTGCTGTTGGTTGCCAAGAGACTTGGAAGGATTTTGATTGGATTATTTTACAGGTAATAAGCAGATGCTTACAGGGGTATGCCGTGAGATGCTGTTAGGATTAGTGAGGTTTAGTGAGTTATGCTTTTGCCAAATGTTTAAAACACCAATCAGAAGTCAGTCCACCCTGGAGTCTACCGGCACAATAAAGTCTAAACAGAGTGGTTTGGATTCTGTCCAAATACTGAATGTTAGGTGACATTAACTGACAGTATTGTATCAGTTTGGTTGTCCTGGGAGATATCTGTTATTCTTGTGTGGTTACTAGTTATTAAGCACGGCACAATATCCCTGATTATAATTTAGATTTCATGAGCTGTGTTTTGAGTCATTATAAAATGCTGGCATAAACAATACAATAACTTTTTTTTTTTTTTAAATAATGTGGTAAGTTGCCTTGTTTAGTAACCGCAAATAATATTTTTAATAGCCATTATTATTTTAACACATCTTATTTGCAGAAAGTTCAGTTAATCATTGCTAATACATCTCCAGAGCTCTCTATCTATTATGTCACTACAAAATTGCCAGTTATTGTCATTTTATATAAGCAAAACATCATCTGAACTGGTGGATTACAGTGATATTTGGTGTTCTTATGGAAAAGTTAAGTACCTAAAACCTCTTTTCTGCGTTTTGAATACTGTTAACAGTCTAATAAAGAGAACTAAAGGGAAGCTTTATTCATTTCAATTTAATTCATCAATAACTGTGTGATTACCAACATGCTTAAAAATTCTGCAGAAGGAAAAAGTCTGGACTGGCGTGAGGGTGGGTAAACAATGGCAGATTTTTTGGGTGAACTGTCTCTTTAAGATACAGTATGTCCATGCATCTAGTATATACATACACACAGACGAACAAGAATAGAGCGTTATGGAATCATTCTGGTCTGTTTTTTCTAAAGTGAAAGACTAATTTTCTCTTTCATCATGGTTCATGGTCCGAATGCCGAAGGGAATGGGGAAAGAAAATGACCTCCACAAAAGCCCCAAGTCACAACGTGATTTAAGAGCTTTGTTTTTGTAAGAGTCGCCAGTCATTAATATAATTCATTACTCATGAAAGCGTTCTGCCTTGACAATTCATCAGCTGGCTTTTCTTTTTGATTCTGAAACAGGGGAACATTTGGCCTGTCTGTACTGTTTGAATAAACGGAGGAGAGGGGGGTAAACCTAACCTTGGCCCGGCTGGGGTCGAGTGTGGGAAATGAATAGTTTCTCTCTTTTCGTTTTTCTCTCAAACACACAGTCTCTCTTTTTTATATGACTCCCTAACTGGAGTGAAGGGAGTAGGAAAGGGGGGGGGGGATGTCTGTCGGCCCTCTAAAATTTATATCCGAGAACGGATTGTGAATGTGTGGCAGGGCTGAGGGGAGTGGAGAACAAGAGGCTGCCCACCATCTCTTGCTTGATTTTTTCCTTCCTTTCGCTCTCCCCCAACTGTTTCTGTTAATTGTGTAAATCACTGCAATAAAGTGGCCTTTGCATTCAGGCAGGACAACATGACCACAATGTGACCTTTCTGCAAAGGACCCCTCTGACCCACACTCCTGGGTTCAAACGGTCAACTGCAGGTCACAATGCATGAGTGTGTGTGTGTGTGTGTGTGTGTGTGAGAGAGAGAAAGAGACTGATGTGGATGTATTATAAGTGTCTGGTTGAATCTTATCTAAATAGCATTATGAACAGATGACCTACAGCCGCACAGTCACCTCACTCACTCTCGTTTTGCTGCTAATGTAACATGCGCGACTTCCTGCAGTGATGTTTTGTTATGACATCAGAATAAGAGAGATGTCTTCTTTCTGCCATCCTTTTCAAGCTTTATTCGTACTTGTCTTCCGTTCCCTTCTTCCCGTCTCTCTCACTGTGCACTCTTCCAACAGGTCCACCATCTATCTGTCTAATGGCTTTACAGAGAGAGTAAAACAGTTGTCAGGCCTTCTGCACTCACCCATCACTTTTATTCCCACACTTTCTACCTTTCCTGACACTGTAGTGCATCCCAAGGAGAGAGAAAGAAAAGAATACTGACTGATCAGGGAAAAGACAAAAGTTATACATGATAATAATAAACAGTAAAGTATAAGTGAAAAACAGCTTTCCCGATCTTTGTCTCTCTCTGCCATTAATTGGACAAACAGATGGTTCTGCTCCATTGTAACATTTTACAACAAGATTTAATTTGTTAACATTTAAAACAATTGTGGTAACACTGTATTTTACAGTATCTTAAATAGTTGCTTATTTGCATGCGTATTACTGGAATATTAGCCGTTTATAAGCACATATTAATGCATTATTCTACATCCCTAATAATCCTACCCAATACTTAAATTTAACAACTATAACTAATAATACACAACAAATTAGGAATTTACGGATACATATACTAACCAAAAACAGTATTACAGTATTACAGTAAAACAGTATTATTTTGAAATATCATTACAATAAAAAAAAAAATCATTCAGCATCATTACTCCAGTCTTCATTGTCACATGATCCTTCACAAAACAAAAAAAATTAAGAAATACGTTGAGACATGTATAGCATATTTATTTAGTTAGTTATTTTGATTAAAAGAAAGCTTACATTCCATTTTTTCTAAACATTTTGTAGCATTATCAATGTTGATGATGTCACATTCACTGTAAAATGTTCACTTTTTTTTTTTTTTTGCAGATTATTAACTTTTTTATATATATATATATATATATATATTTTATATGGATTTGTATAGGCCCCAACTAAATGAGTTTATGGAGTTTGAAATGAACAATGAAATTAAATGAACTAAACGGTCTTGCAGGTATAGTTCCTCCTTAAACAAACACGATAGCTTGAGCCAAAAGTTGGCATGCTGTTCCAAGCAATGTTTTGAAAGAGCCACAGTGTTTATGTTCTTTGCGGTAGTCAGCTTACAAATGACTTCCTAATATGTCTCTCTACATATAAGTTAGAGAAACTAACTTAACATCGGAGGAATTACACACTTCACCTTTAAATAAGTCTCAAACCTTGTCCACTTGTCTCACCTCTTCTCTCAGCCTATCACAGGTAGCTTTCCTTCCCTCAGGCCCTCATCTGTGGGTCACAGGGCTGCCGACATCATCACACAGCTGTCAGAGCTCCAGGGTGGGAGTTAGAACAACAGCGCTAGCTTTATTTACGCTAGCTTGAAGTGCGGAGGATCTGTCACAGGGTTGTAGCGGCCTCAGAGCTTGGCTCACCTCCACAGATGGCCCCAGTGCTGTGGAATTCCCCTCCTTGCCTCGTCCCCCTCCTCCTTCCCACTCTTTAGCCTTTTACAGTTCGTTTGTTTAGCAAGATGTCAGGCCCCAGAGGGCATGTGTCTTAGATATGGGAACAGTGTTCTGTTAAGAGCTTCAGCCTGCAGTGCCACTCTGGATGACCCCACACTTTCACATTGATAAGAGGCAAGCCTCTGCCAGCGTGCGCTGAGGCAGAGAGGAAAGGATGATGTTGTTTTAGTATCAAGCACTATGGGTTGATAATTAATAAAAAAGTCTGATCGAAATCACTGTCTGGGTTAATTAATTTCTCTCTGGAGTAGATAAAGGTATACTGGTAAGCATGTAAACGTTTTAAGAATGCAACAATATTAAAATTCTGATAATATTTAATACATTTTTATTAGTAATAGTAAAAGTAGTAGAAATAGTAGTAGTAGTAGTACATAGCTGATAACTTACCAATAGTAAAATGTTAATAATAATTAACTTTTAATTAACAATATCTGTAATTTATCTGCTTTAAAAAACTTAATTATATGTATCTTTATATTTCTGCATCCCTAAAACGTTTCTATGTTTACCAGTAAACTGGTATCTACTCCAGAGAAAATAATTTATTATGAATTTACATATTTCTGTGTGTGTGTGTGTGTGTGTTTAATATATTTCTTTTTTTGTTTTTATTTTATGATAATTCTAGGATTTTTAGTATTTTAATTTAATTTCAATCATATTTTTTTATTTTATTTACAATGTTACAAGTGAATTTATAATGAATTTTGATGTAGTGAATTTACAATGTTGCATGACAACATTGTTATATAAAGTATTCAAATTAAATGATTTTATAAATATTACATTAATATTTTAAATATTAACTCGTTGATTACTGTAGATGATGGCACAGGTAAATATTTACAAATATAAAAAATCTAAATATTAAAAATAGAGCCAAAATAATGTACCAATACTACAGTATGTGTTAAACTATTTGTTAACCGATATGGTACCGATATTTTGCCTGAAAAAAATCATCTTCATGTGTTTTCTTTGTCTGGGAATTTCCAAGACCAGGAACAAACTTGCAGAGAGTTTAGTAACAGTTAAGTTATGCCGCTTTTCCACTGCGTGGTACGACTAGGTACAGCACGGCACGGCTCAGTTCGGCTCGGTTTGCTCTTCCACTGCAGTTTAGTACCGCTTTAGAGTGGGCGGGATTATTC
>JAUMHR010000049.1:13625685-13636100 GCA_032361145.1 Enteromius fasciolatus
AAAAAAGGACCAGGTACCAGGTACTGTTCCCAGTGAAAAACCCCCCAAAAGTGAGCTGTACTGAACCGTACCGTACCATGCAGTGGAAAAGCGCCATTAGTTTATGAGGTGGATGTACATCCCGACAGCTTTCAGCAGGCAGGCTATGAAAGACACCTTTCAGTCAGTTCATCCCACTCTGTCCTCCTCACAATCCTTGATCCTAAGCAGTAAACACTGATCCTAGCATGCCAGTCTAATTTTAGTAAACCTCACTTGACCCCAGGGCACCACCTTTTCCTAAAAAGATAACCCAAATCTCTCTCTCTCCCTCATTCACTCTCACTTTTCTTTCTCACTCTCCGCCCCTCACTTTTGACCCAAAAACTACAGCGCCCCTGGGGTGACAGCCAAATCTTGGATGTGCGTATCACCAAGTGAGTGTCTGCGTACATGTGTAGGACAGCTCGTCTGTATCGCTCAAGTATCTGATGACACTCACTTGTCGCTGATGGCATCTGGCTCTTCGCCAAAATGGCAGATAAACCGAAGATGCCTGATGGAGAGAATGAGGGAAAAAAGAGGAAGAGATGGAGCGGAGGAGTGCCTCTGTCCTGGCAGGTCTCCGGCTCCTATTCCACTGATACAAGTTTAATCAGGCCTAATCTGCTTATCGGCCCCCTGCGGCTCCCATCAGGCTAAAGTACTTAACGTAGAGCATGCACCCCTACCATGCTGCCATTGGAAAGCAGAAGGAATGCGGATGAGGAGGGGTTTGTCTTAATCTGATTAATTAAAATAAACTAAAATAAACTTCACTCTCTTTATGTCTTTGGGATTCATCAAAGGCGTCAAATTTGTTTTCTTGCAGCTTAATGTCTGTTTTATAGATTTTTATTCTCAAAAAAAAATTTTTTTTCTTTTTTTGAAGAAAGCACAGAAAAATCTTAGTACATAGAAGCATTTTAAATGTTTAAGTATCTCTTAATTGTTAAAAAAAAAAGTTAATATGATGTTTTTGTCACTGACTAGGGGTGAGATTACGCCAGTGCGAATCTTTTGCAATTAAAATATTTATTGCATATTAAATATGCATTTCTTGGAGTTACTTTTTCAGATCAGGAAAAATATAACAAAAATGCAACACAAACGTGTGTGTTGAAGCATGTGACCAAAAAGAAGTGTTGTCATTGACTGTTTTTTTATTTTTGTTTGGACAGACAAAAATTTTGTCACGTCATATCTGGTTAGGACACAGTGTATCTGTTTATCTCTTGACCTGAGAATTAAGGTGTATTCACACCATATCGTAATTAACTTAATTCGAGATACCAACTTGAAAAAATGCTGACATCCTCATAGAACTCGTTATTACAACTTGTCAACTGGGAGTTTTCTGAGAGCTACAGCTTGAACCATGTGACCACGTGTACCTCGCGGTGCTTCCAGTTATTAAAATGTAATTAAGCAGTTATTTCATAATATATGTTTTAAAATTCATGCTATTGACTTGCCAATTTAGAGGTTTATATTAAATTTAGATACAAAAGTAATGTTAACATAAAGACATGCAGCATGGAGTTCGATATCTAGGCTATCCTAGATAAAGACAAAGATCCATGATACAAATTATAAAGTGTAATACTAATGCATTTGCATAGCAACTGCTACTTTTGTTTTACATCTGCCAGTACCATTCACGCAGGTTCATTTTGTTGACTGTCGCTATAGAAATGGATTATCCCCAATCCGAGGATGTGAACAGCACAAAGTTGAACGTCACATGCTGTCATCTCAAAATTACGGTAATTACGACATGCTGTGAACATCATCAGTGTCCAGTCTTCAGTCTCACAGGATCCTGTCCACATAAGTCGTTGTTCAAGAAGCATTTCTTGTTATTATCAGTCTCACTGCTTAATATTTAAAACATTTGTATCCTGTTATATCTGTAAGTGAGTTATTTTTAATGCAGTGCATGCTCTACACGTATAATGAATTCTCCTTTGGGTGGTCGGCCAATGGAAGAGCACCTGGTGCTCGTCAACTGATCTGATCAATATGCAAACCAATGATCTACACTCACACTCTTTACTGGCAAGAGCTGGATGAAACCTTGAACATGTCTGTGTGCTTATACGTGTGTGTTTTCACATAAGCAGATAAAAGTGTAAATATATTGCACCATTCTAGGGGTTCATGGCCTTTGTCTGGGTATCAGTGAGAGAGGTCTGCAGAGGGCAAACAAGAAAACGGCTCTGTCTGAAAAGTGCCTCCAAAGCTCTGCTCACTGATAAACCAACATACCAGTAAAAAGTGAAAGAAACAGGCACCTGATTAGCTGTTTGCTACTGCTTACTATCTACACAGTAAATGTCAATAGCTTTTCAGGTGTCACCCAAAATGTTGAATGATCTCTTTAACATTAGCTCTGTAACCGTAATCATGTCCTCTTTGAAGACAACTACAAATACAGCCAGGGTTCAATAGGGTTGAGCCCCTCCTTAGCTAGAGTTCAAAGGTTCAACCTCACCAAGACCTTGTTTATCTCAATTTATCGCTCCCTCCCCGCCCTCTCGATATAATACGTATGTTTGTGTATATATGGATCTCTGAGGGGAAAGTGCATCTTTCCTTTAAAGCCCTATCCTTCTCTCTTTCTTCTTCACCTCTCTCTCTCTTTGATTGTCTGGGCACCTGCGGTCCAGCACTCAGGGGATTAGGGGTTACCACATTGTCCTTGCCCCTTCTGTCTAATCCAGCCAGAGGGCTGTGTGTTTACCTTTCACACCAGCTCCAATTTATAGCCCTCTTGACCCAAACCAGAGAAATCAACAAGGTTTGGCCTGTCTGTGCCTGATCCCTCGAGCACCCCATGGCTTGGGTTCAAAATCCAGCTGGCTGTGAAAGCGTAAATGGCATAAATGTCATGTTTTTTTAAGTTAGAAAGGAGTATCGTTTAGTAAATGTGGCTAAGCTGCACTTTAATGCTGGCATGTGTGTTACAGGATGGTGAGCCAATGATGTGACCCTCAAAATGCTTTTTTATACATAAAATGACTCTAAGACACCACTGCTGTGATGAACATGATTTCATACTGCTCAAAATGTTTTTCAAAGAAGTCTCTTATGCTCACCAAGGTTGCATTTTTATTGAACACAAAGTAAAAACAGCATTACTGTGAAATTATTTGGTCTTCAGCCATCATTATTATGACTGTTTTCTATTTACATTATAATTTATTCTGACAAGGGCAAAGCTGAATCACATGATATGCACATGAGTGTCACATGATCCTTCAGAAATCATTCTAACATGCTGATTTTTGCAGCTCAATAAACATTCCCTATAATTATCAATATTTGAAACAGCTGTGCTAATTAATATTTTTGTGCAAACCTTGGTATATTTTTCCTGGATTTCTGGTTCATAGCAATAGCATTTTTGTATAATTTGTAGCTACTTTAACCTTTTAATATCTTAACAATTAACATCAACAAGTGTCACTTTTAGTATGTGTGTGTAGATGTTTTTAATAGAAGATAAAGATCCAGTTTGCCTGTCTCGGCCAGGAGTGCAGATCCCGATCCCTGAAAGTCTAGTTTGCCCGTTTCGGCCAGGAGTGCCGATCCAGATCCCCACGGATTCTGTTCTGCAGTTTTGGCCAGGAGTGCCTATCCCGAATCCAGTTACAGAGTTTGCGCTGCAAGAGCGCCTACCCTGAGTTCGCAGTACAAGAGTCGTTCCTAAATCCTAGTAAATCCCCGCCCTCCCACACACTCCATCCTCCTGCCCCGCTGCCGTCTGACAGCCCTGCCGCTTGCCCACAGCTCACCATGCATTCGGGGCAAATCATGCAGGACTGTCATCCTTTAGCACCATCTAGCTCAGGATACTCCCGGACTCCACCTCCAGCCTCTGAGGCCAGAACTCCGCCTCCGCTCCACTGTCACTCCTCTCCATCGGGGCTTGTCTGGTCACTAGCTCCACCAGGCTCCATCGTCTCTCTGGCTCCACCTTGGTCGGTCGGAGTCCATCCGCCGCCTCTGGACTCTGGTTCTCTGGCTGCACCTCATCCCAATGTCCTTCTGGCTGTTTCAGGCTCCTCCCTCCCCCCAGCTCCACCGTGGTCCTCTCTCGCTCCAGCTCCACCGTGGCTTTCCAAATCCCCTTATCCGCATCGGTCGCCGGCGCCATCTGCTCTGCCTTGGCCCTCCGGATCCTCGCCATCGGCCTGGCTCATTGGCTCTTTGTCTCCACCCTCGGCTCCGCCCCCGTCACCAGTGCGGGACATAAAGGACTGCCCTGGAGGCGACAAGAGACTTTCTTTTGATGTTACTGCGCAAGTACGCGCCTTTCTGGAGGGGAGGGCGCAATGTAACGTCTTTTGTTTTATGTCTGTCACTGTTCGTTTTCCTGTGTTCCTCACCTGTCCTGATTTCTCCCTAATTTTCTCATGTTTAAAAGCCTGCTTAGTTTAGTTTTGCGTTTGTCCGATTATTAAGGTTATTTTGTATGTGTGCATCCTGCCTGTCCTGAGTTTGTTTCTTTATTAAAGTTCTAATTGCAGCTAAAGCTCTCGTCTTCGTATGCTTGTGACCAGATATAGATGACAGTAGATAGATAATTTGACCTTTTGACCAAGGTAAGTTCTGGTTGTAAAATGCATGTGTTGAAATTTAGAGTGTTTATCAGTAATAATTCATGATATTAGTGAGTTTTAAGGATTTGAGTTTTCTTTTTTAAACTATTTTTTAAATTATTTTTGAATACATAACGTTGTAAAAAGCTTTTTCTTTTTGTTTGTTTGTTAAAAATGTTTGGTAACACTTTATAATAGCTACACACTATGAATCATTAGTTAAGCATTAATAAATAGTCAGTTCATTTTATAAAGCATTGTTCCAACATTAACAGTCATTAGTAAGCAGTTTATAAATACTGTACAGCTATAAATGCCTTGTTCTTGATTTATAAGCATATCTAAATGTACAAAGGAGATTTAAAGACTCAGTACAGAACAAATAAACAAACACAACACAGCGGGATACAAAACTATTCATTTCAAGATGCAAAAAAATATAAAACACTTTATTTTTGTTCTATGAAATCAAGTGTACAGTTGTACAATTACATCTTTTGCATCTTGAAAAAATATGTCTGTTTTGTGTTTGTTTAACTTTGCTGTTTAGAATATAAATGAGCCTTTACATCTGCTTTATAAATGCTTTACAAGCTATAAATAGTCCTCACTTTAGATGAGCTCACAAAAACAGACATCTGGGAACTACTGAGTGATTTATAACTGCCTGACTTTATTATGAATTACAACAGGAACATGTTTTAATAAAGCATTTATTAACACAATGAACAACTATTTTCATGTGTCTAAATAATATTTATTAATGTAAATTTACATAATTTATTAATCATTTACTTTCTAAATGGTCTTATTAAACACTGACAACTCCTAAATAAGTGATTTGTAAATAACATCATAATTAAAAAAAAAAAATGGTGAGTATGAAAATACAATTATTAAACATGCTCAAGAACAAGGCATTTATAGACGCACTTGTAAACGGTTTACTAATCCATAATGATGTTGGAACAAAGGTTTATAAAGGATGAAATAAATGCTTACTAATGCTTAACTAATCATTCGTAGTGTGTATTATTATAAAGTGTTACCAAAAATTCAAAGTTCACAACTGGCATTTGTTTAATATTGATTTGAATGGTTGATGATTTTTAATTTCTTTTACATGTCATTGTCCATAGCAATTAAGATTTAAACATGATAAACAATCATGTTTAATGATGTGATGCTTGGAATTCCATAGAAACAAGTGATATGTGGTAAGAACCAGTAGACCACAGCCTCTCAAAGTTCAAAACAGCGTGTTAGTATATCAAAAAGGAGCATGGAAGTCATTCTCACAGCCCCTTTTCCCTTCAAGGAGAGTGTATGCTAAGTTTCACCCTCAGCCCAAGACAAGCACCTTCTGCTCCTCTTATCAGCGAGCAGCAAAGCCAGCCACAGGGATTCTTTTTAACATAACAACACCAAGACTCATCACAGCTCCAGCCACAGGGGGTCTGCCACACTTCTTAGTCTTTATGAAGTGTGCTCTCATCTGGCAGGCTGGACCACGGTCACCTGTCCTCACTGCCAGAGACTCATGTCAGGTCTCTGTTTCACTTCTGACCTGACACAAATACCCACTGTCCCTCACTTTGGTAAACTACCCAGGGGGAAAAAAAGAGGATTTGGGAAAATCGCTTGGTAACTCAAGCAGAGATATCTGAGACTGAGTGTGTGTGAGTATGGAGCAAGAAGTGAGAGCAATGATAACTGTAAATTGAATATGTCTACCAGGTCAGATCTGTGAGGACTCTGGGGGAGCATTTGTGGAGAGAAAGACTGGTCTTGTCCATGTTTTATAACACCACAAAATGCATAATGGAATAGGGTGTAAAGATAAAAGGAATATGTAATGGAACAGCTTCGGTTGACTATTTTTTGTTGCCTTTTGCACCTCAAAAGTTGTGCTCTTATAGAAAGGGCAACCAGTGGGATCTACAGGGTATTTAAAATTCTAATTTAAGACCTTATCATATTTTATGATCTTCAAGCGCCTGAATAATATAAAACACTCTTTTTGTGATGAGGTCTATGTGCATCACTATTTATTTTTAAAACGTTTGCCATCACTCACAGATGCAAAACATTGGTCAAAATTGAGAGTAAAGACATTTTGGCAAAAGTTTATTTTATTTGATTTTATTTTTTTTGTTTGTTTGTTTGTTTTGTTAAACGTAATTTTCAACTTTCTGTTCAATGATGAATCCTGAAAAGAAAAGAAAGTATCAATGTTTCCACAACAGTATTAAGCAGCACAACCGATTTGAGGATCAATAATAAGAAAAGTTTCTAGAGCTCCAAATCAGCATATTATGATTTTCTGATGGATGATAATTTGCCTTTGTCAATACATGAATAAATAGCATTTTAAAACATAACTACAAAGAAAATTATTTTAAATTATAATATTTCACAAATTTACAGCTTTACTGTATTTGTAATTAAATAAATGCAGCTTTGGTGAGTACAGTATAACAGACGTCCTCTTTCAAAAACATGAAAAAGCACAAACAAAGATCTTTCCAACTCAAACATTTGAGCAGTAGTATACAGTATATTAGTAGTATTTTTTCTTTTCTTTTTTGTTTTTAAAAATAAAAGCATTTTAAAGGTCACATTATTGAGAGAGAGTTTACTTTAGACATTCGACTAAGTAACTTTGTAACTATGTCAACTACTGTGCATTTCAACTAATTCTCATTAATTTGCAACTATATGTCTAATTCTCAGAGTAGACTGTTAGGATAGGTTTAGGGTTAGTAGAAAAATTGACATACCCTTTCAATGTTTTTCAAAGTATGTGGTATGTTGTGGACCCATCAAAATAAAGTGTTAAAAGTCATTAAGCAGGCAGTCTACTAACAATCTACTCACTGCTAGTTGACACGTAGTTGCAAAGCTACTTACATAGTAGAATGTCTAAAGTGGACTATCAAAATAACGTGTTGTCTTGATGATTACACTCCGTGACATTTAAGTCATTACATTTTAACTTTCTTCACCTCAAACCCTGTCACTGAATCTGATATCACAATTAACCAAGAAAAGCAGACTAAAATAGACTTTTTCTACTGTACTCTGATTAGCCTGCAGATGCCTATATTGCAAGCATTCTCCACCATTTCTCTGTCCTGTCATCTACGGGGTCAGTGAATATGTTCCACTGAGGTTAAACAAAGCCCCTCACTCACGTCAAGCGCAGGGAAACCAACAGACTCTGGAGCTATCAGGAGATAATCAGCTCTAATAGGTACATAATGGCTAACAGTGAGGCCGCATTTGTGCGGATGCATCACTGAAGACCGAGCGCAGACAGCGTGACCTCTCCTTTCCACCATGCAGCAGTCATGCAGTCTAGGAGGGGGGGAGATGCCAGGAATCACCCCCCCCCCATCTCTCCTGCTTTCTCCAGCCTGTCTGCTCAAGGCCCTTCCCTGACTGTAGACTGGGTATTAAGCCTCATGGTTTTTTTGCCATTTGCTTCGAAGGCTGACGCTCCTGGGACACGGATGCTCTTTGCTTGAAGACAATGAGAGTTCTATGAAGTGAGTTCCTGGGCCGGGGTCAGGCAGGGGATATGAAAGAAGGAAGAGATGACGGCTGATTATGAGTGTTGTGGAATGGTTTGGCAGAGATTACAGGCATTGTCAGACGCAGTGAACTGCCGGAGCACGAATAAATCGCTCCGCACCTCATGTGTTTTCATTTTGCCTGATTCCAGAACAACAAACAATGCAGAAACATAAAAGTCCATGTCAAACCATAATGGGACCCAAAAACACAAGCTACATTGTATGCAGATGATGTAAGTCCATCATGTCGTACCAAGCCAAGAAAACAAGAGCCATATAGAAGTGTTGATCCCAAGTAGTAGGAATATTCCCAGAGGGGATTTGTATTTCTCTCTTTTCATTTATTGCACAAATAAAGCATATAGTTACGCTTCACTTCGCAGACTATTCGTCATGTGTGTCTTTGATATTCAAAAAACACATCCACCATAATGCATAAACATTCTCACACGCACAGAGCCTTGTTCGGAGGATTTAACATGCCTTTAGTGGTGAAATCGCAGCGAGTGGGTCATGGGATCATATGTTAACACACCCACACATGCAAGCACTCCGAGCTCAGCAGAACATGCACGTCTTCTGACAGCGTTTGGCTGCTTTCAAACTCCTCATGGTCACTCCATGTAAACAAAGACTTTTTTTGTTGGGGCCAAATGTGTGTAAGACACCCGCTTCGGTGGGGAGGTGGGGGGGGGGGGTTGAGAAAGAAATAAAGAGAAAGAGTGAAAGGGCTTGGAGGGATTTTAGGTCTGGGTAATTGCAGCTCAGAGGAGATTGCTTTTGATCTCTGAGGTGTCCAGTCTTGGGCTGAACATGCCATCTTACAGAATGCTCGCAGTTGATCAAGAGGTCAGATTCAGGTGAATAGAGAGAGAGAGAAAGAAAGAGAGAGATAGGAGGGAAGGGCTAAATAGAATGCTTCTGTAAGAATAGCACTTGGAAATTACCGAATTTCTACCACGCCACATGTTTTCAGCCCAGTTTGTAGGAATAGAGCGGCGTATGTATTGCGCTGCAGTGCAATAACCCCAGATGGAGTTTAACCGAGTGAGCCTGCTCTGGGCTCACAGCTCTTTGAACTCAGCCTGTGCAGAACTTCAACTGGGTTAATCGTTATTAATTTTTAATGCAACATAAAAAAATGTTCCAGCACGGAGCAAAATCAAAGCCAGAGCAACACCCCTCAGCCCTCATGCCCTCTGAAATGTGAGGAGAAAAAACAGTGATGACCATACATGTATTATGTAGCCACACATTTTGTGTGTCAGTTTGTGCGTGTGTGTGTGTGTGTGTTGACAGTGTCCGGTTTAGACAGATCTGTCCTTTTGGCTGTTTTAAACGAATCTTCATCAAGTCACACTTTATATTTTTCAGGAGAATATAAGTTTGTGTGATTGTAGTTTCATGAGTGTTAGCAGGCAAACTTATTGTGTAGTTTATCAACTTCGAAAGGGAACAGAAAAGGCCATTTTTAAAGAACTCGTTCACCGTACAGGTCAAAGGGTTTGTGGATAATGTGATTGCCAATCCTATCAGCTGGTGAAGTGAATAATTTCATCATAGAGAAGGGCTGAATTGCTTTGCCAGGCTGCCATGTTCTGTGCTCGGGGCGTTAGAGCTCAAACAGCATGGCTAAATACCCGGCCAAACATGTCGTTCTTCAAACAGACTCAGGTAGTAGAGCTGCTGGATCTCAGCCAGGCCTCAGAATTAAGAGTTATTGTGCTCCAGTGGCAGCACTTCGCTAGGACCTCAGTAGAGGGCTCATAAGTAGGCCCACCTGGGCCCAGAGCTTGACCGCAAGCCACTGAAATAGGACCCCCAAGTCCCCAGCCATATTTTAATACCACTCAGAGACAACTTTATTTCATGTCTATAACTCATGATAGCGGCAAGTTCAGCGGTTTGATTGGCCTGAAGCACTTCTTCATCTTGTATTCCATTTTTAGTTTTGTACAGTTTCACGCTTGAGCATAATCGCCCTGAAACGCATCTGAACACACACACCCCCCTTCTCCTGTTTTACCCTTTCGCAAAGTAAACCGCACTGCGACTTGGAGCGCATTTAATTGAGGTGAATTGTCTTTGATTACTTACGGTTCTGAGAACGAGCACTTGTTTGTAGCTACAAGTCTAAGCTGATAAAATATTAAACCAGGAGACTGAAGGCGCCACTGGTGGGGGGGGGGGGGGGGGAAAGGCTGCAAACAAATTCCGA
>JAUMHR010000049.1:13637984-13656439 GCA_032361145.1 Enteromius fasciolatus
GTTATTGTAACCCCTCTACGTTTTGCACTTTGGACCAACGTAGTCAGGGTACGTTTTTATATGAGACTGGGTTGCAGTAGTTTATGCTAACTCTAGTTCATCATGTTGCCGGCAGCCATAACAATTAAAAAATAAATATGCATTTGGAAGAGATAAATATGGGGAGCAGCAAATCGGCCGTGAGATGATGTGTGGAATGAAGGTGAATGAAATTCAGTGGCCAGGGAAATGTGTTTGCGTTCCCATCTTGGTGAAATCAGTAGCAAGCATGTAGGATATTAGGACATTCCAGAGACTTTATATAGAAACGGTTATTCATTGGAGTGAATTATAGCAAGTATAAATCCCTATGCAAGTTTTTCTAGTGACTCTTTTTAATGATCTGAAAAGTATCTATTCTGTCAAATTCATTCACTTATTAGATCAAGCAATGTATTAGTGCTAGATACAAACTAGCAGCAGTGCTGTTCTTTGATTTACCAATGCTGTTAGTACTGTTATTAGAAGTAAATAATATCCTTCAAATATCCCACCAAATGTCAAGGTTTTTTTTTCAGCCTTAGATTTTCAATTTTGTGATGCCTTACAGTGGAAGTCTATAAAGATATAAAAAAATCAGTCTTAATTTCCCTCATCTGCCATCATTTCTCAAATCATAATTGCCAATAGATGACACTGTTACTGGATCAAGATAAACTTTTTTCCAAATTTCAAAATGATTTATGTAACTTCTTCATCATCCTATTTCTCTTTGTGAGATTCTGCCCATGGTAAGCAGAGTGGTAAGAAGTTCTGAATGTTTTGACATATTAATAGCTTCTGTCTTACTATGGAAGCTGTGAACCATGAAGCGCAGATGACTAAACCCGCCAGGAGGCTTTGTATGGAGGACTTCTTTCCCTTGTGCTGTGCTGGTGGACTTCCTGGGTAGTTTTGATGCTGTATAGCCTGGGGAAAAGCGACGGGTGTCTGTGATTCTTGATGAACAACTACATTTATGATTTATGACTTTTTCAGTGAATGATTCAAATGGCAGATTTATTGTGTGGAGCTGTAGAACCTATATGAACACAACAGTCAAAGATGTTCATTACCAACTTCTGTCCTAATGGAGACTTGTGGGGGGTTGTAGTTGTTTTTTTACTCAGAAAACAACATCAGCACGAGTTCACAGCTCACTTTTCAGCAAGCGTGTTCATAATGTTCCATATCGATACGTAATCTCGTGGGTCATCCTTTACCCCTCATCCTGATGGTATGCCCACACTCGGTCTAACCAAGGCTATATTATCCCCCCTCACCTCTTGGCGGCACCAAACAAGCCCCGAGCCTAATATAGAAACTGATTAAGACATCAAAAGCACATCAAGCTCAGGCTGCCCGACCAAGTCTCTTCAGTCCCAGTGTTGGAAACGCCTGCTCCATCCCCACAGTGAGGGCTTTATGACTCCCAGCAGCAGCTAGAATCTCCACCCAGATCGAAAGGCTCCCTGGGGCCCTTCGCGTGTGCACACAAGGAGCTAGTGATGAGTCAGTGTTGTGCCATGGAAAGTGCTGTACAGACGCTCGCAGTAGTGTAGCTCTGGGCCTTTTCTTTTAACCAATTGTCTTATCAGCCCAGCACCCAGCGCTTCCCGCACCGCTCTGCGCCTCCCCACAGGGCTTGGTGGAAGAGAACGCAAGCACATATGCCAAACTTTGCCTCTCTGAAAAGTTTTCTGAGCTTTGCATCAGTGTAATGTAACGATAATAGAGATGCAGAGATACAGACGGGCATATTCATTATTCATGTAAGGATAGAGAGCTAAGTTACAGATCAGATATTTAAGCATTTAAACCTGTGCACTTTACAGATCAGTGTTCAAAAGCTATAAGCGGATTTTCTTTTCTTTTTTGTTTTGTTTTGTTTTTATTACTAGTTGTCCTTGAATATTTTCTTTGGGGTGATTTGTTGTATATTTCCATCTGATTATAGTGAATGCAATGTAATATTTAGAGATTCTCATATCGAAAAGCAAGGGATTATATTTAATCTCTCAACCTATGAGTCTCGGTTTTATAAAGTCACTTTTTATATTTATATTAAAAATGAGCAACTGTTTGAATTCATCAAGGACTAACTCTGGTGTAATTTAACAAATAATTAAAAAATAAATAAATTTAAAAAACAGCTTTTGAATATTTAAAAATTTCCCTGCTGCTGTTTTCATTTGCTATGGAAATCTAAATACACAGTCATCGTTTTATTTAATTGTTTCATCAAGCTTAAGGCTTTTACAGAAATCCTTCAGGATATGAAGGCTTTGTTACGTTTGTTTGTTTTTTTTCTCCAAAAATGTAAAGTATATAATGTTATATGGAGCCTTGAGCCGACATAATGCATGCGTTTAATGAAACATGGAGGTGGACAGTAGCATTAAGACTAGTGCATAAGGTGATACCTGTTAACCATTGACCGGATATTTTATTATAATGAGAGCAGAAGAGAGAATGAAAGAGTGTGAAACCTTGAGGGGCAGAGAGAGAGAGATATTCAAGGAATAACTGAGCATGCACCCAGTAAAGGGGGCACAGCCCCAGTCAAGCCCTGCGGGCACAATCATTTGAGCAGGCGAATCTCTCTCTCTTTCTCTTTCTCTTTCTCTCTCTCTCTCTCTCTCTCTCTCTCTCTACCTGCAGGGCAGCAGCAGTGCTGTCAGCTTGAGGCTTCTAATTGAGTTCTCATTGCCTCATCATTATCCCTCCCTTCACCCCCCATCCTTTTATTTCGGATAGTAAGCACTTTCTCCATATTAAGATGTGAAATTCATTTTGACAGGAGGGCTGAAAATAGAGTAGAAGTTGGAGTGTATTCTGCTTGGTTTTCTCTTCCTCTCTTCTTCTTCTTTCTTCACTTTCACTCTTCTTTCTTTTGCAGTCTATCTGGAATCTGCTGCTCTTGTTTTGCTGAGGGCAGAAAACCCCCGTAAGGTTTGGGCCAGCCTGCTCTCGGTAATATTTTCATTAAATGAGTGTGTGTGTGTGTGTCAGAGAGTGAGAGAGATGGCCATAGACTGCCAGCTCAGTCAAACAAATTCAACCACTCGTGAAATCTTTATGAATCAACTCCTAATGTAACCTAAAGCTGTAACAGGAGGTTAGAGCAAACAGGGGAAATGCATGCAGATATATATTCATGCCTGACAGTAGACAGAAAGAGGCATAAATACTAGAGAGAGTTAGAAGGTTGAAGATGCTTGTTACGGATATAATTATGATGTCCTGGCATGGCTGCATGGCTGAAATCAGCCCCAGTGTGGTTTATTTGGAAAGCAGCCATACTGGAGATATGCAAACTCGAACAAACAGCGCTGACCCGAAAGCACAATCTTTTTATTTATAATTAGTCAAGGTTGGGTGAACATCACTAGTATTGCTATTGCTTTTCTAAACCCACAATACTGACAATTAAAATATTAAAACTGAAGAGAAGTATGCTGTTATTTATTTATTTATTTTAGTCATGACTATTTTCATTTGGCAGATTATAATAGTATATACATATATATGCATTTATAGATAGATAGATAGATGCATATAAACTCTTCATATATACATTGTATATGTATGTTACATTGTACAACATGCATAACATATAATGATCTTTGATGTATGAGTTGAGCGTTGAGGACACTGCTTGTCTGTACTTAGTTTCATCCATTTACTCATATGTGGTCAGTGAAACCAGAGCGACCGCAGTCAGGATTAAATGAATTCATGTGACTCCTTAATTTCCTAGGCCTCCTGACAAATGGCATACAACTTGATATAAATCAATTTCCTTTATCAGACCTTTCTGATAAGCAGATAATCTGCCAATGCAAAGGAAACAGGAAAAGATGATTCTGATCTGTAGTCTAGACTAGTCAGTTCTGTTATAGACTGTGATGCTTATGATGCGCTAAAATAAAAAAGAACCAAATGACTGGCTTTGACCCAGTGGGTCAGTCTTGTAGTGAACAGCAGTCTCTGTTCCTCTGGCATAATACATTCACTACTAAACAGAGACAGAGTTATCAGATCTAATTAGTACATTAATAAGATGAGATCAACCACGGCCTGTGGCAGTTTTAGTACGGCAGATGCTCACACAGGTCAGAAAGGGATAATAGTGTGATGTCAATGAGGGTCCAGTGGCTGGAAGGAGCTAGACTGAAAGGTGAGTGTGATTATTAGTGTGCGGGAGCTGATGCTGGCCTCTTTGCTCAGGATATTTTGAGTGTGAGTTTATTGCATGTTTGTCTATGTGTGTGAACAAAAGAGAAAAGGAGAAGAAAAAGGACCAAAATAAATTACAAGTGAAGGTACAGTAGATAATTGATGCTGACAGACCAGTGTGTTCATTTGAAGCTCAGTCCAAGACGGGTAGAAAACAAGATGTAATCATTGAAGTGAGGAAATACAGACACCCTGTGTGTCAGCACACTCACTCGTTTTTCATGTTTACAAGGAAATTTGGTCATAATTTGCTCACCCATGTATCATTCTAAATCTGTATGACTTTACTTCTTCTGCTGAACACAATAGAAGATGTTTTAAATAATATACCGGCTGCTCTTTTTCCATATATTAAAAGTAAATGAGGACTGTTTTACCAAAGCACTATAGAGTGTGTGTGTGTGTGTGTGTGTGTGTGTGTTTATGTGGTTTATGAGGACGCAAATTTGTATAATGACATGGGTATGACATAGGTGAAACAATATGAAGGATTTATGATGACATTTTCAGTGTCCCCATAATTCAAAAGGCTTAAAAAACATACTAACTGGTGTTTTTTTGAAAATCTAAAAATGCACACAGTTTCCTGTAAGGGGTAGGTTTAGGTGTAGGGTCAGTATAGGGCAATAGCATATACAGTCTGTACAGTATAAAAAACATTACGCCTATGGAGAGTCCCCGTAAATCACAAAAACCAACATGTGTGTGTGTGTTTGTGTGTGTGAGTGTCCATGCTTCACTTGCTAATTTCAGTTCTTGAGGGCACCCGGCTCGCGTGTAAGATTGGGTTTGCCCATTGGCTTCTGTGCATTACTGTACAGATGGCATTCGCTCGCCCCTGCCCATATTGCCCACAAACCACTTGACATTTTAATCGACATTTCCTTTAGAGCTCCCACATTAAAGGCCATGACATTTCATTTGCACATGATGTTGATTAAAACACGGTTACATACTTCAAAATAGGGACAGATCCGAACCTGAGAAAAATGAAGGGAACCAAAGAACCTCTATGTGTCTGTGCAAGTCTTTCAAGATGCTGGGAAATAATATGCAAATTAACATATAGAATATGGGTAGCTGACGTATCAATGTGTAATCCTATGGTGAGACAGAAAAATGTAAATAATTCTAACATTACCTCTCGCATGCTATTTGTAATTCTAACAATTTTCTCTTGTATTTATATGTTACTTTCTTTTCTACATTTTTGCTATGTCTCACCATAGGACACGATCCTATTTTTATTTGTCAACTACCATATACAATAACCATAGAGAACATGGATGTTATTATTATTACACCTACTATACTGAACTATTACTACACTGTGTTAAACAGAAAAATAAAGCACATTAATACATTTTATAAGCATCCCAATGAGCAAGTTGTAATTTAATTTACATGTTAATGAATATTCTTAATACAAATATTGAGTAATTCTATAATTATTTCATTATATAATGATACTTATTATACAATTTATCCATTTTCATTGCTATTCTTAATCTTATCAAATGTAAAACACTTTTTCCTCCAAGCATATTTTAGTATTGGCAGTGAAAGTTTAAAGAGAACTTTTTCAGTGAAATCCAGAGCATATCTGACATCTTCATGTAGCTTTGGACAAGGCTGACCGCCATCTGGAAGAATGTGAGTGAAGAGGCTTCATCTCCATCATGTCACCTGGCTTTGGATCGTAGCCCCAGCTGTGTATCAGTCTTTTCCTCAGGCTGTGTCCTACCTGCCATATCTTATATCTCCTACCCCTCATGTTCCCTGCCCTGGAGGAACCAGGTCTAGTGTCGGCTCTGCACAAACTAAACGTCCACATACTGTCAACCGAGCTGATCAGGTTCCAGTGCTCAAATACCAATTGACATGCTATTGTTCTCCATTAAGACATCCAAAGTACTGCAGATTAAAGTTAATTTTTAAAGCTGTTAGCTATAAGAGTTATGAATAATTTGAATAAATATTACATGAAGCTTTTATCTCTAAGATAACTTCAGGTGATAGACATTGTACTATTTTTACTTTATAATACATCCTGTGAACTTTGCCTGTGCTATTGTTCATGATGTCTTGCAGGGAAACGCAGTGGAACTCAGCCAAGCATGCGGCCACATTTCTCACCATAACATCTACCGAAATAAACCAATCACAGGATACATTACATGGTCTTTTAGCTAAAGCTAACATAGTAACCTAATTAAAAATTAATTTATATCATATCCATTGACCCATTGGATTTAAGATAGGTGAAGAGGTTAATCATAGCCTGTGAGAAGTAGACTGTAATTGATAGCGATTCATTAATTAGTTCAGTTTTAGTCAAAGTTATCTGTGTCAATAAAAATATAGTGCACAGATGTACTCTATGTTGTAGTAAAGATCATTTTTAAATTGTCTTATCATCTGTAACCTTGATTTTTTTTTTTTTTTTGATTGATTGACATATTTTGTTCCATTTAAAAAAATTCCCCAGGTTTAGTTTAGTGAATATGTTAATTAATATTTCCTTTTGAATTTGCTCATTTTAACTTTTATTTATGCTTATACAGTTGTTACATTACTGTAAAACTAGATAAAGCAAGACAAAATGTGATTTAATCAGATTAAGAGTGAAAATATAACACCACCACATATACAAATGGATACAGCTACAGTAAATATACACAATTAACTGGTGAATTCTGATGCCAAGAATTTTGCTAAGGTTAATAGTAGTGTCAAATATGTCAATAAGAAAAAGCAAGAACATAAATATGCATGTAAACAGTGGTAACGCTTTAGATTACAACCCACAACGTACCGCGTAATTACACAGAATTTATAGCGTACCTATTTTGTAACTATAGATTACCTCCACAGTACCTACTTGTAGATATAAGGGAACAATATGCAACGTTTTGGGGAATAAGAGGCTAATACCCTGCAAAATTATACTGTAAGTATTTTATAACTAAAGGGGACCTATTCTGAGATTACGTGGTAAGTATGACACACTTAACACGCGAAAACGTATGCGTGTAGGTAAACGGAAATAATGTGCAAAGTTAATTTTGTAATTGCAAAATTTCTGATGCAGTATGGGTATTATCACACCATATCTCTTACATTAATGATCCAAATAGCAAACTGTAGTATAATTTAGTAACTATACATAAATGACCATGTCTTTACACATTTTTCATAAAGATTTATTAAAAAAACGTTACCTAAACGGTAATAAAACACAAATCTATCTAGAGCTGCTGTGCCACATGGAAGAAAACAGAGAAAAAGGGGAGAGACATGAAACCTTAATTTGGGAATCTATTACAGAACCTCCGCACAGCTCTCCTCTCTCTCACCCATAAACACACAGAAATGTGTTCAAGCGCCAGGATCCTTTATAAGTTTCCCTTCTCCAGGAGTAATGCGCTCTGAATGGCTGCTAAAATGGGCCGGGAGATTTCATTCCCTTCGCTCTCTCTCGACGCCTCACCTTTGGCCCTTCGATGATATGAGTCGTCTTGCTTTTCTCCCCACGCTGGTGATGGGAGGCTGAAATAAGCCAGAGCCAGCAGGGAGAGAAGGGAATAAAGCTTATTTACAAAAGCTCTAGCATGGCAGGTGTGCTGTCCACCACCCAAATTAGCCAATCAGCTAACCATCAGTCCAAGAATTCCCCGCAGCACAGCCAAAGTTGGACTGAATAATGCAAAGGGCTTTGGAATGTTGCAACAGTGCTATAAAAGAAACTTTCAGATTTCATATATATATATATATTTAAAAACAAAAAGGCAGTTCTCATTTCAGGCAATTACAATCATTACATTAAAAACACTGTGCATTTATTTAAGAAACGTAGCTTAAGCCAATAAACCTGTACTGTGTTTATTGTTTATTTAGTGACTTTCAGTGATTTCTTAAGCTGTTAAATGGAAGATCACTTGAAACCCTTCAAGACCTGGTGTCACCATTTCTCTGTTACTGCTCTAACTCACAATTTTATGCATAAGCTCGTGATTTTCAATGTGACACAGAGCGTAATCCACATAAACAAAATCCCCTAAATGTTAAATAAACATCCTGGCAAAGCAAATCATTTTTTCTTTTGACAAATTTCGACTTTTGGCATTGATCCTTAAATGACATCATCCAGCTGAGGGTGTCGAGCATTTTTTCTTCTTTCTTTTTTTTTTGGTTTTATATTTTTTCGCTGGCATCCTTATGAGTGTGTCTGATCTTTCGACACTCATGCAGAAAAGAGTGAATAAATAATGAGCGAAATAACCTCCAGGCATGAATCTTACAGATATATGAAATATTCATATGATTCTTAACACAAAACGTTTGCTGAAAGCCAAGCAGTGTGCAGATGTCATCCAAAGGATGCATGTATGTAAGGTCTTATGAGAAATCTTGTACGATATTGAAGTGTTGATCTCATTTGATTTATTAAAGTGTATGCCATAATTTGACCCATGGCCTATAGCTTGCAAACTAAATCTATAGTCGCATTTTGTGCGAAGTTTCAGTGTATTCATCTTTTTTTTATAGTAGTATTATTAAATAAACCAGATAAGTGAAGCGGCACGATTCAGTCTTAAATTTCCTAATTGAAACACTTGAATCAAGAAGGCAGTAAAAGCAAGTACGCAGGTTTTCTTGTCGCCTGATGGCACATATTATCTAATGCTGTTTTCTCAGCACTAAAAATGGCAGTCGAGTGTGTTCTGCATAAGTTTTGAGACATCAATATTTATAAGTGTCTGTACTTGTGCGAGCGCAAATGTTTACCCCATAGCTCTTGAGCGTAACACTCAGGCAAACCGGAGTAAGCAATCAATCTTAGATGCAGGAAACAGAGTATGAACTTGTTCACAACATGTTGTCTGGTTTCGACAGAGAAACAGGTGCACCAATGCTCAGAACAATATGATGACCCGTATTATGTTTAGAACGACTCCTCTGTAGCCTCCATTAGCAGAACAGCAATTCATTACAAGACTTCTGGTCTTTCTGCGTCTAGATCCATAATAGCCATCGCTTTGACCCTGTCCCTTGTGGGAGCCAAGTGCGAAGTGGAAAATCCTCTTGATTGGAGAGCGAGCTGGTTTTTTACACACGCGTACACACACACACACACACTGTAATGGGTGTGAGAGTGTCAGAGGCTGTAAGTGTCTCTCACCTTCCTGTCCCTTCTTCGGTCCCCTTTTCAGGTCAGTAAACCATCAAGCAGCTACCGACCATTTCTGCGAGGCTAAAGAGAGACAAAGAGAAAGAAACAGGGAAAACGGGGAGCGAGAGCGTCCAGACACCTCTGTGGAGGGCACCAGACAGCCAGGGTGTTGAAAGTTAATGGAGCACTCTTTCACAAACACTCTTCTCTCTGGGGGCCTCTTTCTGTTCTCCTCCCACCACTGAGCCTGCCTTTATTTTATTTACGAAAGGCCCCTTTATGTGCTTTCATCAGCGCTGCAAATTATATAGCTTGAGTTAATGCTGGATTTGACCGAGTGATTCCCTCTCGGTAAGAAGATGCACCGGAAGATTGTTGGCAGAATGGACTGGTAAGATGAGCATGCTGTCTATGGCACTTTGTGAAAGAGAGAAACATGTTGGACTCTGTAGTGTGGTCTCTTTAAGCGATCCTCTGGGCTGTGCCCCCGTAATCCCCCCCTCATTTAGCTGACCCTGCTGGGTAATGCTACCCCCCCGGGCTCTGCCTCCTTTTTTCTTTAAAGGGCTGTAGGCTAAAGCCAAGGGACTGTGGTCAAGTGTGAATGTTTGGGAAAACTGTGCACTGCATAAGCAACAAGCTTGAGAGGCCCCCTTAGAGTGTGTGCGTATGTGTGTGTGAAGGTGTGTGTATATGTTTAGGTGTATTACACATGCCAGTTCTGACAACTCAAGTATACAGGCAACAGTTCGTGTAATAAACAGAGAAAGAGAGAGGGGAATGCATCTTGTTAATGAATCTGGCAAAAAAATACAATTAGGCTAAATGAAAATTATTTATAAGGGGAAGATTTACCCAAAAATTATCTTAAAATGTTGATTCTGTGCAAAGCACAAAAGGAGGAACTTAAAAGTCTTCTTTTCCATATAATTTCTAAATCTCTCTATATAGTAATATCAACCATTCTCGTTTTAATGTATCCCATATATAATGTGTTTTTGTGTGCATTCTCTTTATGGAATTATAATGATATATACGCATGCTTTATGAGTCATGCTTCAGTTCACTTCTTAGGATTTAAAGAGATTGTTCACCCCCAAAAAATGAAAATTCTGTCATCATTTTCTCACACTTATACTGTTGACTTTCTAAATCATTACATAATTTGTATTTTTGGGTGAACTTTCCATTTAACTATATATTTCAGTTAAAAGAGAGAAAGAGAGAGATCATAAAAAGAGAACATTTGCATAGGCACAGTGAGTCTCAATGAATCTTTTTTGAACTGGTTCTTGAAATGAACCATTCAAACAAACCGACTCACTAAAATAAAAATGTACTAACACTATTTTGAAGAAAGCTGAGCTGCTGACACCCTACAGAAGTTATTGGCATCTCTGCTTTTTGCTAGGTACTTCTGAGCACTGGCAAGCACACACATGCAAACGCCGCTTTCTAAGAAAAACAGAAAGTGTTGGTGAGGAGGCTAGTGTGCGGGGCAAATTTTAAAGTGAATGAGTGGTTACTTCATTCGCTCGGTGGCCATGCCCTCCCCCCTCCTCCTCCTCCTCCTCCTCCTCCTCCTCCTCTCCTGTTATTCTTCTCCTCATGCTGCTCTGTTATTGGAACTGATGGGTTTATTGAGACTTTCACACTTTGCAAAAAGGGGGGAGGGGGCTGCTGATTTCGTTTGTTTTTCCTCTCTCTTTCCCTCTCCTCTGCTCTTTCTCCTCGCCGCTCTCTCGAGATCACTTTGGCATCCACCACAGTTCTCCCATGCATGACTATTTACATGTTAGCGCTTACCATAAATTACTACTGAAAGTAACAAATGAGTAAAATCTCTGGGAATTAACTGAAAGAAAGACGCGGGAGGCCGGAGCTAGTTGTCACTCAGGAGACTATAATTCAGCAGCTAAAAGGTTTTCAAGTCAAAAGTCCAATTAAACAAATGTGTGTTTTGTTTAGCAGTGGTTTCTCTGACAAATAGTTTAAATCCCTCATAAATTAAAGTGACATTAGTGATAGATGTAAAAATGTTTTTATTTCTATTTCTATATGTGAACCATCCTATGCTATTTTAATGCATTATTGTGCACTTTTCTTTTTAACCCACAATAGGGGCATGTTGTCACACACACACAAAAAAACGTCATCGTTGACTTGCATTATTCTGCTCTTAAAAGTGAAACTAGATATTAGTGAAAGCAGACAGATGTCAACAGGCAAAACACAACACTTGTTGCTTTGTCATTGTCCTCACAGGAAGGAGAGAGGCGGTTAGTGTCAGGATGGGAGAAATAAATGAAAGAGTGGCTAAATGGAGGGAGCAGGACAGTAAATGAGGCATATGAAAGAGGCCCCCACTGTGAGCTCAGAGTTGTACACTTACACAGGTTCAACGCTTTATATCACAGCACAGGACTCTAAATGTAATTTTGGAGTGTAAACATGGTACATTAATTATATATGCAACTCTTTTACCCATTTACAGTATAGTAAATCTCTGAATATGCTAAATTGTGATCAAATATCAGATCTTATGTATATTATTGCATATGCATATTTTTAAACCCTTTATGATGCTGTTTGATATTTCTGACATCAGCTGTAACTCTACAAGGGTGAAAATCTAAACTAAGCTTATATTTTCAGTCGTCTTGTCTAATTTGTTGCTGAGTTGGAGAGACGATAAGCTGAAGTGTAATTGGATTTGAACATTGCTGGTTGGATCTCTGTTGCAGTGTCCTTGTTTGCCCTGGTGAGACAGCATCTGTCGCAGAGACAAGGCCACATGAGGACCAGGGTGGCATTGGTCCATCCAGATTGAGAGCTTGTCTCACTTTGTCATACATTCATAACACTGAAACAGTATACACAGAATAAGACATATTCTAGGATTATTTAAGAACACAGATGCACTTAATATTAAACACATGACTTAAATGTAAAGTGTAAGAGCACCGGTAAATTCAGTTATGCAGTAAAGCAGTAATCTGCATTATTCATTAATGCCATAGTGCATGCTGGGAATGGGAGTCTTGCGTTCAGCAACACACTTCATATAGAAGCAATGGAAATGTGATACACATCAAAACATTTAAATGACAAAAATAGGGGTCACTTATTTGGATACTTCTGTCCTCGCCTTGAGTGCAATAATAGAGTGACCCATATATATATATATATATAAATAAAACATGTATTTACTAGCTAGCACATATCAATAACACACACTCAAGCTCAAGCATTCACTTTTACACCGACATACACAGAGACCACTCTCTCTACTGACTCCTCAGTAAGTTTACCCGTGACACAACTACTGGTGTTTACAGTAAAGGGGATTATTTCCCGCTCTCATTGGATAGTTTTACCACCTGCTAGCCAAGCCTAGTCCCTCTGAGCTCAGACAGGAGCCATACAAAAGAGCAATGGACAAAATAGTGGTCTTGAAAGCGTGCCAGTGTAATCATATTCATCTCGGCATTAATGATCTCTAAGCTAGGAAGAAATGCATTTCGATTGACCCATTTATAATATATTTCTTTGCGGTACAGCATATATCTCTCGTCCAATCTACTGTTAACACTTCAAATTGCATTGTGTTATGTCAGCATGACATCTGTCTATATTTTCCCACACTGTCATATCATTAAATCCACCTCACTATACCGTAGCCTGTAGTGTGAGTACAATCCACTTCAGCTGTCTTAGCCCCTGCTCCAATGCCCAGGGGAGGCTGACCCAGTCAGTCCCTTTTCAGCCCCTCAAGTGACTATTAAGGCGGTATGAAAACAGCCAGCCCTTCGCCCACTTTTACAAAGACGCCCCTCACCGGGTCCATAAGACCACCAGAATCAGCTGGGCGTGTATCTTTGCTACAACCCCAGGAGCCTCCTTTTTAGACTTCAAACCCTTCTTGATTTCTTTCTTTCTATTTGAAGTTGGCACTCCATCCCTAACAATTAAACTGTGAATGCATTCACTGTGGGGTTCGAATGTTTTGGTCCACCGGTGTTTACATCATTAAAGTAATGTTGTCTTATGTAATGTAATATAAAGTAACATAATTTGAATATATTACATTATATAAATTATGATTAAAAAATTACTACATTACCACAGACCGTGTGACAAGTCAGATTAATTAGTCAACTAGAATGAATGAGTTAGTCATTGATTCATTCATTCAAGAAAAAAAACTTACTTATTTACTTTGTGTGTGTCATGCCAACATTTTTTTTTTTAATAATATTAATGATATATTATAGTACATTACATTATATTAAATTATATTTTATAGGGGCCCACAATATTCAACATACTGACTAAGAATCTTTGCAAGTATATGTCAACTTATACTAACCCTAACAGTCTACTTTGCAAGTTAGTAGACATGTTGTAGTCTAATTAGTTGACATGTATAGTTGCAAAATAACTACAGAATGTTTAAAGTAAACTATCTAAATGATAACTATCTAAATGACTATCTACCTTATGATATGATATGATATGATTATTGTAACAGCACTATTATAACTAATATAATTAGTTAACTAGGTTAATATATATATATATATATATATATATATATAATTTGGGTGCTAAGCGTATATACATATATTTGCATGTTGGCATTAAAATGTAGTTTTGTATAAAGAAACCTGATCCAGTTTTGAAGGACAAACAGGGTCTAGATTAGAATATTAGAGCCAGCAGTGTATGGTGAACAGCTGAGTGAGAGGCCTGCATGCGTTTGCGTCTGGGCTGCATTTCCAGACCTGGAAATAGAAGCGTGAAGCTGAAGTGAATGTTTGCTCTGTAAGGTGGGTTTAGGAGAAGAGGCACCTGTACTGCAGCCCAGCCTAGTTTAATTCTCTGCCTAAGCCAGACACTTCCTGCCCTGGGAAAGGCCTAATTAAGATGTTATTGGCTGGAAGAGGGAATGGGAGATTTGGAAGAATTGTGGAGGGGATTTGAAGGTATACAGTGGCAGAGAGGGAGCAGAGAAAGGGATAAAACGTACATGAGCAAGCACACTAACACATACACAGACTGTTGGTTTTGCTATAATGCTTCATGTAGAGTTTAATCAACAGCTGTCAAGTGGCTGCACGATTGCTACAGATAGATGATTTACATACCTGACAGTCACTATGTGTGATTTTCTGTTTTATTGTGTTTTGTTGTATTTTCCTTGCTTTCTATGTGTGAATATATACTTTTTCTTTCATGATGCATCATGCATTTTTTGTCAATAAATCACTGACATTAAAACAAAAAGAACAACTCGCTGATTGTTACACTACAAATGCACTGTCGTTAAAAATGACACCTTGATTTAGTACTGTCCATTTTTGATACATTCCACACATATATGACCTCTTGTCTTTATTATAAAAGAAAACTATTGCAAATGCATATTTTTAATTACAAGCTGACATATGAACATTCAGTAAGTAATAATCTAACACTGATTTAAAATGTAACTATAAAACTATAAAATAAATCAACCCAGTGTAAAACTTAAAACCTTAAAAAAAAATTATACCACAAAAAATTTCTGGTTTATTCTGGTCAGTGACAAATACATCTGACTGATTCCAATCAATAACTTGCCTTTTTGAAGTTGTTTATTCATTTAGGAATCAGACTACACTAGTCACATTTATGTTTGTTAATGCATATACAACCAGCGAAGCTCACTCATGCAATTTCATTGCATCACATTCAAAACGGACTGTGATCTTCCATTCACAACTTGGCAAAAAAAAGAAAATAATTAATGCACAGATTGAGCTGAAAAATAAAATAATAGCTGTAAATATGTTTTTTCCTTTTTCTTTTCTTACAAATATGACATTGATGCATCACGAGTGTGAATGTAGTTGCAAACTCTTGTTGAGAACATACTAGTGACCTTAACCCTGTTTGATATTGCTTTTCTGACCTTGTGAGGTGTGTGAAAGCAAAGCCCTCTTCTGACACACTTATCCCATGAGGAAGCAGAGAGTCTCAACATAAACCATGGCATTTGTTCAGTATGGTAGTTATGTCACTGTTACCCACACTGGTCAACATACACAATCCAGAAGTCATTTCTAACTGCCTCATACAGTACATACACTGTCAGACAAACACAGACACAAAATATAGGAATATACAGATGCATACAAATTTGTAAATTGTAGTTTTAGATGGCCAAAAGATAATCAACGCTAAACATTTTAGGTATTTTTTTTTTAAAAAGCTACATTTTGCCACAAACTCCTAATTTTAATCCATGCATGCAAAACAGTCTTGGCTTTAACACCTGAGTTAATTTTCATACGCAGTACACTGCAGATCAAAGGGCAAGTTTGACTAAATTTGTCACAGACAAAGACAGTCCATTTGTACAATGCAAGCACTGGTTACATATACAGAAAACCACATGCTATCATTCATATGGGTTTTGTCGAGAATCATTGAAGTCAGAAATCCCAGTGCTGGGGATTGAAATCCTTTATGACAGCAACATCTCCTCTCACCTCTATATGTTTGCTCATCCTTCCCTTTCCTAACATCAGCTGGTTTCCTCCTCATCCACTACTCTAAATATCTGTCTTGGACTCATTCCCAGAGGCCTGACTGGTACATATTCCACTACTCCATTCATTCTGGGAGCTTTTCCAGGGGAATTTTTCAAATCACCAGATTTTTTTTCTCTGTTATTTGCAGTCTTTTACTTGGACCATGTATTCTGACACTAGAAATATCCCTCTACCCTTTACTCTCTTTCTCTCCCTCTCTTTCTCTCCCACACTTTCCGTGTGAAAAACAGAGCTGGATTCTGAATCCCAGCATTTTTCTTGCTCCTGTGGGGATGGTCCAAGCTAGCCCAAGCTCCTTCTTAAAATAGAGAGAGAGAGAGAGAGAGAGAGAGGGGATTTGACACTGTTCTTTTCCCCATTTTGTTGTGTGTGGTTTGATGTAAAGCCATGCTGAGTCAAAGGCGCAACGCTGCCAAGAATATACACTTGCATACTCAGTTAATTTGTATACTCAGCGTACATATTGCCATGTGGTTTTAACTTTCATGCAACGGTAATACTGTAACACAGGTTACTACTTCTCAGATAGATTGCATACAAGGGAAAAAAGTAAGGGAGGTACAAGTTTCATAACTCTTCCAATAACAGTTATGTAGTATGTTAGTAATGCCCTCACACTATGTACCATGTGAGTTTGAGCACAGCTATTTGTAATACACACTATAAGCTTTAGCTTTAGAATTATATAAACTTTATATAATTAGTCCAGATTAAATGAGAAGAGATTGTCAAAGGTGTGAGAATACGAGATGTCCATGACACCCGCCCTCTTGGTATGTATGAGAGATTGCCATGTACAGTATGCAGTCAGTAAACATGCTCTTCATTAATTATTAGATATGGATAGGGGAATTTGGTATTGATGTATGAACCCTTGGTGTTAAGAAGTGTGTACTGGCTGTAATAGGTGGCTTAGCGTTAAATGTCAGAGAAGGGTCTCAGGTCCCAAAGAAGGGAGGGGGAAGGGCACGATGAAAGGTCACACAGGCACTGATGTTATACCACAGATCACTTTTGTGGATGACTGGCCCTGTAGACTCTGTATAGAGGCGATGTCCTTAAAGATCACCTGAGGCAAAGACCACCACTTGACTTGCCTCCAATCTTGATCTTGACAAGATGCTATATAGTGCGCAAATGACATTTTATGATGCTTGGATCTAATCTGACAAAAGCAGTGGAAGGAATGAAAAAATATACATTAAATAAACATATAAATAAATCTTATACACACCCTACATAGCAAATTAACTTAAATATGCTTGATCAGCAGTTAAAATTCTAAAGAAAATTGTGTTTGTGTTTAAATATATATGGCCATGACTGTAGAGTTAAGCAGCATGATACAACCAAAAGAGTGGAGTTTTTACCATTTGATTGAAAATTTTATTTTTTTTTATTTTCAATGGGTTTTTTCCCTGTGTTTTTCAGTCACCTTCTGACAGTTTACTTTAATTCTGAAGTTGGACGAAATACATTGATATAATTATTTAGATGTATTAAAGCTGTAGTGTGTAACAATCACCATTTCTGTTTAAAATATACAATTGCATGTTACTTGGGAATAAAATTGCATACTACAGTGCCCTAATATTGGCACCTTTGGTAAATCTGAGCAAAGGTGATTGTGAAAATAAATCTGCATTGTTTATCCTTTGATCTTTCATTAAAAACACTTCACAAAATTCTAACCTATCATTGAAGTAAAACAATTGAAAATTGGGGAGAAAAACCCATGAAATAAATGTTTTTTTTTCTCCAATACATGTTAGCCACGATTATTGGCACCCGATTATTGCTACGTCCTTTTCCCAATAACAGCTCTGAGTTTTCTCCTGTAATGCCTGAAGAGTTTGGAGAACACCTGATAAGAGAAAAGAGACCATTCCTTCATCCAGAATGACTTCAGATCCTTCAGAATACCAGCTCCATTATGGTGCTTCTCCTCTTTAGTTTACCTCACTCATTTTCTGCAGGGTTCAGGTCAGAGGACTGGGACAGCCATGGCAAAAGCTTCATTTTGTGCTACAAGACTAATTCTTGTAGCCTGGCTTCCGCAACTATAAAGCTCATAGGAGCTTGGTCTGGCCAAACTATCTTACTTATCTTAACCGGCGTCCATCAGATGCCTCTGTATACTACTGGACGAATCTACAACCAATTAGATTCAGGAGAACAGATTCAGTCAGTTTTAGATCTGTTGGTATTTGACAGAATCCATGACGGCCATGTGTCTAAACAAGATGTCCAGGACCTCAAGAAGAAATATAGGCCCACACAGCAGTAAACTTCATTGTAAACATGGAGTACTTTTTATCCCTGTGTTTACCAAACCTTGTGTTAGGAAGCAGATAGTCTCGCGTAGCCAGACCTTCAGACTGACGGCTGAAGGTCTGGAACTTATAGCGGCTTTCTTTGGCTAAGGCCCG
>JAUMHR010000049.1:13657708-13684731 GCA_032361145.1 Enteromius fasciolatus
ACCTACATTCTCAAAAATAAATATATATATATATATATATATATATATATGTATGTATTGCCAGTATATATATATATATATATGCATTGCCAGTATATATATATATATGTATTGCCAGTATGTTTTTATATATAACTGGTTTCTTTGTCTCTTTCTTCTATGTGTAAAGATGTGTAAACAAAATATATGAAAAGAAGAATTAGGCAGATGGTGATTAGGCAAAGAAAGAAAGCAGTGGGATGGAGAGAAACGTACATTAGAAGATGGATACATGGGTTTTCCCACTTCGGTGGTTGTGGATTCAAGTGTTGAGCGGAGCCGAAGGAGCTACAGTGAGACGGGCTTAGGGCAGCTGTGTTGTTTCAGGACCTGTATTTTACTGTTGGCCAGCAGTTGGCTATTTAACCATTTGGAATGCTCTACATTCCTCAGGGTTAATAATACTCAGAAGGGGCTGTAGAGAGAGAGGGGGAGGCTTGAGAGGGGAAGGGCCTCAGTGTCCAACGGTGGTCACCCACCATTTGTCATTAAACGCCGCAGCCTTACTCCTCTTCAATTACTGTTTACCCTGATGAAACATTAGCCTCTGAACTTTGAGTTTCTGAGTTCCCTTGTTCCTCACTCTCTGAAATGATTTATTCAAAATCAGAATATTATGCACTCCTATGCGGCCTCACAGTTTTACATTTCAAGATGAGTTTGAACTCACTCTTTGATAAATGTTTGCTTTTGAGAGTGTGTGTGCTCAGTGGGTAAATGTACATAAGCATGAATGTGTTTGTGTTTGTGTGCGTTCGTCCACTGTTATCACAGTTTCCCGTCTCTCTCTCGCTCGCTGGTGTTGTCAGGGTGTTTGATGTTTGTCTCAGATAGCTGATGAGTATCAGTGCTCGTTAAGAAGATTAGAGAACGAGCTCATTTGCATGTGTTCGTTATCTCATTAGATTGATATCGGGGAGAAAAAGGGCTTGACCGCAGTGCCTTCACACTTTGCTCTTGCTTCAGGCAAACCGATGCATGCTCTGCACTGTAAAGTATTACTCACAATCAGCTCTGTTCTGGGCCTCGACGGAGCTGAACACATAATTAGCAAGGTTTTTGCATGCTCCTTTGCTTAAGAGGGTCAACATTTTAACCTTATTCTGCCCTACATGAATCCACAAGAAGTTTCAAAGGGGGTTTGGTTGTTTCTTAATGAGAGAAAAAAATTATCTTAAAGCTAATTTTTACAGTTAAATGTTTATATTTTTAGTATTTTCACATTCTGCATATATTCATTCTGTTCTCAAGAATCACAGCGCAGGTCTTGTAGCACTTAGACTAGCTCATTAGTTCAAAGCTCATTAGCAACACAGAAAGCAAGGACAATCTCTTACTCTAAAAATGGCTCCGAAAGGATTTTGCCTGCTTTGCCCTTACATAAAAATGCATAAGATCATTTCAGCAAACATTTCACTTTAACATCGGCTCAAATAAAGGGAAAAATGAATGCTGCCGTAAAGGGAGCGAACTAGTAATGTTAATTTTTTAATGAAACTGAGCTCTTCACTGCTTGCACTGAGGTTGTGTTTTGATAGAATTGAAAACAATATTCTGGCCTAATGGGAAATATGTTGTGATACTAAATGATTTAGCAAATATTGTATTTTACTTTAGTCTTCTGACACATGAGAATTTACAGTTTGACGTCAACATTCCTCTAGTGGTCTATGAAACTGCACAAAAAATTTTAATCTGTGCTGGAACAATTTATTTTGCCACATTCTAGCTTTGATTTTACCTGATCTTTTACATTTCACCATAATTATAAGCAAACCAATGCACACCTTTTATATAAAAATTGGTTGCATATTGGTTTCTACGATATACTGATGCTTTTGGAAAATGCAGCCCGGTTCAACACAAGACACCCTATAGAAAATATTCTTAGGTCTGTGTATGTTGTTCCAGAAATACGGACATGGCAGCCAATGAACATAAAGAAAAAGGGCTTAATATCTGTCATGCAATTCTTATTTAAATAAAGGTCAGAGGATTCATTTGATAGCTCTGTCTGCCATCTGAGTTTAATCAACATGTTTATGTAACACGCTCAAGATACTTTTCTAACATATATGTGCAAGTATAGTTAGATACGTTTATTAATGAATAAGGATTATTAGTCAAATTTAATCCATCTCTTCTTGGTTAACTAATTCCAAATTCCTTAAAGGTCAGCTCTGAAAACACAAGGATATACCTCCAGCCCTACATACTCGTTACATTGACCCTCACATGAACAAGACACGCTGCAGTAACTCTTAGCGACTTCACTACAGTTTATAGCATGGCCCCTTTGTGGTAGACGTGTCTTCTGTTCAACAGAATTTAAGTCTGTTCGATTGACCTGTGCATTATGTTGAAGGCGACAGTGACTACAGTTTCATGCCGCTAATCAAATTCTAGCTGTGTGGCGATGTTTCCCTGAAAAGTCCTCTGCATTGCCCCCAGCTTTGAATTGAAGTGTGGAGGTTCTGTTTCGTTACAGCTCATAGGGAATTGTGCAGTCTTTTTACCTGGAGGGCAGAGGATAATGGCGCTGACAATGGAACGAGGAGCGTACGCATCGAGGGGGGATGCGTACTGTATATACGCACTGCAGCGTGTTGTGATACGCACCTAACTCTCCGCTCATGTTCCATTGTAAAAATCCCACCATATCAACGTACTAAGGCAAAGCATGAAAATTTTCTTGTGTATGTGTGTGATCCCTCAGGTGAGCTTTTAGACTGAGGAGGGAGGAACTAGACATCTTCTTACATCTTTATTCACTTCCTCAGGCTGATTTCTTATTTATCAGACTCCCTCTAGGTGGAGTCTTCAGGTCCCAGTGCAGCCCTTTCCGCAGGTACTACCTCTGATAAAAACGCATCCTCCCCACCATCTTCCGCTTCTTCTCAATTTGGGTTCAGGCAAAACACTTCAACTCGGTGGATTCTGCCTGCCACTCCTTCCTTGATATCTCTCGCGTGATTCGTACTGACTGTCCGACAACTGTAAACGCTTGAAAATGCACAGCCTCTTCCTTCTCTCTCTCTTCCCTTTCTCCCCAACCTGCATTTCTGGGTCACGGAAGACATTTAAACTCCACTTATAATTAACAGCTATTTTTAAACGGAGTGAGAGAGAGCGGAAATGGAGCAGTGGTGAGGTAAAAAAGCATTAAAATTGCCCCAGATTCGCTATTGAATGGGACACATCACAGCAATGTGCTTGCTGATCAAAGTGAAAGGGGGAGAGTGGAGACAGGGCCGATCAGTGGGGATAAATGGATCTCTTTATAATAGCGTAAGAATAGGGCTCCTCTTTTACAGCTGAAACAATTTAATAACTGCATTCATTACAGGCCACTCGCTGTCCACTCGCTATCTCTCTCTACTTCCTCCCCCTTTTTTGCCTGTGAAAGGAAAGGCTGGTTACTACAGCCCAAGCTGAATTAAGGCTGGTTGAGGGCCGAAATGAAGATGTGCTAGCTTCCTCTGACACTCCTAAATGAAAACCTTATACAAGAGCAAGCAGTTATCACAGAAGCTCCCCAAGGACACGCTACACTCCTCAGCCTGCTAATTATATCCAATGCAAATGCACTGTCTGCAGTTAGCGCCTGCACTCGGCACTTATTTATATATTTTTGTATTATTTCATTCATTCATTCAGACCTTCCTGTGTCAGGGGGAATAAAAGAGGCAGCTAATAGCATGAACTGAGTGAACTATTAGAAGCCCACTCGCTTTTGTCTGTCTCACTCTCTCATTTGCTCAATCTGTATTCCTTCCTGATCCCTCCTTCCGCTTTCTTTCCTGTTGATCTGGTAAGAATGCGTGTGACCCTCTGAGGGGAAGTCGTATAGACACGTTCCGGTGGCATTCATAAGAGTATGGTTCGAGAGGACGCCTTTATTAAAAGCGTTTTGTCTTGCAGCCCGTGTGTGCATGTTTGCCATCTTATCTGTCCATTAGCCTGCGGTGACCTGCCCACTGCTCCGTTCCTATTCCTGCCGGCTTTAATGGGTAATTTAGTGATGCTGGCTTGACATATACTCCTTGTTTGTTGCTATGGTAACAGGGTCTTATATTCTCCCTCTTTCTTACCTGTGGAGAGTTTGGTCAGTAGAAATACATTCATTTCCCCTGAGAACTGGGGTCAGATGCTAGCGGGTTGCCAACTTGTAATTTCCTACTCCTCTTAAACATTTTTTTTTTATAATTCTCTTATGAAGTGAGTTTGTTACTGAAATGCATTAACAAATGCTATTATAGACAGTATGACCAAAATGCAGCTTTACTATCACATGAATTAGTTACAATTTTACAAATACATGCAACCTGTGGTCCCACATTTATTACCTCAAATGTCATGTCTCTTTACCAGGTGACTGTGCAGTTTCGGCTGAGTCTTTTTCTTATTTCTAGCACACACTCTCACAAGGTCATCCTTCTGAACTGCTGTCAGCAGGAGAGTTATGAATTAAAAAAGCTGTTTCATCTGCTGCTCTATCTGTTTTGGTTTTGTTTTATTGTCCATGGATAGGGAAATAATAACTTGCTGTGGTCCAATGTATGGTGTTATATTTTTCACCAGGTTTTATGGCCTCCGTCTGTATGTTATGACAGAACTGAGGCCGGGTGCGGGCCTACACGTCTGATAAATGGCTTGCTTTGTACTTCCCCCAACAAAAAAATCATAATTCCACTTCCTCTCCAAAGCCTGTGCTGCGGCAAGCATGATGGGTGGTGTCGTAGGACCCAATATATATGTCTGCCTGCTGCTGGGAGATGTCATAATACAGCCGCTGTGTGTTCAGAATATTTGATACTTGATAACGTGATGCACGTAGTATTTGAAAACTTACTCGAGAAATACAAAACAAGGATCAACTTCATCTGCTTCTCTGGAAAACTTAAGATAGTTGTTGTGCCTGGTCAAGCCCCTGAAAGTGCCCCCTGCCCTTCTTGGCCCTCTTCCTCTCGGGGGTTAAAACACACCTTCCCTCTAAAGGTTACAGAGGTCGCACATCTGCATGTGAAATGTGAACCCTTTAACATTCCACGGCTGGTCTGAACCCACTCGAGCCCTTTTTGTTAGCTTAAACACTAAAGTCGTGCCTAACAAGCTCACCACAGAACTAAGCGCGGTAACACAAGCTCTCTGCAGTGACCATTTAAGTGAACATAAAAAACTTGTGATTAATGAGACGGCCGCACTTAAATGCAAACAAAGGTGGATAGGGTATCATAGCATGCCATACCAAAGAAAAAAGTCACAAGGTCCAGTTTGTAATGTTTTCAAATGTATTACATATTTAGTTACAAAATACTATAAAGATATTTGAATATGTTTAATTTGTAATTATTATAATCTATTTGTAATTAATATTGTTATGCAGGATAAACTAGCAAAATGTTCCCTTTATTAGTAGCAAAAAAAAAGTGTTATTATGTTTCTATTGTGTTTTATTGTGTTAGTTAGCTTGGAATGCAATGAAACAATGAAAAAATATATATTTCTGAAAATTTTTAAAAACTAAGTTATCGGTTTTTGCAAATGAATTCTTCATTTGTTATGTTGTCCTTTTTATACAGTTTCCAGACACATAATTACCATATTTGTGTAATATATACGGCTCTGAAAAAAAAATAAGAGACCACAGCAGAAAAATCTGTTTCTTTTGGGTTTTATTCTTAAAAATGTTAATCTCACCAATACACCACCAATACAAAACAATGCACGTTTGCTTCATTTTTTGTGAACTGTCGTCTTTGAAATATTAACGATAGAAGCAACTTGACGCTCATTGAATCCTTGTGCCTGTAAAGCTAGGATTGAGGCCTTTTTTCCCTGTTTATTTTTAAATTTCAAATTACTTTTGAAAGACTTCTACCATTTTTTACCATCCGACTGGTCACACTGCAAGAGCATTTTATACTTTTCTCATTAAATACAATTGGATTCAGGTGCTCACCAAATAAGTACCTCAATAAACAGAATGAAGTATGTTTGTGTAGAAATTTAACAAAGACTGGCATGAAAGGCTTAGAGTAAATTGCTCTGGTCTTTTATTTTTTTCCAGATCTGTATATATATATATGTGTATGTGCGCTTTTTTCTTTCTTTCTTCGGCAGTTACCTGAAACAGAATAATGCCTTATGTCTCAAGAGCATGTGTGCTAACTTTTTCCAAAAATGCTGCACTCTTCCATTCAATGGATACTATGAAAACTAAAATGGACAGTTCTGGGAAATCCTTGTGAACAAGATGGGTTTACTTATGATATTGACCAAAAAAGTTGAAGAAAGTCAAACTTGTACGCGCACAAATCAGCACTGAAACTTTATTCGCAACTCTCAAATCTCATCCGCACCTCCCTTAGTCAATAATCGTAGGTAAACCCATCCCGTTTGCACAGCCTTCCCAGCATTGTCCATTTTAGATTTCATAATATCCATAAAATGGAAGAGTGCGGCTTTACTTGAACTAATAAAAAGAGAGCTTACAGCCGGTGATTGATGATCTTCATAGAGAGGTGGATCGCTCTCATCTTTCTTGAGATTTTTAGCACTGCCTTGTTTGCAGTCATGTGCAATCAGAGGATCCAGGGGGGGTAACAAATGTTTGATGTATGATACTCACACTTCTTTTGTCATAGATACATCTCCTGCTTTGGATCTTTCTTCTCAACCCTGGCTCGACACATCTGATACTTTGACTGTGAATCCTGTGAACACACTGTTTATTTTTGTGCTTTTCGCTCTGTTATTTTTTTCCCAAGTGGTGAGAATGTCTGCACTTGGGGGATGGGCCAAGAAAGGTGCACATTTGTCCAGTCTGAGCGTTGCCAAGAAGTCACCGAAAAAATAACAATGAAGCACAGCAATAGCCCTAAATGAACGCATACAAACACACATAAACTGACGCAACTACACAAGCTAACTCTTTTAACATCCTCCTATCAAAGATTAAAAAGGTTTTTCAGATGAGGTATGGGCCCTTTCCCTCCCTTTGAGGACTTAATATCCTTCATAGCGCGCCAAGAACGCACAACTTTTTAAATAATATAAATCACGTTTAGGGGATCGGCTGTTTGCCTACTTTAACTTTTCTGCTGCATATCAACGCCAGAGGAAATCCTCCTGGTGATGGTTGGGATTTGCTCTTGTAGTGCGTTAAGGATAGAGGGAGGGACATGGGCAGGCAGCTTTCTCATGTGGCCTCTGTTCTGTTTGATAAGAAGCATCATCCAATGCGGAAAGCACCTTGGCTTATCACATTTGACTTTTAAAGCCTTTTCCCTCCAAAAAGCAACACAATTTCTCGGCCTTTAAGGGATCTCGGCAAGCTTTTATGAGATTTGTTTGTAGCCACTGCTGCCGTTTTCCAAGAGCGGCGGTCTCCGACTTAAAATGCAGGGCACTTTTACAACGTGACAAAAATGACCCTGTCTTAGGCTGTCTGATAAAATGAATAAAGGGTCAGGGTGATGGAGTCCAATTACAGGCATAAATTGACGTAAATTGTAACCCAGGTCGACGTGGCCTTGCTTGCTCGTGTCCTTTCTTAAACTTGGACTTCTAACAAGAGTCATCTCATATTCATAGCCTATATGCTGCTCGTCCTCAAACTCACCGTCCTCTCTCTCCCTCGCTCTTCCTCCCGTGGAGCAGAGGTACCTCCTCCAGTTGTCAGAGGATCCCAAAATGATTGATTGTTTCTCAGTGTGTCCTGACAGGAAATGTAGTAGCGTGGGGCCCCTAGGGTCCGGGAAGCCAGCGCCTCCTGATTAAGACCCCCACAGTAATCATTCCCACTGAGCCAACCCTACACAACACCCGTCAACAGCACAAAAAAAAAGAAAGAGAGTGAAACAGTGCTTTTATTTTCTTTGGAGATAACACCGCCATCGCTAAGAGGCTGCTGAAAGTTTTCAACGCAGCCATCTCATTCTCGCCAGGGTTAAAGACTAGTTTATATCAGTTGCAACACAAACAAAAGTGGAAAAGCAAAGGTCCTACACCCAATAAACTCTAGCTCTCCCTTGCAATGTAAACCAGACAAGCTCTAAACCTATTACGGGCGAGTAAGAGCATTAAAGATAAAAATCTCATTGTTCCAGAGAGAGGAGGAGAGCGAAAAGAATGAGCCCCACTCAGTATCACATGAGTGAGGTGAGAAAGAATTCAAATTATGCTGGAGTTGGGAGTTGCATCTCTGTCGTGCCGAGGATTTGACTTCTTGGGTCACTGCACCATCTAAAACAGGAAATACGAATGAGTTAACCCTTTCAAGCACCAATCACCTTTCATTTATCACATCTGTCCAATTATATCGGAAAGCAAGAACTAACGAGTCATTCGTTTGAGTCTTGTTTTCCAAGAACCTGGGCACTTGAACAAATATTCCAGGTTCAGTACTTTAAGTTATTCTGTATATTTTACTGAAGTTAAATTTTCAGAGCTCAGTATTTTTATGCTCTCATGTCCACAAAGTTGTACAACTGGTTAGAGCTTTGTACCGAAAAGTCTAGTAAGCACTAATATCGCTCTAAAATCATGTTAACATGCATATTGTTTATGTCTTTTGGCTATGCTTTATTAAAAAGGTGAGTTTTTTTAATGTTTCTGGATTGCCCCCATTGACCTACATTGTAAGTGCTTCACTGTAACCTACTTCTCTTGGCAACAAACATTATATGCCACAAACACTTACTGTAATTAACTTTTGAACCCTCCTGTAGTATTGCCTTTATTGATATTTCGGTAAACAAACTACAGTATATTTGTATTTTTATATATTTTAAAATGTACAAAACAATCTCTTTATCTTCTGAAAGATTTGCACAAAAACCAACAAACCCTAATCCCGTTCGTATAATGATTTATGTAAGTCACTGACTTATTTCTTAAGCAGAGGTAAACCTTGAACTGACCTCTTGAACAGCTATTGTTGACACTCTGCCAATAACTTAATTAATTAATTAATTTATTTTTTGTAGTGGGCAAATTTTGATTCCAGTGCTTCCCTGAATATACAGTATGTAAAACACAAAATGGATTCTTAGCATTTTTCTTTTTTGGTGACAGCTATATCCAGGAATGTAGGGCACATTAAGTTTGTGTGAAAGTCTTTTAGGCATGCTCAGTAAGTCCATTCTAGCCCCATTCATCAGTAGTGGAATTCATTAAAGTAAATGGGAGATAGTGATTACAGTTGGATCTTGGGCCCATCTCTAGAATAGAGGTGTACAAGGTGCAGGACTCCTAATCAAAGTCTGGGCCTATTCCAGCTTCACACATTACCTGTTCTGAGCTCTGCTGAAAGATGGATCATCACACACTTAAGGTCCACAAGTGGAGTCACTTGTCCCTCATTTCGCTGAGGTCATAGTAATTCAGTCTTTGACTGATAATATTCTTAGGCACAGCTCCACATGCTTCCATGTCACCTCTAATGCATTTTTTGTTTATTAATTAACTTTTTGACATATATGCTGAGTGGCACATATTGATTTTGTTGGTTAGCTTTAATTGATCCTGCACTGCACTAATCATATGTTACTGATGAAGTTCTTGGCGCAGTGTTATGTGAGTATATAGCTAAAACCGACCTTGAGCAAAAGCATGCACTGATATCTGGAGGTCTAGCCTTGATTTAGTTCAAGTGCTCTATGTAGCCTGACATGTTTTAGCGAGGATTAACAAATGCAGTGCTGCCTGTCTCTGTGGCTGATGCGCAGTTCAGCATGGGCAGGCCCAGCTACTGCATCTGTGGCTGGGAGAGCAGTGTTGTCTGGAGAAGCACCATTCCGGTCTCATCCCTCCCTCAGAGTCCCAACACAGATGGTTCCAGCTGCAGCAGCCACAGCGTGGTGCAACATCTGACAGCACCACACACACACACACACACACACTTTCTGCTAAATAAAAGAGAAACTAGTGATTGTATTCTTATAATGAGGAAGTTCAAAGTCCATTTTTCATTTAGAAGTTTTTTGTTTGTTTGAGTGTTTTTTCCTCAGCAAACATTTATACATGCAAATAATAAAAGCCCAAATGTATAATGCGTAAACATACAATAAATTATAATCAGAAGAAATAATGAAGGTCACTGAGCTATGTTTTCAAGAAAATACTTATTATTTATTATTATTATTATTATTATTATACTATGTATAATAATAGTATAATGCACTGTTTTTTTTTCAAATAGGAAAATAATATGAATGAACACACATATAACAGAACTGTATTGTGTTTATTATATTGTTTTATGATAATTGTTGTTTATGATACATTTAGATATACCAGAAAGATGTATATGTGAAAAATTATTATACATAATATTATATTATATTATATTATATTATATTATATTTCCACCTTTTTTCACAATAGACATGGTAGGATTTGGTTGCTTGCTGTGCAATTTGTTTTAAATTCAACATTTATTTGTATACTGCATCCATATTTTTGTGAAAAAATAAATAAACACATTTTGACAATGGGATTTTCCTAAGCTCTCTCTGACAAATTACTTTTAGAAAAGATTTAGATATGTCCACTTGCTCCTGAAGAGGTGGAATCCTTACCGGAGCTAATGGCACTCCTCCTTTCATCCAGATTTATGATGTTTGCACATTATTTATACTGTGTGCAGGTAGGGGGATGATGAGACATGGTGTTGTCAGCCATGCTACTTTGATTGTAGTAAAACAGGGAAACATTGACTTTGTCTTGTTAGTAAAATTTATTTCCCCCAAATGACAATTCTTTAAGTAGGAGCTAGGCAGCCGGCCAGGGCTGTGTGTCATATATTGCCATTTGTGCGGGAGTGCATATTTTAAACTGTTTTCTAAGGATTGTATAGGCATAGATCTTCCCTTTGCATCCCCTCTATAATGAACAGGCCTGTCTGAACTAATTCAAATTTGGCGTATTGCATTGAGAGAAAGAGAGAGAGGCTAGGAAGTGAGAGACTTCATCAGGGCCTTATGGTCAGAGGGCTGTTTGTGATTATTGTCAAACCTACATAGCTTTAACCGGCTGGTCCCCGCAGGCCAATCAATAGAAATGCATCTCTATGTGCAGAGGAGATGGAGAGGGGTTGTTATGCCCACCGTAAACAGGGTGGAGTTTTGAGCCTGGCTGAAATATGATGCTTTGTGCAAAAGGCATTCATCAGCTCCATGCAGAAATCAATCGGAAGATGAGGAAGAATTATTGCTTTGACATGCAACAGCAGTCGTGCATATGTCTGGCTCACAAGATGCGATGAGGGCAATTTCACACTGTGTCAGTGACTTTCTGCAAGTACATCTGCATCTATCTATCTATCTATCTATCTATCTATCTATCTATCTATCTATCTATCTATCTATCTATCTATCTGTCTATCTGTCTGTCTGTCTGAAAATGTGGTCTTTTATAGTTTTATCATGTATACAGGTCTGCATTGTAATTCTGCAAAATATTATAATATAATATTTAATATGTATGTGTGTGTGTGTGTATATATATATATATATATAATTAAATATTATATTAATATGCAGAACTATGCAGACTTGTATACATGAAACAATTCATATATATAACCAAAATAGGACGGCGGATTTGTGATTTAATCTATTTGTTTTAATTCAAGAAAATAGGAAGCACAGGGGATAAAGTCAGTGCCCTGGGTGGGTGGTTGCGGGTGTGTGTGTTCTGTTTAAAATGCCAGAACTTCATTACCTCTAACACACTCACATATTGGATTTGCACATTTCAATTCTCTGGACATCAGATCTTTTCATTGTACTGCAATAATGTGTTTAGGTGATCTATAAAACATTATTATTTAAAACAGGGCTCTTTATGGATTGCTTATGAGGCATGCTTAGCGCTAGATTGATTTGACCTTTCCATGATGGCTGTTCAAGAGAAAAAAAACATAATCTTTGACCTTTTTGCCTACGTTGTCAAATTTCACTGACAAACATGGTCGGATTAGAGTACAGAAAAGTCTCTCCCTATAGTGAATATCAGTTCTAGTTGTCACTAGATATTTCTGTTTTCAAATGTTTTTCAAATGCAACTCTTCTAATATTCCCCAGTAAATAACACTGCCCATAACTCAGACACACTATAAGGGGTAAGTTGTCACAATGGAACCTGCCATTAAACAGTGCAGTATGGTGTCAGTGTAAGTTATTAGAAAAAAAATACAATGTCAGCTGATGATATTTCATCTAGATTCCTGCTTAAGTGTTCAGAACTCCCTTTTTTAACAGCCGCACTGTTGTGAGATGTGCTTTAAACATTTATTAGGTAGCAACTGGATCAGGTGCGAAGAGACTGACTTCACCAGACCCCACACAGCTTTTTAATTTCCCCTTTGTCATTATTTACCAGGCAGATATCAATCCCAGTCATGAGGCTTTATGCATTAATCAAAGTCTGGCATATCTATGTACACGTGACTCTGCATGCAAGTGCCTATGCATTTGTTGTTTAGGTGTATGCATGTATATGGATTGATGTGGCCTCGGCATTGAAGGGTCTGCTCGGCTCCGTTATCGCATGATAATTAAAATCAACCTCATAAACATTATTGACTCCTGTGCTGCATCTGCGCAGCAACTCCTGCGTCTTTGCAGGTTTGTAAAAATGCTTCTTAAAATGTAAAATACTGCATATTAAGGCTCACATATTTCCCCTTTATGTTTAACATTTAGATGTGGTTAAGTTATCATAATGTGCAATAAAACCTGCATGAGAAATCTGTAATCCACTTTGGAAAATTGCTTACGATACAGTGTTTAACATCATCGCTGAAAAGAGCTTTTCAGAGGCGGATGCCAGGTTTATTGTGCCATAATTTAACCATACCTCAATGCAAAGGCAGTAAATATAAATTTATTAGTGGCACGCTTAAACAGGCGGACCCCTGCGAGACAGGGGTCTAATAAGAGCTTAGACTGAAGCATGTTGCATTCTTGGCTGGCTCTGAAAGCAGAGATGTCTCCGCTATGAGGGATGTCTGGTCTACATTAGGCCTACTTTGACGCTGTAATTGACAGTTCCGGGTAAACGGTTTTAATCAGAGTTCAGTGTGTCTCAGGCTAATTCCACAGGAAAGCATCAATAAAGAGACCTGAGTGAGGGTGTAATCTGGTATGGATTACGTTTCAAACGGTGGGCTGTCACTCTTTCATTCTGATGGAGTGTTGACTGTACAGCCCCGGTGCTATTACTTAAGCAGGTTAGTGTTGTGCACGCTCAGAGAAAGAGTTGTGAACTGTAAATCTGAAAGCCAGGATGTGGTTTTCAGTGTCAGCGCTAGCTGTAATAGGTGCTGAGGTGCGTGTACAGTTGGTAGAACACAAATCTTTTTAAAGACCATTTTATATCATTTCTAACTGCTCTGAGTGGGGATTTTACACGAACAAATACATTTTAAATGAATGACTAAACAGAGTAATCTGCATGCATATGCGTGTAATAAAAATGTACCAATGGTTGCTACAGTTTACGTCAGAATTGTTGCTATTATTATTGCTAACGAAAACCAGAAAACATAGTTGTCTCTTTTAACAGTGGGTACTTGCATTGCTTAAATTCATAATTAGTTTTTTTTTATATATATATATATTCATTAATTTTGATGACAAAAAATAAATTATGGATACTGTATGAAAGTAATGAAAGAATCTGTGAAACAGGATATAACAGTTGTCAATAACACCATAGTTGGTTGCATATAAAACTTTATTCATTATTTACAGTGATTATAATATCATTCTTAATTATATATATATATATATATATATATATGTATGTATGTGTTTACTTGGTTGTTGTAATATTAAAATAATACCTTGCTAGGGTATTTTAGCAGAAACACTGGATAATGGTTCTTTGGGGGGATTGTTTTATTTTTGACAGTTGTTGTAGTAAAATTATTTAGATGGAAACTATGAGTTAGATGTGAAAAGTAAGCCATAAATAATAGATAACAGCCTAAAATGAATGAAAGAATGTGAAAGAACAACTGAACTGTTGTATTACATCTTGTGACTTTCCAATTGCTGTAATTCTAGAGAAAGCGTGGGGGAAAAAATCTATAGATATTTAAACAAAAACGCTCCCTCCAGCTCTGTCATCTGGGAAACATTCTTAAAGAGCTGTGCTGAGTTTTCCTGAGCATGTCCAAATCTTTTCCCATCTGCTTTGTGTATGTGTGAGAGAAAAACCAGAGAGATGCTCAAAGAAATGCCAGGTCCCTGTCTTATTCAAGCTTTCCGGGAAAACAGTTGTCACAGACTCCTGAACCTCTGAGAACAAGTGTCTAAATGCATATGTTTCCAGAACAATTATTGTTTTGTGCAAGAGGCTTTGGAGATGGTCCACATTCCTGTAGTGTATGGGCTCTGCTACAGGCTGCGGCCTGTGAAACTTGTCATGCTGCAGTCGTCACTAGAGGCACAGGTGGGTTTCATACACACTAACACACACACTCTATGTCATACACAAGCTATTAGCCATATATCATTCCCAAAACAATTTGAAAACAATTAACTCTGAGCCAGGCTGTCACTGACTAAGGCAAACCCAGTCACCATGCAGAGCACACAATGTAATTACTGTGTATATAACTATTGAGCCTTGTCATGCATTAAATTTGCCTCACTCTTATTGTGTGTGACTGGATGTGTGTGTGCATGTGAATATTTGTGAAAAAGGAGAGAGAAAAGGCTGCTGTTGTTGATCAACTTGACATATGCATTGTCAGAGAAATGCACTGTATCCTTTATGAAAGAACATTAGAGGGAAGTAATAGGGGATACCTTATTTATGCTAAAATGAGAGGTGGGAGGTGAACAGCCTGAGCCAACCATTTTATAAATCCCTCTGCAAAACAGTCTCTTCAGTGACTCTGCCAGTCTGCTGTAGGTCTTATGCAAGACTTGCTCTTTGAAGCTGCTTGGCTGTAGACAATCCTGTTGTTTTGGCCCAAACAGGAACTGAGGTCAGGCCTGGCACCGGTAGGCCCCGCTTACGTAATGAGAGGGAGCCCTTTGGCTAAGCTCTTTATGCATCTCCTGGACCAAACCTCATAAAACACACCTATATAAAACAAACTGTGCACTCACAAAAACTGAGATGGTTATTTAGTGAATGCAGCTTGTGTAGAGTTGTTGTTTTTGTTTGTTTGATTGATCTTTAATCACTTTTTTTTCTGATTCATGTCTCCCCCACTTCCTGTTATCCCCATTTCCCATGAAGGAAAAAAAAACTTATTAGAAGAACTAAATTCATAAGAAAATTGGTAACTCTTTAGACCAATTCTCACTATTAACTACTGCTTATAACGTGCCTGTTATTAACATATTGGCTATTTATTAATACTTATGCATGACTATATCATACTTATCATCACTAATCCTACCCAATACCTAAACTTAATAACTACCTAAAAAACTATTAATAATTAGTAGAAAAAAGGAGAACAAAAATAATACTTTAGCAAAACTGTTTCACTGCTTATTGTTTTTACTTCTATGTTTGAAACTTGTGAAACAATTAATTAACAATTAATACTTATGCCCTGTGAGTAAACTTTGCAAAACCTTAGCAACTGCGTAACACCGTGTTACTAACCACTCAGTATACCTTAGCACCATATTCAGCAACCAGTCACAGTGTCTTTCTACGTATTAAGCTTCACTAAACAACTGCTAAATGAATACTTGAATAATAACTTGAAGCTAAGGAAAGTTACCTGGCTTACAATGTCAGATTTCCTCCCTGGGTCTTTCTATGTCAGCGTGCACGTTAACTGTTGGCTAATCGGTAGCTCTCAAAGAGCACCCTCAGCTCACCTGGGGGCTCCCAATCCTATTAGCCTAACTGTCCTGATGGCACGCATCGGAAGACTGCGGCGTTTGATCACTGGCGCTTAGCCGAGAGAGTTGTTTTCTGGCTGATGAGTGCAGAGGGAAGAGAGGGCTTTAAAACTACAGACTTGGCAACCTGATCTCCTTAACTCTCATCAGAAAGAGGGAGAGTTCAGCACCCCACCTCTAGTTTTGACACCCCTGTGCGGTTGGAGGTCTTTAAACTGCTGATAGTGGATGAGAGGCGTGACGCTGCACATTACTCTTTAGCTGTGTTTGTTGAGAGTGTGTGTGCGTGTGTGTGTGTGTGTGTGGAGTGTGAGGCTGAGAGTTGTATGTGTGCCATATCATCTGCTTCATCACGCGTGTGAGTAATTTAGTCATCTGGGTCATTTCTGATATGCAGTACATTTTCATGTCCCATCATATGCCTTAATATATTCAATACAATATTTAATTCAATTCGAATGAAAATCAAATTGGTATTATCATATTAGTAAACATCTTGAATCAACATCTAATTACTTTAAAATATTTTTACTGCTTTGATTGGTCATTTATTATTATTATTATATATTTTGTATTTCTTTTTATTTATTATTTTATTATTCCTGAATCTCTGATTTCATTTTCTATCCTTTAAGTGTTTTAGTGAAATTCATTTAAAAAATTAAAGTTCGGTACTAAATAATATCATCCTCCAGGAAGTGACATCATTTCTTGCAGGAAAAACTTACTACGAGAAAGAACTTACTATGTTTCTGGGATTTGAATGTGTCAGTTGCAGATTTTAATTTAATCAAAATCATTTGAATTTGTGTTCTCAAAATGAAAGAAGGTCTAACGTGTTTGAAACGATATTTGTAAGGGTGAGTAATGCAGAATGTTCTTCTTTGTGTGAACTGCCGCCTTAAGTATTAACAACAGATTTACTGAATACCTAATCATTTGTGGTGTATGTTTTATCTAACAGTTCATCCTTTTGTATAAAATCACATAAAATGGTAGAATATTATCAGTATTTCATAAAATTAACTTCAATTTGAAACCTTAATGTAGGCTAAGCCTCAATAGCCATAACTAACTACCTTTTAATTTCCTCCAGTTTGTGTTCATTCTGGTAATATTCTTACTAAAGTTATAATTATATAATTAAGCTGAAGTGCCTGCTTGATCAGACAATATTTCATTGGTCTGCTATACCAGAGTATGGAAAGACTTTATTAAATTACAACATTTATTTTTATGGGTTACAAAGTTTAAATAAATAACATTTGCTGAAAATGTACTCGTCCTCAGGCCAACCGAGGTGTAGATGAGTTTGTGTCTTTATCAGAACATATTTGGATAAATAGCGTTCTCTGTAGTGAATGAGAAGTCCAAACAGATGATTAAAAAATCTGGTTCATTTGTGTGTCATAATCCAGTTTATCAATAAAACATGTTTAACTTCAAACCATTGTTTCTGGCATAAAATTACTTTCTCCAGAAAAATAAATAAATAAAAAATCTCTCTCTTGTCTTAATCAGGAGAGAAATATGCACAGATAAAGCACTGAACCCTTTTAAACAAATATGTTTTTGGATTTTGCTGTGAGGGGACGAACAGGGGAGGAAGCGTTATCATGGATTATGGACTTATATTTTGGCCAGAAGTGACAGTTTGAACTTAAAACGGCTCAATGATGGATTTGCTTATTACAAACATGCAGCTTTTCACTTCACAAGATGTTAATTGATGGGCTGGAGTCATGTGGATTACTTGTGGATTATTGTGATGTTTTTATAAGCTGTTTGGACTCTTACTCTGATGGCACCCATTCACTGCAGTATTTGGCTATGAAGCAATGAAATACAAAATTTCTTCAAATCTGTTGAAGAAACTCTGATAAAGAAACAAACCCATCTACATCTTAGATGGCCTGGGGACATGAACATTCAGCACATTTTTATTTTTGGGTTCCTTTACAAACGTATTGCATAAGAGGAGTGCACCATCTGCTATTATCTTTTTAGTAAGTTTTATCTATTCTTTTTTATGCGTGGTGTATTTAGAAAAGGTTTGCATGCATAAACCTTTTGCATCCTGCCTTTATGTCAAGCTCTCCCTCATCTCTCTCTCTCTCTGTGCTTTGTCAGTTTGGGGAGTCAGTGTGGTCAGTAATGTTTTGTGCAGGCATTACTCTATTGGTAAGCACCAGTCTCCTCCACCCTGCTCGCTGGCTCAGAGAGCCATGTGTTTCCAAATGCCTCTGGATGGAAAATCGAAGCACTGCTTCTCTGTTTATCAAGAAGCCGTTCCGTCACTTCGCCCAGCCAAAACTCGCTACAAATTGGCGACAGCATCAACGCACACATACACATCTATGGAGTTGACTGAAAGCAGTTTGGGCTGTGTTCATTTTTATTACTAATGTCAGGAGAGAGGTGAGAGGTGGCTAATGCACACACACACACAGGCACACTCACACTGAAAGCCTTGTTGTGTGGCGCAGCCAAAAGCCTCAAGCACTGTCAAAACCACACAACACTGCTTGGTTAACTGATTTCCCGCTGACAAACAGGTAGAGAAAGCCAAGCTCAATGAAGACACAGTGAGATTAAGAACAGTTGACTTAGTTACTTTTTTTTTAAACATTACACTCTCAAAAAGGTGGTTCACAATGCCATTGAAGAACCTTTTTGGTGGTTCCATAAAGAACCTTTAACATCTAAAGAATCTTTCCGTTTTCCTTCGCGAAGGAAGGTTCTTCATATCATAAAAAGGTAAAAAAAAAAATTTAAAAATATTTGACTGAATGGTTCTTTGTGAAATCAAAATTGGTTCTTCTATGGCATCTCTGTGAAGAACCTTTTAAGCACCTTTATTTTTTTGAGTGCAGCACAAGAATTGAAAGTAAAATGTTTACAATGTTTAACAAATAAATAAATATTTTGATAGAACTTGCTATTCATCAAATAATCCACCCCAAAATTTATATCAGTTTTTTACAAAAATATTAAGCAGCACAACTAATAAGAAGGCATTAAATCAGCACATTAGAATACATTTTGATAGATAATGTGACACTTCAGCCATCACAGAAATAAATTATCATTTAAAATATATTAAAATTAAAAACTGATTTCCTCAAAATTATACTGACACACTGTTTGACTGATTATCTTCAGCCTTACTTTGATGTCAAGCTTTTGAGGTCAAGATTGTTTCTTTTCTAATAGGATACCACTTTTTTCTTCCAAAACACATTCGGGTGATATCTAAACTCTCATTATTCCGAATACCTCACCATTTTTGTGTGCTATGGCCAAGGGACGGGAGGAATTTTTGATAGTCTGTAGCCTTGCTAAAGCACACAATGCAAGTAAATTACAGTGGTTATTTAATGGGCCTGTGTTCCGCGCATCCCTTTGTGGTGTATATGTAGCTTCCGCACACTCAATTCTCCTGGCCTGGTTGTTTCCTTTGTAATTTAGCATCTTGCTCAGACAGCTTGCACAAAGAGGACAGAGGTTAAACAACAGCGTGCTGAACTCTTCACCGCTGCGACTCACCTCAGAATGATGGCATGTAATAGAGCATTGATCTGAAGGAAACCAGGTCAATTTTGTAAAGATCAATGCAGCACTGGGTGCTGAATGAGTGAGTGGAAGCCGACCGTGATCATTTTTGAGGTAAATTTGAGACAAGCCTATAAAATGTAAAGGTGAGCATACTTAATAGGTTATTAATATTCTAGCACCTAATGAATCTTATGAGGTGTGTGAACTAAAACAAGTTACTGCACCAATTCCAAAAATCATCTTTCGCCTAGTTTTGAATCAAAATGTTCAGCACTCCAGTTCAGATATGAAGTCTCCAAAAAAAAAAAAACATGCATATCTGAAAGTATGGCACTCCTTCATTAATTTATCATTACAGGGCATACATACACTGTTTTTAAAGTCTAAATTCAGAGTAGAGCTCTTAAGAAAAAAATAAAAGGAAAAACTCGGATATCAGGTGTAACTGTATAAGTAACTGTTGCGCATTTTACAAATAAATAAATAAACAGAAAAACAGAATATATACACCCTGGCATATAAAATGACATCACAGCTGCCACAATCTTGCACATCGAGACTCTCGGAGGTCGCAGTGCATGACAGAAGATTCATTTAAAATTCCTTAAGAGTGATCAATTGTGGCCCGCAAAGATTTTCTTCACTCGCATATTTGTAAATAGACCCTTTGTAAATACTGCCTTTCTTGTCTGTCAGACGGCTGCACTGTGCACAGTTGCATTAAAAATTGATCTGCGGCAGTGGCAGGATAGGAAAGGCTTAGCACACTGCCAAATGACTGATTAAAAAGGAAGAGCTTTAATCTTTGCTTAAAAGTGTCGACCAGCTTGGCATGCCCTCCGCCCTGTGCCCTACCTCGAGCTAGAGGAGAGGGAGGGTGGAAGTGTGGGCAAAAAGGGGGGGAGGGGATACTGTATTGCTGCATAAAGCAGGTCAAGTGTGGGGTGAAGACTGCGTTAAATCGCTTGTTGTGAGAATGTACTCTGCTTTTCCTGCCTACTTTTGATTGTAGGATGCTTCTGTATACAAACATTTAAAGTAATGTTCTAAAATTAAAATCCGCTCATCAGTTACCTTCATGTCATTCCAAACATGTCTAACTCGAGAAAAGTGTCCATACAATGTATGTAATGGGGTCAAAAACAACATTGGATCCCACTGACTTTAATTTAAATTAGCTGTCGAATAGATAAACAGATAGATATAAACTCTAGGTAGGTAGGTAGGTAGGTAGACAGACAGACACACACAGAGAGAGAAATACGTGCATGTATAGATAATTTGTGTTTAACATTTCCAACTTTTTCCATCAAGATATAAACTGAGAAATTGCGAAAAAGTAAATTGTCAGATAAAAAGCAACAATTATCTTTTATTATTATTATTATGATGATTATTCTCTTATGGAGATTTCAACTTTTAACTTTAAGAATTAAGAAGTATGAATTATCAGATGAAAGTTGCAATTTATCTTTTGTTTTTATTTCCGTACTTCCGTATACTTTTTTTTTTTCTGTACTGAAATTCGAATAGAAGACTGATTCCTTCATTGCTGCTTTCGAAGCATTGTTCTGTTTGAGCATTCCAATCTGCCCTGGGACATGAATATATCATTTTGTCCAACTGATAGACAATTGATTTTTTTTTTTTTGTAATTTGTAAAATAATGACACTATAGTGGCAGAAATTACATACTTTAGTTCATTTAGCATAAAGTCATTGTTCACTTTGTTTAAAATAAGTTTGATTTTTAGTGCATAAATTGTAGTTGTGTAATGAACAAATATTAAATGACGAGAACTCTTTCAAGTAGTAAAATAAAAGAAGAGGGAAAGAAGCACAATGAAAAAAAAAGACATAAGATGTAGACAGACATGCTCTTCAGTGTTTGTAGAAGCCAGGCCTTATAGATGGGGTGTGTGTGCCTGTATGTGTTTTCACTGGCATTGCAGAGAGGAGCAGGGGGAATAGAAAATCTGATTTCACAGAAACTGGAGCTCGCTTCAAAGAAGACAGCAACTATCCCCCACTGATAGAGCTCAAGCAAAAGAAAACAGCAACCAAGTATGTAACGCAGACAAACACACATACACACATTGACACAAACTCATACGCTCATGCTTAAAACTCAAACAGTCAAACGCAAGTTATCTTTCCCTTCAGTACTGCGCAACATGAGTCCCCCTCTCATTAATCACTTCCCCAGCTTCCGCACCCATTCTTTATCCCTACTTAACTTCATCCTTCTTTTCTTATTGTCTATCGGCCGTTTATTATCATTAATGCTGTTGTTTTATTCTTGATCTATGGATATCAGAAGTTACAGAACTTTGATAAAAAAAAAATGATGCAACCATATCTTTCTACAGCATCAGTAGTATTGAGTACTAGCACAGAATCCCTGGGTTTAACATTAGCACTTACTTGTTCAGAAAGCTTTTGTGAGAATATATAATTGTGAACACTGTGAGTTGGCTTGTTATACAAATATTGATTGTTTAACAACAATGCTGACAAAAGGCAGAAAGAAAACATATCCCTATACTATTTATTAGATCATTATTTCTGACTGTTTACTTGAGTTAAAATTTAAGGCTGTTTGAAAAACTTAAAGAAATAAAAACATTTAAATTAAATATTCATATTATTTGTTCAATATAGCATATTGTTTTTTTCCATTAAAATTAATTTCAAGAATGATGAAATTTCACTATTATTGGTACTTAACACTGAAAGTCAGTGATCGTGACATTCTGGCCTTGATCTGGTCTTTTTTTTTCAAGTGAGATATGAACATCATGATGCCTTGGAAATCCTGATTCCCACACTCTCTCTCTCCATCATATCTTTCTGTCTCAGTTTCTTCATTGGCTTCCCACCATTCCGCAAGTATCGTGAGCCAAGCCAATCAGTTAGAAGATGATGGGCCAAAGCATATAGAATCATTCGCCACAATACAAATATCAAGTTTAGAAATGAATCACTTAGAGAAGCTGATAAAAAATGGGCCATATTCAGCCTGTCTGCTCCACTTTCACCCAAGTGAGTGCTTCATTAGCCAGTCTCTTTCCACTGTGAGAGTGCAGTGCGAGATTGAGGGAGAGAAAGAGAGAGAGATAGAACCTGCTAAATTATTTATGGGTAAAATCCTACTTAATTGGTATCAAGTTTTTAAATGGGGTCAAATGTTGTTGTGCAGCATCACACAGGCTGTTCTTTTACCCAGCGCAGGGGCATCGCTTCAGATGCTGAGCCCACATCAGTTGCGTTCAAACCTTTGATGGCCACGACCGGCTGTGCCAAGTCAGGACAAAAAAGGAGGTGTAGAGGGTTAATAAAAAGAAAACGAGTGAAGTATATCACTCTTGTGGTTCATTAGCTTTTTATGTACCCAAACTTGCTTACTGGCCTTGCTAGCCACCTAGCTTGTGCTAATACAATGCACTTCATTGAAGTCTATTATTAGTGCAGAGTGAAGAGCAAGGGGAAATCTTGCAATGATAATGTGTGTTAGATCACTTTGAAATGTGGGTAAACTGCTTTGAGAGACTTTATTTACCATATTTTAGAGCTGTGCTGCTCTGCGTTTCTCCATCTGTGTTTGTCTTGCTTTATATTGTGTTGTGTAAACGGTTTGTTTCATTTGTTCATTTCATGTGTATTGTTTTTTAGTCTTTGAGCGTCTAGCGCTATGTGTTCCTCTAATCGCTGAGTTTTCCCAGAGGGAAACGCTATTGCTCAGATGTTGCTCTTTCATAGCTCATGAAACTTAATGTGCTCCATCTTAAAGGGATAGTTCACCCAAAAATTCTGACTTTTTACTTGGAACGCAAAAAAGAAGATATTTTGAAAACCGTGGGGCCTACTGACTTTCATTGTGTGAACTATGAAACACTTACAGTTTCTGAAACTATAGCTCTTTTTCAAAAACCACACTCAGACATGAGTGTGAATTAGAATGATTTCAACTATTCTCAAAAGGTGTTTTTGGATCATAACACGTACAAATAGAATGCACAATTTATTCACTCTTATACACCAACTAAACAAGGACGTGACAAATGTAAAACACTACTATCTACACTACTAATTTTAGAGAAAAAAGTAAACAATATCTTTATGTGTGTGTGTGTTCTGCAGGAGAGAGAATGTCACACAGCTTTGAACGACATGAGGGAGAGTGAATGAACTATTTTGCAGGTACTAATTCTTTATCAACTCAAATATAAGAGAACTATTGGTATAAATTATATACTTATAAAAGCTTGGATAATTTACTTTGGGGGGAATTTGAAAGATTTTGAGAAACCTCTAAAGAAGACACTTAGAAGCAACGTTTGTCAAGCAGTTTAGCTCACTGTTGGGAGAAACATTAAAGAGATTTCATTTGTAACTTTTCTTTCCAATGGGTTTCCCTGAGTCATTGCCTACATATCTGTCTCTCATTCTGCGTGACCACTATGCATCCAAACTAGACAAACCTTGTCTTGTGGAGCACTGGAGACAGCCTAATGCTTATAGCACACACTCTTTCCTCCCCTTTCCTCTTTCCCGTTCTCAAACAGGTCGGCTAGACCAGTCTTCACTCACCCACACCACTGTCAAGCTTTGGTCTGGTCCACTGCAGCATCTGCAGTCGGCCCAGCACAACCTCCAGCGCATGGATGCTTCATTTGATGGCTTGAAGAGAAACCCATCCCTCAGAGAGGAATCTTCACATGGTACATCAGTGGAGAAGAGCCGGGTGCTGTCTGCGAGGGAGAAGTACGGAAATGGCTTCTCATCAATCACCTTCCGAGAGAGGCATGGCAGGAGAGGAGGTCTCGGAGGAGCCGAGGGAAGAAGCGAGCAGTCAGGCAGCTGTCTACACTGGCTGCAGAATGTAGACCCAGACTCGAACGACATGTCTCTTGTGTGTGTATACGGCACGCAGATGTAGAGGTTGATGCGCTTCTGTGCCTTTGAGAGGAGATGGTAGATGGAAATGGACAGGTGAGCAGTGGAAGAGGAAAAGCACATGTTATGTGTTGTTGTGTCTGTCTGTTGGGAGATACTTATGGTTGAGGTCTTGTGTGTTTCCAACTTTAAACTACATTTCTCATTACAATATTCCAGAACAGTCAAGTCGAGGTATTCCTGAGTCACAAAAGCCCTCTATCCCAGCCTGTACACGGCAAATCCTCTCAAACTGTCCAAAACAACCTCCATCTTGGCTCAGTTTCCAGGACTCTCTTGCAAACTAGCCTAAAGCTGTGTGAAACAGGCAGTGTATTCCTCTGGCTTAGACTAAAGAGATGTGTCCACGTCAGCTGGTCCAATTCTGTCTTGCAGACGTCGAGAAAAAAAAAAAAAAAACACCCCCAGCTAGCTGCTCTGCCAGAACCACCACATATATAACCGGGGGTAATACAGAGCTTTGAAAGAAGGGAGCTTAAAAAGCCCATAGAAGATAAACGCGTATGATGTTTTAGGTGCTACTGACCACCTCCTTGTTTTCAACCATGGAACAGTGGCTTCCAAATGTCCATCAAAGAAATCAGGGCTTTTACTGTGCTGCAGTGGTGGTTTTAGGCATGGGTGAACGGGGCAGCCGCTCGTGGCGGCATTATTTCATGACACGTGGGGGGCGGCACAAACACTAATTGGGGAAAAAAAAATCATCTGCGCCCCTAAACGGTTTTCTATTATCTGTCATAGCCTACCTGTGACTATGGCGTTTAATAGCCTAGTTTCAAATCTAGAGCACAAAAAAATAAGACGTGCGCTTGTGCCCGCGCGGAAAACCATTCTCGTGAGGGAGCATTTCTGCACCGCGAGAGCACACAACACTATGCGCGTGCAAAAATGCGCTCTAGCGAGAATGGCGCTGAGCAGTGCTCGCTCGATGCTCTCTCAGCTGCTCAACCCCTGATTGGTCATTTTCAGCACATACTGCTTAACACTATCCTTCACCGCGTCAAACACCAATCAATTATTGCTACATAATTCATATCTGAATTCGTATCTGACAATTTCATATGGATAATAAGTTTTGGGATCATTATTTTTTGGCAGCGCTATTTATGCCAAGTGCACATAGCATTTTCTGATATTTATAACACTTATTGCAATTGACAATAATCTGCACCTCAGTATTGAAGTGCATTATAAAACAGAATGCAACTTATTCAGTGTAATTGTTTTGGGGGGGGGGTTTATTCACATCATTAAATAGATGCCATGGTAGACACCTTTACTGGGAAAATAAAGTCCTCCCTAACCCTACCCAAAACTTTATTGTCAACTTATTGATTATTTCTTTCATTTTTATTCAAAATAAAATAAGATTTTTTTATGTTCTCATTATAAAAGGGAGAAAAAAAGGGGGGGGGTTAAGAGTGGGTCTCGCCCAGGGAGTAATTCAATGTAGAAGCGGCCTGTGCAGAACTACATAATTCTGACATGACTCTCAGAAATGCCTGATTTGAGAAAGGGGACACACATGTTCACTGGTGTCAAAAGTATTCACATTCATTACTCAAGCAGAAGTATAGATACTAGGGTTTAAAAAGACTTCTGTAGAAGTATCATCTCAAGTTTTTTACTCAAGTAAAAGTGTAAAAGTACTGGTTTCAAAACTACTTAAAGTATAAAAGTAAAAAGTAATGTAAGCGGGAAAATGTCATTTAGCACAAACGCTTACAAAGCCTTAGAAAGTTAGCATAACCTACTTATCACAACATTAGCCCAGTTTCCATCTAGTTTTTACGATGTTTTGTTATGGACAAAGAGAAAAAGGGAAATTTGCTGTCTGTTTCCATCCAACTGGCCTTTTACTGATAAAATGGTGTGCGTCATGATGCCATCCTTAAAAAACTGCTTAACTGTTGCATACGTTTTGGAGAAAAAAAAAAACATGAAAAAATGTTTTGCCCTTGAGCTGTTTTCATATGTAATTTTAACTACTGCGCAAATTATATGCACAATAGTAGCCTGTTCTTCATCAGATGAAACAAACAAACAAACAAAAAGGAAAACATGATTAAATTGTATATGCCTACATAAAAATATTTTTAACAAATTTACTAAGTTTTATTTTTTTTTTACTTGAACAAGCAATAAGCTATTAATAAGCATGTGTAGTTGTATTATTTTGTTTTTTTTCCTGATTCTTTTTTTTTTAATTAATTTCAGTTTTCAATTTCATTTTCAGTTATTTTATTTCTCCTAACTGTGAGAAATAGCGGCCTCCAATTTGTTTCCTTTATTGTAAATGTACATAAATTAAAGAAATATTTAATATAGCTTTGAATAATGTTTTATTCTTGAGCGAGTATTGTAAGCTGTTTTCCACAAAAAAAAAAATCAAGTGATCCTGCCGGCGCTGCGCGCAGTTACACATTACTAACGGGACAACTTTCATCTTCAGAACAAAATTAGGCCTAATAAATTTCAACTTTTAAAGTATTAAAGCAACATCAAATTAAGATATTGTCACGCAAGGGGACTGCTGCGCGCGCTGCGTGTGCGCCAAAACCAGAAGGCAGGAACGATGGATAGAATGCAAAA
>JAUMHR010000049.1:13690185-13705881 GCA_032361145.1 Enteromius fasciolatus
TTTTATGTAAATGATTCAATAAATACCGTACCGTGTCATTCATACCGAGGTATTACCGTACCGTGACATTTTGATACATCCCTAGTGTTTGCACTGCAGGGCCTTCAAAGGACGGACAGTAAATAATTCTTGCAAGAAGAGACAGACGCTCAAACCTGAATGAATATGTTGTAAAAGTTGCAATTGGAATTAGATGAACGTATTCATATCAAAATTATATGAAATCAGCCATGGTGTATTTTATTTCATTTTCTAAAAGAGTATGAAACAAAAGTCAGTCTCACATAAATGGCATTACTGAGTTTATTTATTTCAAATCTTGAATGTCTTGCAAAGAGACTTTTATAAATTTATACATTTCTGTAATACTAAAAAAAACAATGAATTTTCATTACAAAATATTCAAACCCTGGTGGGTGATGTAAATATGAGTTACTTGATTTTGCCAGTCATGTTCAAGTGGACAACCTTAACCTGAACTGATTATTCAAAATGTAATTCCCTACTGTTCATTCAAAGTACTGCACACTTTATTTCTAAACAGATGTGAATTCACCACTTTACTGAGGATGCCCATCAGTTCTCTTTTTTTATTTTGTGTGTGTGTGTGCGCGTCCATGTTATGTGTTCCAGGCACTTAGAGACCACATAAAGGGTCCTGGACAGAGCTCCACACACTTTCTCATCCTCTGCCCTGGCCTGAAATATCACAATGGCAGGCCCCGGGCTAGCAAACACAGTCAGGGGTGAGTGTTTATATGCTACATTTGTTAGGGTTCTCACTGTGGCGCTTAAATATGATATCCATATGTTCAACTAATGCACAGAAACTGTTGCGTGGTAGGATGTTGTTGTAAACACGGAGGAGGGCACTGTGATTGGCCGAGGTGAAGTGCATATAACCTGCACAGCCAGACAGTCGGTCATTACCAATCCATTCTGAGCTGTGAGTGGGGGATGTAACTATTCAAGACTTATGGCTTTGTTCAAGTGGAGCGCAAGCTTTCTCCTGGGGTTAATGCCCGCTGTGAATGTGGCTGTCAGAATCGAGCTTCTCCCTGGTTTACGCTCGTGAGGCAAAGTCAGGGGTTATTTGCTGCTATTTTTACAAGAAACGGGTTGATTTGTCTTAGGCCATTACCGTCTATTATGGCCGGGAGTCTCTGGGAAGGAGGTGGGAAGCAGCAAACGCTGGCATTCTGCCTAAAGAGAAATCAATGAAACAAATTAATCCTTCGCAGGCCGCACTGACACAGTAATCCATCATTCAGGGGTGCTTTTACACACCGAATCAGGGAGCCAGGGCTGAGGGAGAGAGCCCCAAGGGATCGCTCGCTCACACACACAGGCACGCACATACACACGAGGCAAGACATGAACAGTCTGGTGGCACCCGCCACACAGCTGCAATCCCACAGCCCGTCGTCTAAAGCGAAAGAGATGAAAGACGTAGCATTTATAATGGTCATTGCACAGGACGGTGTTCCAAGGTCGCGCCTCAGTCGACTGTCTGTGGTGTTTACCGTTTCTTGATTATCGGCGACATTACCTAAAAGCCAGTAGAGAAGTTGCTGACAGACATGGTACATGAAGTAGAGCTAAAAATATGATGGAGGGAGAGTGTGCTTGGGCTTTGAGATTTCTTTTCCACCCACCACATCATGTGGTGTCGCATTGTTCAGAAAGCTACACATTCACTCACATTGTTCAAGTGATTAGGCACTGTGATTTCCTTGGCCTCTCCTCCAGTTCACCGAAGCAGGGCAAGCGTCATTGCCAACAAAAAATAAGGGAAAAGAATTATACAATTATAACCACATATAAAAATGAACACTATATATAACTTTACCTTCCGGCCCCCAATCTGTAAAATCTCCCCCCAAAAAAGTGATGTGCAAATGTGGCATAGTGGAGTAACCCACCAATAGGAGAACAACTTCACTGCACATGATAGGATCATGTGATCTGCTCTGGGAAACAACTCTGTCCTTTGAGAGCTGTACACAATAATACTCCAGATAAAGCATATGATTTCAGACAAATGGAAACACAGGAAATGAGAAACAGAAGAAAAAAATTTAATATGCACGCATTCCAAAATATTTTATTTAGAGGCATTCAGATATGTCAACACTGTTCAGAACATAAACATTTTACATTCTGTACATTCAAAAATACGTTATACATTATATTTTAGTATTTCTCAATTTATCAATTGCTGTGCACCTGTAAACCTAAGGCAGAATGCCACTTACCTTTAAGCTTTTTCTGATAGAAGACTGGTAATGTGGGAGTATTTCAGGACAAGAGGAAGAGGGTCAAAAAACTAAATATATAGCCAATGAATATATATTGTGACTGTGGTATAAGAAGGCAGAAGGCACATATTTCATTTCCCTGTTAGTTCTATGAAGCAGTGTATTTTATTAAACAGGAAAGTGTATATTATGAAAAAATAAATGCATGGACTAAGAAGTCACTCGTCACCTGAGGAAAAGCCACTCAAAGTATGATTGTAAAATCAAATTGTTTCACCAAAACTCTAATGTTTGTGATCTGCAGAGAATGCTCTGCTGCAAACCTCCATAATCATTTCAAAACAGAAAACACATGGTTTAAAATCAAATAAATCCAGCAAATAAGGAACATATGTTGACTGGTGAGTAGTTTGTTTCATCAGTCAATTGATAATAGCTCAATAAACACATTGGCAGATAGGGTTCACCGCATTTGTTGTAACTGACAACCCTGTCCATGTAATAGCAGATGAAATCTGACACTTTCATGGCTGTTTACATCACTGTGTTATCAGACATAGAATAATACAATATCATCCCTTTTATTAAATGTATGCGTCATAATAAACAAATGGATGTCACATATATGTAAAATAAAAGTGTCTGCATGTTTGTGTGCAATACAATACGATGACTAGATCTATTTATATGGGTTGCTTTGTTCATTGTCACACTTTTTCCTGTGATTAGCTATAGTGCAAAACAAATGTTTGTAATCACGTAACCTAACAAACGTGTTCCATGTCGTAACATAAAAGAACTGGTTTTATTTAGGCACATAAAAAACATTTTGTAATTTAACAAATTAATTTTAAATTTGAACTAACCTGATTACAAAATAACATACGGTCAGGTGAGGAATAAATTGTTAGAAATAGTTTGAATACATTATAAACTTACGATATAATGCTGTTGCTTATATAGCATTTATAATTAATCGTGTATACTAGTTTCCTTTTTCATACAATGAATAATTACGAAATAATGCAACTCAGAAAATGTGTAAATCTCTATCTTCCTTTTATCACTATCTTTCCGTTCTGTTTTGCAGTCCTTCCTTTCCCTCTTGTCTTGTGCTTATATGATGTGCCTAATTTTGTGCTCAGAGGTCAGGGAGTTTACTGCTGACTGGAATTTAAGATCTGCAGGATGTTCAATTCACTGAAGGAAAACATACACAGCTTTCCATGCAGGAAGTCCCTCGCTAACTGCTGTCCTAACCATGGGGTGGAGAGGCACATTTGGAGTGCCACAGCTGTCTGTAATCGGTCCTCTTTCACTTTTGAAAACATGCTGTTTCACAGATTTTAAATAAAAGCTCTGCCTATATTTATCAAAAACCGATGTTTAAAGAAATGTGTGTTTAGCAACGGCTGCATTCTTTTCCTTCGCAGAAAGATAAAACTGATAGAGGGACATTCAGTGTACAGCACAAGAAGGTGATGTGTAGATGCAGAGATGCAGGTGCTATTTTTACATTCTATGGGTGTAGGTGTGCGTATCAATAAGGATAATCAAACCATGTGTTTTCCACCACAAGCCTGCGGATATCTCACTGCTGCCCGTCTTTGAGTATCTGAAAAAGAAAGCGAAAAACATTACGCTTATTGAGAGTGCAATTGTCTCATTTAGCTAAAAGTTCACAGAGCATTGTCTTCAAAGAGAAACAAAGAGAGGCAGTCATTTTCTGAGGTTATGTTTCTATTGCCTTCCTGGAGTGATTGCAAGGAAATGTAGATGAACAGACAAGGACTGTATTCCTCAGTGCCACTACAACTATCTATTACTTAGCTCACCGACAAAAACATTCTGATAAAGACTGAAAACAAGTGACCAAAAAAATGTCATTGCCTTTGGACATAGTATCAGTGTTCAAAACATATCAAGTCTCTAGTTTCTTTGATCAAAATGATGGAAACTTTTTGCTTAGTGACAGGAAAGATGCTATGCAGCTAAATCGTGAGCGGTGCTCTTGTTCAGATTCCTGATTCAGGTTTTGTTGTTTAAATCCATAGCAGAAGGTCTATGACCATGTTGAGCACATGACTGAGGGCTGCTGTGAGTGAGACTAAACAGATACCAGTATGATATGCATTGTTTACATGGATACACTTCACCACACCCTGCACAATTAGTTCTGTTGTTCATTCTTAGTTGTTATTCCTGAATCAAACTTAATACATCTTCAGCAAACCTGATGATTGAAGGGAGAAAATGTAAGCGACTTCTGATGCTTCATTATATTATGCAGATGATGCGATACGGAAGATATGTGCACTGTTATGACAGTTAATTGAGGTACTTAGATGTTCTCGGTTCAAATGTATATACCTGCAGATGTAAACGTTTAAAGCAGTTAACAGAGTGTATTAAATGGTGTACAAGATAATACACATTAAGAAACAAAATAAACTTGACTATAGTTTAAAATATCAAATGATTTTTTATATATAAGATTTCAAAACCTGGCAAATGTTCTTTTACAGATGATTTGTCAATCCAGTCACTTTCTGTGTTCATCTACATTTCAGAAAAAAAAAGGTGCAAGGTCCCATTTAGGTACTCTCTAGGTACCAATATGTATCTAACATGCACCTTTTATGGGTAAATAAGGCGCAAAAGTGTACCTTTTAACTCTTTTATTAGCTATTAATCAATGTTTATCTTTAAAAAAACGATACACCACATCATCCGCTCTGAAAGTCTTCTGACTCTATATACAGAGCCATTCTGGACACTACAGTGAGTCATCAATTTTGCTGCCTGTTGGAGCTCTAGTCTCAAACAACCTGCTGTTTTTGCCTTAAAGCCCTAATGTGACTAACCACTCAGCAAAGTGAAATTACTCACAGCCCAATTTCAATTACTTTATGACTCATCATTGCTCTATAGAGCTGCTGCTTTCACTTTCCTTTTTATTTATTTTTTTACCCATTTTCACAGAGTGGAAGTTATTTTCTTTACTTGGAAATTATTCTGTAAGATGTTGATACTTGAAGCTGTATGTTTGAAGGTAGAGAGGGAGGGAGATTACACTTTTGCAATTTAAAGTTTACTTTAGATTGAATGTTTACTTATCTGTAGTTTGGGGATAACTGAACGTCAGTTTTTATAGTGCCTTGGTATGTATAAAAACAATATGGGTCTTCATTTAGTAAGCATGCATGAGTTATATGTTCCTTAGGCTCTCTTCTCACAACTTCTGTCACTTCTATCACTTTACCTTTGACACCTTAAGAAAGAAAAACCTGATATTAGGCTTCTGACAATGTGTGTGGCATATATATTATAATTATTGTAAGCTAATATTAATAATATTTGTCCATGTGTGTTAAAACTGTTTAATTTTAATGAAATGTATCTTGAAATTTATGTTGTAAAAGTCAGACATTAGGTCTCTTTATCTGTGCTCCTCTTGCACGTGTACATTATCATCCTTTTTAAAGCAATTAATCTCTTGTGTCTTCCAGCGTGGATGTGCCTAAGACAGACGAAATTCCAATTAAATTCCTGCTGCGGGTCGGTTTAAACAGACCGTTATGAATACGCGCGCTGACTCTCTACCACGCACAACAAAAGCTCTTTACCTCAAATACATTCGCTTATCTTTGCTCTTCTTGCCCTAAGAATTCAACCGCTCGTGTTAAACTGTGTGTTTTAGGTATATACAGCTTTGCTCTTCTTCGGACATTCGTTGTAAAGCCATAACAAAACGCGATGGCAAACGGTTTACGCAGATAAAACTAAAGTGGACATTTGGTTTCAGGGCAATTTCTATGGAATTATAAATGATATAGGGATGTGAGATACTTCGGATACGTTTTGATGGGTTGAATTCCTACTAATTGGCGTAACCTAACCCCTTGTTTCCTAAAACAAATAGTGGCGACTGGCGAGTACATTGTAATAACAAAGTTTAACTAATATGCCTGGAATAACATATTTATGAAATATGGTTTGTTGGTTTTCATGATGCAGTATAAAAAAGATGGGTTGGAGATCACGCTGTATCGTAACTATAAGGCCTGCGTTATTATTACAACCAGAGGCCTTACCGGAGCTGACAGGTGTCATGTATTGGTCACATTCTAACATTAAAAGGGTGAAAATGCTACCCAGTCTGCTTAATACTGAAACGTTGCATTATTCACAAAGTGTTGAAATTTGTTAATTATTACTGAATTTAATTATTTAGTTCATTATTAGTGAAAGTACACTTATGACTTTGGAAAGACAATGTCTCGGACATATTATGCTACTTCAGAAATATTAATGAAAATGTTAAAACATTTAATAAATATTTATAAATATTTAATTGATTATATATATATGCACATGTTGTCTTCTGACATCAGTAGTCATCTAATAAGAAGCATATATAGCTTCTTTATCTTTCCATTAGTTATTAAGTCTATGTTTATCAAAGCAGGCCTGCGTAAAGTTAGCGTCCGTATGTAAATTCGGGGCTAACACGTGACATGAGAACAGATTGAGCGGGTTACTGTTGGTTTTGGAGGGATTTTTACATCCAACCTTTTGTTCTCGGATGTAGTGTAGCCTGTACAATGACTTTCATATTAAATATGAAAACACACGCTGTTTATTAGAAACACCTTCTTTATCTATATTAACTGAAAACGACGAGAAAGTTCTAAGAAAAAAAAAACATATAGCTCTCCTTCATATACGAACACTTATTTTCCACTTAGATGATGCTTTTAGAGATTAAATAGCCTACTACTTACGTGCACCTGAGGTTCTACTTCCGTTCCGTCCCTTCTGCTTATGCTTCGGGAAACCCACCCCTCGTGGAAAGGCTATATATCTTTGTTTTCCCATACGTTTGCTCAAACAAATGAAATAACACGGAGATACCTACAGTTATACTGTCATTACAAATATATATATATATTTTTATAAGTTATTTTAAGAAGATAACTAATGAATCGTGTAGGTGCTGTTACATTTCTGCCTATGCAGGGCCCAAAGACTTGTCAGAGAATGGGTCCTGCTCCTTCAGTTGACAGTGCTTCAGTGTCGTTGTGGTTTTCATGCCTTTTGAGGAAATTAAGAAGCGTAAGGTAGCCTAATTATTGTGGGTCTGGGCTTGTTTTAACTGCTAACGGATTTATGATCTTGGTCTCTGAGACCATCCAAGGCAATTAGCACATAAGCTCTAAATAGATGATGGTTTGTGAGCAATAAAGCCATTGCCTCCTGCATAAACTGACAGTTAGCTACTCCTACCATAAGGTAACTAGAAAGAAAACCCCTCATTGTAGTCATTAGGGTCACTGCTGTTTTGTAATTAATTTGACAATGCAATTCGTTTTGTGGGCCTAAAAGTATTATAAAATAATACTACTACTACTAATAATAATAATAAAATTCCTACCTGCTTTCTGTGACGGCCACCTTAATCAGGCATTCAGCAGAGCCCCACACTAGCAGTTAGATGATTCGCCCGTTTCTGTGAATTTGAAATAAAGACATGTTAAATAAAGTTCATAAAAGAAAACACGTAAAGCGCTACACTTGGTCATATGACGCAAAATGTTAAATGATTGGACATATTGTTTCTTACCTACTACGCAAAATAAAGTCTAATCTTTAAGTTTATAATAATAAACACAACTTGGGGGAGGAGGGAACGTTAAAGTGATTTTGTGTAAAACATTAATGAGTAGCTAGACTACGTCTTTTAAAAAGGCCAGGCAGTAATATTAAGTGGCGTAGTTTAAGATTTTCCACATCTCTCCCCACTACCCTTTCCATTAAGAGCGATTAGATGATGTCCATTGAAAGTTGCTGATCCATAGAGAAAATGGCAGTGGATAAAAGGCGATTTCAAGTGACCTTCTCGTCCTTTTCACACCAATCTGAGCCCCCAAATAGTTAGGGATCAAATTGAACAAAAGCCCCCTCCTCTTCTCTTTCAACTCACTACTACTCAGAGTGACAAAACCCACCATCGCATTAGAGAGGCGCGCAATGTGTTTAAAACTCACATAGCCTATATATGACCAACTTAACCAACCGTCTTAACATTACATTTGTTTTTTACAGCAGTTATAACGGATATGTTTAAAACCAATCCCATAGCACTCCAAACTGTTTATCACATTTAATGTTTCCGCAATTTTTATCAAAATGTGTTTAGTTTATTTCAAGGTATAGTGATCTTCTACTTTACTGACAGTTTTAATGTATTACTGTGTTGATTACTTTGTTTTTACTACATTTTTATTCAGTATTTTTACAAGTAGCCTATATGTTTATCATGTTAATTTTTTATTTGTATCTATATATTTAACCTATCAACGATATAATATAAGTGATGATTATATCAATTTTAAAATGTATCAATTGCAGGCCTGGTATCAATCAACACTGCACTATTTGATGTCTTTATTATAAGTTGTCCAGTCATTGTATACAAGTTATTCACCTTCAAGAGACGTTTTAGTGCAGGCTACTACAAAACCCAAACCTTTAGTGTGGTTAGTAAAAAACATGCGTTTACTTTTGTACATATAAAAACTACACAAACTAAACAATTTGTAAATACTTTGTTTTCTGGGACTTTAGTTAAATGTAGTATCAGAAGTGTCTGATATAACAAGGAAAGGGCAATATTTTGTCCCTGCTGTGTCCTTAGAGTTTATACCATCTAACCCGAGCGTATTTACATTCGTGCTCACTTGGTAGGAGGTCCGCCATTCGTGGGATTTTATTACTCGAGCAGCTCTTAGGGAGCATGCATTAGACTAAATGGTATATGTTGTTTATTGCTATTTTAAACGAGTTTGCACGGTCATTAGAGAAAATAACACCATATTACAAATTACACGAGGTGCTTTGAAACGATTAATTTTTATTAGTAGTATTATTACTGTTATTATTATTATTTTGATTTTATCACACATAGTAACATTACAGCATAAAGAGACAACTCATGGACCATTATTGATCTGAAAGAGTTAACAAAGCTTGGTGATCACGGTATCATCTAATAAATTATAATTTTGTTTGTTTTGTTCTTTGTTTTGTGCTAGTTATCCACAAAACGTTCATTACTACTAATGATAAAAAAAGAAAAATTATTTTGATGAGTAATTCACATTACTTATGGAATGAACTCACAAAGGCCTAACACAAAAAAAATGATAGTCATGTATAGTGAGATTATATATTCTACATCTTTTGACGGAGCTATGATTGCCTTTAATTATAAAAGCTAAATTAAAGAAAGGCATAGGAAAAGGAGACAAAGAGATCCCAAAGCTTTTTAAAAAGTACTTTTATACTTCAGCAGATTTTTTCTTCTCAGAATTGTTCAAATGTTTCTATATAGCCTACGCGTCAGCTCCACTTTATTCTGAACAGGTCTATCGTATAATCGTTCTTTTAATCCGTTGACATTATCACTTAGACAAACAGACTGCTATCGATCTTTCCATTACGAGATCATACAAGACGAATTACACAGGTGAAAAGGCGTTTCTTAAAGTCAAACGTTCAGTCATGTTCAGCATCACTATAACGTTAGAATTGTCTTTTTTACCTAGACTAGTGCAAATGATCGATAGAATTCTACCCACCGATGTCCCGTGCTTTATATCCGTATTTCTTTCATCTGACAGTCTCACGTCCTTAATTTGATAGTCTAGGTTTTTAGGATTTATTTTGATTTAGTTTGCGTACATTGCGATATTTTATATGCATTAGACTCTTGAATTGCAGAAAGTGATAAAAGTACTTGCCTTTCAAATATGGACCAAACTGAGAAACCGCCGATCCCAAAGTAATACCCACCGGTCGCTGGGCGCTCGCACTTTGAATGTCCAAGTGTCCACTTTACCATTTCTTCAGAGCTGTTTTCATGCGTGCCTTGTGTTCCCATTCGCTGTCCCTCTCCCTCTCTCCCCTCTCGCTCTCTTCCCTATCTGTGGAATAAAACCTTGATGGTACACTTACAGAAGTTTCTCTTTGTTCGTTTTAATCTTATTCGTTTCACCTTTGCAAAAGAACAGAGGACAGCAGCGTGCGTTTCTGCGGATCGGTGTGAGACGAGGTGAGACGAGGAAGCTCCGCGGTCGAGTTGAAAACAGGCTCTTTGTAAATAGAGGGTTTCGGGAACGCTCGGCTGTCCGTGTTTTTGGTTCCCCTTAACTTCTTCAACACACTTTTGGACTTTAACTGCAAAGTTGATGCATAAGAAAGTTCTAGCCAAGTGAAAAAGTTTGTCAGGTGATAAAAGCTACAAAAAGGTTTATTTAAAACGTAAAAGCATTTTAATTGTTATGTGAAGTGGAAAAAGGGCAAAATAGCTTATTGCAACCTCAGAAATTTAAAAAAAGCATAGATATTGTTTAATAAAATAAATAAAATTGGACAACTTAAACTATGATCATCAAAGTTAGACGTTTCAGTCTTACAAAAACATCAGCAAATACATCAATAAAATAAAATTAAGAAAACATTCGTCCCACGGCGCAATTAATCTCTGAGCTACATTTGAAAACATGCTTAAAATGACAATAAATTACTCATTTTTATGTCGCTGTAATTGTCTACTGTACGCTAGATGGCAGCCCGATCCAGACATTATAAGCCTGCACAGCGCAGCCCTCGGCGTTCATGCACAACAAGCCGGTTTCCCTGCGCATTAAACCAAAAAACTTCCCTCGTTAATAAATCTGTTAAAACATACACTTAATGATTGATTTTATTTATATTTTTGTCTATCGTGATAGTCTGATTCCTCTTTTGAGCCCTGGCTGGCAGCGTGATCTGTTTCCTATCACTGATAAAGCATTCCGTTATACTGATATGTTTCCAGTCAAACTATTGGTGGTCATCGCGCGTCCCAATACTTTTTATATATGTAATTGCTTTGTTGAGAACCGGGTACATTAGTGACATCTGAAGATGTGGTTTATGCATTGATTCGCGATTTCGAGACGGTATGGTTCTGTCAAATGACGTAAAATGTTAATGGATCCTTCACCGTTCAAATCTAGACGTTGTAATGGGTATTTTTGTAATTAAGACTACAGCTTCGAACAAAACACTTTCAACTTTGTGTGGCTCGCACCAGTCCTTCCGCCTCACGCGCATTTGTTTATATTTCACGTGCGCGTATAGTTCGCTTTCATCCCGTTTTCCTCCGCTTCTTTCTGGGGTTTCTTCCTCTTTTTGTGACAATAGACGGTCCATTCTAATCGGGTTTCAAAGTAAATAGCAGCGCAGGGGCGAGCGCAATGTAAATTGTGCTTGTCAGAGCTCTCAGTCGTAGGTAGCGAGGAGCGAGGACTCTAACCAATGGAGTGAAGGAGGCTTGGCTAACCTTAGCCTCCCATTTTCTCTCTCCCCCCTCGATGCAGGGTTCTGACCAGTCAGTCGCCTTTGATTATCAGTTGCCAGCAGCCCCTCTCTTGGCTCCTTGACACGAGCACCATATAAGGCGCAGCGATCTCCATAGAAACGTGTCAGTTTCAATAGTAGTGTCAAAGTTCACTATATACAGACATTCGCGCAGATCTCCGTTTCGGAAACATTGCTCCGCTGGTACTCCCGTTAAAACGCATTCTTTTTTGGGTCTCTGCTTCTTACATATTCCATTAGTTGTTTTTTTTCCTTTTTTATCCTTGCTCTGTTCCTACTGGAGAGGTGAAACTACATAGGCACTCGGGCGACGTTGTTTTTTTTTTCTTTTGCTGGACCAGATGAGCTTTATTCATGAACATAGATAGAGAAATCCGTTCTTCAGTGTTTCCTCCTCTCCAACCGCGAAGACGGAGAGAGGAGCAAGGAAGAGAAAAGAGGGGAATTTATTTTGCACAGCACTTTGGATCTCCGGTCCACCAGAAAGCTATTATTTTTGCTTCAACGTGAAGATTTTTTATTGCGGTATTTTTTAAGAAAGCCGATTTTTTTATTACGTCTGGGATCGCTTTCTCTCTACACGATTGGGTTCCCGAATGGCTGACTGCAATTTACCTTGGAACTGGCCTCCCGACAATTGCATATCCTGATCGGGTGCCTTTCTGTCGACTCCGGTATTTTGAATGTATTGATCATTTTCTGCTTCTACTTTTTTTCCTATGAGATTGAGTGCTCCGATTTGAATTCGCGCTGCCGTTCGTCCAAGACTTCTCTTTTCCCTGCTCCGATATCCGAGCGACCAGTTCGCTTGAAAGCACTTTTCGGGCCCGAGATATGGCAATGGTAGTTAGCGTCTGGCGAGATCCGCAGGAAGACGTGGCCGGAGGACCTCCGAGCGGCCCCAATCCAGCAGCTCAGCCGGCGAGGGAGCAACAGCAGGCGGCGTCAGCGGCACCACACACTCCGCAGACCCCCAGTCAGCCAGGACCCCCGTCCACACCAGGGACGGCTGGCGACAAGGGCAGCCAGAATTCTGGACAGAGTCAACAGCATATAGAATGTGTTGTTTGCGGGGACAAATCGAGCGGCAAGCACTATGGTCAATTCACCTGCGAAGGATGCAAAAGTTTCTTCAAGAGGAGTGTCCGAAGGAACTTAACGTATACATGTCGTGCCAACAGGAACTGTCCTATTGACCAGCACCATCGTAATCAGTGCCAATACTGTCGGCTGAAGAAGTGTTTAAAAGTGGGCATGCGGCGGGAAGGTGAATATATTTTTCTAAACACGACACACACTATTGCTACACACAGGCTTATTGTTCAGAGACATGTTACATAAAGCTCGCACTATACACATACAAACGCGAAATAAATTTTGCTTTGATTGCTTGCTAAAGAGTGTCAGAGGGCGCGTACAAGCAGTAGTAAATCCGCGATTTCCCACCATAGGCAGGATCAGCATTCGTCTTACAAAAGTAATTTTGTTTGCGTAGACAGGCAAGCATCATATGTACCCATTTCAAGTCAGCCAATTACATGAGATATTAAAGTCACCCATAAACGCTGTATGTGTGTAAAAGAGAGAGATGAAGTGTGTGTGTGTGTGTGTATATGTGTAGCCTATGCGCGCGCTTGCGTGGTGGAAGACTGCACAAGACTGCCGAAAAGCCTACTACACTCGCTAACCCCATATTGTATAGCTAAAAGAAATAATATGCTGTGGTTTTACCTCTGAAAGTAAGATGCGTGGATTTGTTTTAACGCCGTAGCCTAGAGTAAACGTTTAGAGGCCTGTCTGTCCCCACACAGCCTAAGCTGTACGCGAACAATGGCCTTTGCAACTTACAGTCTACTCTTGATTACTGACTAGGACCGAACTGATATTTATACCCCCTATATTGTTTTAAAATAATAATTGGTTCAACGTTAAAATATGCTTAAACACATACTGTACATGCTTGTACACATTCTGTTTGAAATCAACAAAAAAACAGTCTTCGTGCTCGATTGTGGATAACATTTTTTTTTCCTGTTCTAGAGTTAGTATCTTGATAGTGAAATTTACTGTAAACTTATTACTTCACAAATATATGAATATGTATATTACACGCGTATGTCAAAAGAGTGTAGCATTTGTAACAAGGCTGGTGCCTTTGAACTAGTTTTACTGAATAGTTGAGATTTAAGCCCGGTCCTCGTCCTCTAATGTTTACTACATGCCTATCCAAATAAATAACTAAAATAAAAATATGAGCGTGTGTAAATACACAAAAAAAAAGAGAGCAAAAGAGAAAGAGCTAGAGAGTGTTTCTATGTCTTCATATTAGTTGTTAAAGTCCATAAACAAAGGTAAACATTACCACCTAATAACCGATGAGGTTTGTGGGGCTTCAAAGACCATGTGAAATAATTTTTCTTCAAAACGCAGTTTCTTTTTTAGCTGTATTGTCGTAGAACAACAATCTAAAGTAATCATGCACTCGAACTAAAGCTCCCACATAAATTATGTTTCTGGATGTACATTTCCTCTCCCTTTCTTTCTTTTTGTCAGCGGTTCAGCGAGGAAGAATGCCTCCAACCCAACCGAACCCGGGCCAGTACGCGCTAACGAACGGGGATCCTCTGAACGGTCATTGCTATCTCTCCGGATACATCTCGTTACTACTTCGGGCCGAGCCTTATCCTACTTCTCGCTATGGCAGCCAGTGCATGCAGCCCAATAATATTATGGGGATCGAGAACATCTGTGAGCTTGCAGCTCGCCTTCTCTTCAGTGCTGTGGAATGGGCAAGGAACATCCCTTTCTTTCCCGACCTTCAGATCACCGACCAGGTGTCCCTGCTCAGACTGACATGGAGCGAGTTATTTGTGCTAAACGCGGCTCAATGCTCCATGCCCCTACATGTGGCCCCACTGCTCGCCGCCGCCGGCCTGCACGCCTCGCCTATGTCGGCGGACCGCGTCGTGGCCTTCATGGATCACATTCGCATCTTCCAGGAGCAAGTCGAGAAGCTCAAAGCACTGCACGTCGATTCTGCAGAATACAGCTGCATTAAGGCGATAGTGCTCTTCACATCAGGTGAGTGTGTGAGACGAGGCCTACTCACGGACATAAGGGGGCAATGCAATACGGGGTGGATAAGCTTCGGCATCGACGCTGTAGCTCGCTAGTGGGTCTCGAGCTGACTTTGTACTGTAAAATCTCTTTAGTGGTAAAACAAACGTGATCGATTCAGAGCCATTCAAAAATATTTAGGATTTCATGTAATGCAAAATGTTGCATATAATTGTGCACGGATGATATTATATCTAAAGTAGCCTATATTTCGCGATATTTGTGGAGGAAGCATAAAAAATCAATATATCATGCATTTCACATTAATTTTACTTGATGTAAAATATTTAGGCCAATATTTGTACACTCAAGTACATATCCCATATCTGCTCAACCACTATGGTTCACAACTGTACATGAGGCTACAGTGTATACACACATGTAGCCTATATCTAGGGCCCTCTCTGTTGAGAAAAGCTGACTACTGAGGCCTCTAATATTAATAATTGATTTTAAGCTCCGGTGATATTTTTAAAGGATTTTTTATATGAATGCGCAGATGTATCCATTATACTGGTGTCTGTTTATTTACTGAGGGGTTATTTTGCCAATAGTTAAAAATGAACTAAGCTATAACAATTTTAACAGAACATCGATCGACACCAAATTACCCCCACACTTCTATAGCATTATAATTGATGTTTATAATATTAGTATTTCTCTCGGCAACAGACGATAAAAAAGCGGACTGTTCCAATACTTATGTATTTTGACTTTATTATAATTTGATATTCGTAGGCTATTATGTAAATTAATTTTATAATTAATATTAAAATTTGCTATTTTTTCAGCTATTTTAGCAATATATCTACGTTTTGACAAAATTAAGTAGTCAATACCTACTACTAGGCTACTACAATACTACAATACACTGCCCCTCAAACGTCTCTTGAGT
>JAUMHR010000049.1:13706104-13737712 GCA_032361145.1 Enteromius fasciolatus
TTTTTTTTTTTTTTTTTTTTTTTTTTTTGCCTTAAGGTGAAATTATAAGAGGCGTTCAAGTTAAAGTAGGCCACGGTCGGTTGGCCACCCTCTGTATTGCCTTAATTTTCAGAAATATGCGTTACTGTTGAATGTGTGTGGCATGCCAAATCTTTAATGGTGAAACGTAATTAATGTTCTAAACATCTAATGTATGCCACCGAAATGTAGCATTGCATTTGTTTCTCAATAACGTTAGTCTCACACGGTAGGCTACCATCCTTACCATTCTTAACAATGAATTGCTTACAAATGCACTCAGATATTTAGAGTCTGGACTGGGTAGCGAATCAGAACAACTTGATGAAAGGATTTCCTAATCCGTAAGATATGAAATGAATTTCAATAACAGCCATGTTTTGATTCGTTGCCAGTCCGAAGTGCTGCGTAAAGTTTTAGACACATGGTCTATATGTTTGTAAGTGATGGATTAATATTTAATAACGCGCCCACTGGTTTTGTCTCTTCTCGAGTTCTTTATGCTTAAGTGTAGACTAAATCGTTAAGTAAACTAACAAAAGCATTCTTACACATACGAAACACATTACACCGTGTTTTGCTGAATGCTCTCTGTTTTTTGTTGTTTTTTTTATAGCAGTTCATTCTGCACATGCTGGCTGCGGCGGAAAGTGGCCCATGAGGTCACATTACTGCGAGATTTTAGCAAGGACTTAGCACAGTTCAGAAGTTCAGAAGGTTATTGTATTTGACCGCAGTGTGTTGTAGTCCAGTGCAATTAAGATCAATCTCCGGGGCATGCTACACACCGCGCCCTTACACTTTACGACTTAAACCGGTGAAAACGTAAACTCTTATTTTGAATATCTTCAACACAGCCGCCATATTAGAATACTGACAGAATACGTACTGGCCTGACGATGGTGTTCACGAGAGAGAACGTTTGGCTGAACTGATGCTGGCAGTTACAGTGGTGGAGCTAGCCTATACTACGTTTAGTGCATTGGCGTTCGTGTGGTATTTGTAAACATGGTTTGACGTAATGCCATTAATTGACATGCACTATTAAAGTGGAAGAGTTTCTTGTAAAATACGTGTCTTTCTCTGAAATGTAGGCGATTGTGTCCCCAAGCAAAGGCCACGGTAATAAACGTGATTGCTTCCAGCGGCCTTGCCTCCTCGTTCAGACGCACAACTGCTGGTACAGGGAATCGGGCGAGAAATGACTTGGTAGCATCTGGAGAGCAATTAGGTCATAATTTGGTTATTACCGTACCCAATTCTCTGTCAGATATGAAGCTGGATATTTCCATATTTGACACAAGGCACGAGCGCCTTCTCCATCCTCTCCAGTCGAGCTCGTCCCTGCGTACTCTTTGTTTAGTGTGATTTGTGAGCGTGCATGCGGTGTGTCCCCTACAACGCAGGGAGTACGTTCTGTTACTCTTGAGGGATTGCACAGACGTATTGTTTATTTATATTACAGGCAGCCTCATACGCTGCGTGATGCATGATGTTGGGCTCGTGTTTGTTCATCTCACTTTGTCAACAACACGTAATGCTGATGCTGAATGATAACCTGGGCCTCTTTTCTGTGCTGTGTTTTGTCTACTCAGACGCTTGCGGCCTGTCAGATGCTGCACACATCGAGAGCCTGCAGGAGAAGTCTCAGTGCGCCCTGGAGGAGTACGTGAGGAGCCAGTACCCGAACCAGCCCAGTCGCTTTGGCAAGCTTTTACTGCGACTGCCTTCTCTCCGCACTGTCTCTTCGTCTGTAATTGAACAGCTGTTCTTCGTTCGCTTGGTAGGTAAAACTCCCATTGAAACCCTCATCAGGGATATGTTATTATCCGGGAGCAGCTTCAACTGGCCCTACATGTCCATTCAATGATCCGAATGAGCGAGTGAAACAAAAAGACTAAAGGACCAAAATTCTGCAAGCCCTTTCAAGAAGACTATATATATAGGACCTAATTTCTGACCACTTAGGAAGACACTCTTTTTTTGTCTTCTGGGACCGAAATGGAATATGTAATGTACAAAGATTAAAGAACTGGACGTACTCCCGTGTAAATCCATCGCCGTCATCAAGAACACTCTCCATTTTGTAAAATACTAGTCTTTATTTTCATTTTCTTTTTTGTTTTGATTTCTTTTCTTTTTTTTTGTAAAGAACAAAATACGTACAAATAAAATGAAGAACATCATATGCGCAGTAAATGATCGAGACTTAGCGGGAAAGAAATTTCCAAGCAATTATAAGAAATGTCCTGTGTCTATGTATCTCTGTTTTGTATTTTTTCTGGTTCTAAACCAGTTTTTTCTGTGATTCTATACTAATGATTTTTGATATAACCTTTTGCTTCTTATAATGAGTGCGATATATGTTGTTGAAGATATGTTCTCCAAGAATTAAAATTGAAGTGAGAATTTAAAAATAAAGAAAAACATTAGACAAATAAGACACAGTCTAATCGCAATGACAATTTCACTGATGGTTGAACCTTCCCCCACTTGATGCTATGGACATGCAACTTCGGCAAATCTGACCTCATGGACATTTTAAGGAGAGGACACCGGTGAAACTTTTTCTTGGTCGTATGTGTGTGCGAGTGTGTGTGTTGAGTCAATCATCAGTCAGAGATAAAAGACATGAAAAATCAAAAGCACTTTTAATATATCATTTTCAAATACATTTTGTTTGTTTCGTCTTGATATTTTCTCTATTTCTTTTTTTTTATTGGATGTTGCCTTTCATTTTTTGCTCAATCCATGATATGCCTGTGCAGAAGGGTCGCGTGAAGTTGTGTGATGGTGACTATACTATTAAAAAGGAAATAGGCAACACTGTCTCGCTCTCAGCAAATTCAATGTTCTTCATGCTATTAATGAGCTGTTCTAATGGCGGGTATTTGGGATGTGCTTTTACATGATGCATATGTCTGTTTGCTAAGGAAAGGCCAATGAAAACACATAAGCTTGTTTCATTTTTCTATGGGCTGACCTGTATGTTGGCTAAATTTCATGCCCGTTAACGATACTTTTGAAATACTGTAAAACCTCTAAGAGCAGAAAACCACAGATGTTACAAATGCAAGCACTTGATTACGTTTGGAGGCATATTTATTCTGTGTGCGTTTTAGTGAGCACGTGCGTTTTATATTATCTGGAGTCCCCGTATCGTGCGCAGAATTCGATTTCTGTGACGTTGCTACAGACTGGTTCAAAGATCCATGCCTGTTTCAGCGCATTAATGTTTAATATTTTTCCCAGGCTGAACTGAAAGTCTTGCTCGTAGTCAAAGGGAAGATAAAGCCTACAGAAATACGTACCTCTAATAAGGCAATGAGGGCTGCTGCTTCTATCACCACCGTTTTAAGAAACGAAGTGGAGGGGGAAAGAAAACAAATCCATCTAAACTCGCAGACAATTATTACTTTGATGTGATCGCGAACGGATCTGTGTTAGGACAGATGTTTTCACTAGGAACGCAGCAGCAGTTATATGTGTGATCAATCTAAGATATGTATAATGCCGCATGTAAGCCGGTCGATAGGAGCACTAAATGTGATGTATTGTACCGAGATAGAGAGAAATTCATGTGCAGCCTCATATGATTGGTTAGAACCACGAAAGGAAATCACTTGATGCTCAGAAGTGCGCGATTGTCCTTCATGTGCACGTAAATACCTGATGTTTACTGTGGGAAGGAGGTGTTTTATAAGTAGGCTACTATGACAAGAACTTTCGCTGACCCCAATGTCACTGATTTTTTTTTTTTTTTACCGTGCGCTAATCTTTGTACTCAAGCAAGTTGTTTCCCATAAAAAGTGCATGACATAATCACAAAAATAAAGTGCGGGTTTGGCCATGCCCTGATTATTCGTGATTCAGACTGTTTTTCAATGAACCTATAAGGTAATCCTAGCTTTGATATTTCTCATTTAAATAATTTGATCGCTTGGGATGGATTCAAAACGACTTACAAGAATCCACATAGATAACATAGCCTACTCTATTGTATTTTTATTCGAAGTATGATCAGTGAAAAAGATTCATAGTATAGGCTAAAGTTCATTTCAGGATTTCTGGAGGGGCAATTAGCTTGATGATTTATTTAACGATCATGTGTTTGATTTTTGCATCGCCTTGCACCATGTAGCCTATATTACCGCTGAGTTTCCATCAGAACAAAAAAAGTCAAAAGCAGGCGAGACAATATATATTTTTGTGACTATGTCTAATTGCGCATTCTTTGAATTAAATATGATCAGGTTCGGCTATTAGAAGAAAAAAAATGCAATGCACACGGGAATTCTGCTGATTTTATTGAGGACAAGTAGAGACACTTTTTTGCTAGAAACCAGGCTTTTAAATGTGTGGCGATATGATGTGCTGTCGATTTTTAAATCAAAATCAGTAGGCCTGAAATTACCTAAATATGACAACAAAGGCAAGTGTGCCCTTGTTTTCTTATATAATGCTTCGACTAAAGTGTTGACCATTGCATTGAGCTGAAACTTAAAACACTTTCATGTTCAGCAGTAATGAGATCAAAATCCCTGAAGATTTTTTCCCTCTATTTCACGGGAAATAGCAGAATAAGAGGAACACGTTCTATTGAGATTTACATTTGTTGGACTTGAGGCTATATAAAGCAATAGTTGCTAAGGACTGAATCCGTGCCATGTGTTCCTAATTAACAAAGCAACATTTATCCATAAAAGAACATGAATCACATGCAACAAGAAAAAGTCTATTCTAGTCTCTGTTTGAGATGCATGTCGGCATATGTTGTGTGCTGCGCGATATTTGAATTTAGCCTTCCTTATTTGTTTTCCACTGCGTCGATTTTAAACACGCATGATCTCATGATTGTCAGTCGGTGGTTTCAGTCGATTTCTTCACTTAGATCTAAAGTGGGTTAGGAGGTTAGCATGGCAGTTCTACCTCACGAAAAGGACTACCACATGACTCAGACACATACAGTTTTCCTACAGAAAATAAATAGTCACTGCGGGCTTGGAATGTAACTGCTGTTAGCTTAGTCGCGCTTGACTGAGGTACGAGTGTTTATCTGACACATTTAGGATATTGGGACATAATTTATAGCTTTTGGTGTTGTCTGTGTGGAGGGGAAGAACAGAGACCTAAAATGACTAGATATTCGATCTGGGCCTTTGGTCATCATACTGGTAGTAAGCTAAATTTGTTGTTTCGTTTCATTTAGTAACTGTAATGTGAATGGGACTTGACATCGTTTTATTTATTTTTTTAGAGTTGTTAATGTGACTACTTGTACTGTCTCTATCTATCTATGCATATGGTCATCCCTCCACTCATGAACACGCATTATGATGTTATGTTGATTAATAATATAGTGATAAATTGAAGTGAAAGATAATGTGGGGGGCGTCGATGTTGTGAAAAAAAAAATATATTGTTTTAAAATCTTTGACATTTTGCAGTTTAATTACACAAATTGCCTGTTTACATTATTCCACAGAGCCCATATGCAGGCTATGACGATACATTTCTGTTAACATTCTCAATGATCACTGCATAATTCTACGTCCACAGAGCTCACAGCAAGCTTAAGCCATGGATCAAATCCAACACAACAGGATATAAAATATCCCCAGTTGTGAACGTAACATAAGGCGACGCCTGTGCTTGCATGTGTGTGCGTGCGTGCGTGACTTCGTTGAACCATAGAGTTGTGTTGTATGTGTGTTCCACTTCGAGTGTGTGTGTGGTCGGGCCTGGTGTGAGGTATAGGGAGGCGAGAAAGCACAGATCGCTGTGTAAGCGATCCCTTTGTGTTGATTTAGGTAGACGTTTGCTGTATATAACGTTCAAGGCTGATAATATCATTGCCTCGCCAGATAAATAAAGCTTTGGCCAAACCATCGGGTCAGCTATCGATCCCTTCTGCGTGCAGAGAGAAAGGGAATGAGACGACACAGGGACAGCGAAAAAGAGGGGGGTCTCTTATTAGCATTCCATACCCATGACCGACCACTGACAAGTAAAAGAGATATCTAGCTCAACGCCATACATCTTTTTGCTTTGCATACGTTTCATTGCATAATAAAGTTCATTAGGCTTATTGTCAGTGACAAGAAACGGGGAAATGGAACACAATACGACAAATAAAAATACTTTTTTTAATTTTAATTATATTATTATAATAAATATAAATAACTTTTTAGGTTTTCTGAGTGTAAATAATTCTGATTGAAAAAAAAGTTTTAGGATTTTTTTTTGGGAGGGGGGCGGCATAGAAAGTTGCAGATTGTTTTGTTTTGTTTGGTTTTTCCCACGAGGCAGCTGATCTTCCTTAAATTGTGACACTGAGCATATAAGCAAATTACATTTATAGGCAATAATTTATAAGGATACGTGTGTAAATACAACTATTTACAGTTTCTTAACACATGGAGCTTTTCCACAAGGGAATAGTTGCAAGGAAATCCACAACCGAGAGCGCACTCAAATCTTGTTCAACAATGACAGCTTTTTATCATTTAGTCAGAGTTTTTTTCCAAACGTTTTTTTTCTTCACTCCCACCCATCGTCCCGTCTTTATCTGTCTTTGTTGTTTTAAAATATGCATGTCTCTCCGGAATGCTAGTCACGGGTCCAAACTTTGCGTCCAACCTCCCACATGAAATGATCCCCCTTAAAGGGGGCTCAATATGTCTCAATCTGCACTTCAGTTCACTCAAAGCATTTGGGTACAGGGGACAGACTCCAGAAAAGCATAAATTAAAGGACAAGTCACCGAAGAGCGACTTTATCAACACGTCATGGCGAAGAGTGGACTCGGCGACAGCAAGATTTTGAAGTATTGCGCAGATGCCCTCCAAAAAAGTAAGAAAATTTGTTTTCATTTCGTCCCCCTTAAACGCGCGCGTGTGTGTTAGTCAGGGCTCCCGGGTGCGCGCGCCCGTGGAAGAGTGTGCGTGCACGCGCGTTGTGGTAGAATAGCTCAATAGAGCGCGGAGGTGGAGGGAGAGAGCTCTGTGGGAAAGCAAGAGACTAGAGGATGTCTCGACGTGCGTGTATGTATGACTCCGACTGTCATTAACAACAAATCAATCAACACGTGGCATTTAAACTCGAGAGTGCCAGTTTTCCGTGTTTGTCTGTGTGCTGAAGAAATAAATCCTTGCCGGAAAAGGGAGCTTTGGGGAACGGAAAGTTTGCTTTGAAAGGAAAACGTGAAAGGAGGTAACCGAGACTAAGCGGCGCAGACTGCGAAATATAAAATAGTATATAGTTTCTGTCTTATTTTAATTAGCGGAATGATGCCAGAAGATTACGATATTCGTCAGAAATTGAACTAAAACTTAGAGTATTGTAGGTAACCACGAATTTGTTAATTTAAGGAGCCGGATATCAGCAGTCTAGAATAGCTACCCGATACTCTATTGTATAAATTAAAAGCCTGTCTGTTACCAAGATATAAAAAATACGCTTTTTATTGCTAGACAGCGGACAGGTTTCTTCATTCAGTTTTTCCTTCAAGAACAGTAAACATGCTGACGTCAGATTATCGTGAGATCTTCAAGACAAAGCGCATGTAATTAGTGCATTTATTCAGTGATGCAAATATGTTTCCACGGACACACACAAGCGCATTTTCTGATCCCTACCACGTGGGCAGTAAAGAAATGCCGTTGCTACATACCTGATAACGTCCTGGCTTTTCAGCAATATTTACTGCTCGTTTTTATAACGCACAACAGATGGTTTGCGCCTGTGCTACCGCAGCCAGCGACACTCCCAATTTTACTCAGCAGCATTTTTGTTGCAGTTGCTCTTCACACTGGGACCAAATTAACAATGACCCACTTTTCATATGCAGACAGCTTAATCTATATTCAGTATAAATTGTTTTAACATACACACCTTACAATACATGCGATTACTTTAATCTTGACCGAAGTATCTATCTATCTATCTATCTATCTATCTATCTATCTATCTATCTATCTATCTATCTATCTATCTATCTATCTATCACATGCATGTCTTTTCTAAACACAACATAAAACAAATAAACAAGCATTTTAGGCACTGATTCATAGCAGGCGGCCTGACAGGCTTGGTGAATTATGTTGTGGTTAATATAGCCCTAATTTCGTTTTTATTTGCCTAATTTCTCAGCATGACTTCTATTTTCTTTCATAATAAATGACTGAAGCGTTTTGTCGAGGGATATTTTTCATCCCCGTTATATAGACCGGGTCTTGACAGAAGCATTATCTCTCTTGCTCTAGTGTTGGTCCCTGCCACGGCTCTCTGATCCCATGCCTTTTCCCCCTTTATACTGCCTGTCTTGCCTATAGTTGTCGCAATTTGTGCGTTTGATAAATACATACGCATTCCCCCACTTCCAAAGAGACGTGAAAGCGTTTCTGTAGTAGCTCAGCTGCCCAAATTTTAAATGCGAGAAAAGATGAAAGATAGGGAAATCTATTTTTTAATCTGTATTTTAAGTTTTTGGATATTTGGATATATTCCTGTATAGCATAACATGTACGTGTGTGTTGAAGTGGGGTGCTACCCATCCGATATTACAGTAATGCAAAAGCTGCAGAACACTCAAATACAAAGCAGAACAAAACAAACAGACCATGTCCATTAATCGCACACACGTGAATCATCATGTTTATATATATATATACAGGCATAGAAACAGACCAGTCCGTTAATTGATTAAATATGTCCTTGTAGGTTAGTTCAAAGAAAACCATTGTTAAGGCCTGGTGCAAGGAAGTGTCTTCTTCATGCATAAGAAGCCACATCCCTCATCATCCACAGGCAAAGCCACAAAGCCAGTTTTCTCGTGCGCTGAAATATGTTTGCGCGCGCTCACGTGTGTTTGTCTGTGTATGTGTACAGATGTGGGTCGGTCTGAGAATAAGGGAATCTAGGAAGAGAGATGGATGGTGGATTCGGCCACTCTTTTAAAATGACCCTGCTCTAGGCTACCTTTAAAAAACAATCCAGAAATGTATAGTAGCCTATTAATCTGAATGAGAAACGTGTGGTGTTCCTTACATCATAGACGAAAAATTTCCCATGATCTTCTTTCCACCTTTTATGCATAATCTGAATGCATGAAGGTCTGATTCGTTACCAAATGCATTCCCAAATATCCTATCCTCTGTAGAGCTATCTCGGCGCGATATTTATCCCTGAAATTCAAGCCCCCTGCCCCCCACGTCCAAATTCATTTGCATTCGTTGATGATATCAATAAAGAATAGCAGGGATCCTATTTAGTTGTGGCAGGACTGGGGGAAGGTGGCTTATTCGGTCAAAACTGGACAGAGTGGACGAAGACCCTGGGGTCAGCTGACCATTCAGTGCAAGGTGGCGGGAGGCGGAGGGGTCTGGAGAGGCTTATTTGAGAGCAGGCGTGTTTGTAGCCTGGCAATGAAAAGGAGTCAACCACAAAGCTCGTCATACTTCAAATACACCCCATCACGTCTTCGGTTTTACCTCTTAGCGGCACAATCTGAGGAAAGGAAGCTATGCTCTTTAAGAAGACAATTCTTCCAAGTTTGCTCTAGTGTTTAACACTGTAAACATAAACGGAGAGTTAAAATCATCATAGCATCCAAAATACAAAACATTAAACACCTCACACTTAAATAACAGTAATACTATATTCATTTTATCTAATGCAATATCGCATTTTTGTGCCTCTGATTAAGCCATTTTTTGTAAATGAAATATCTGTATTGAAACATGAAAACGGGAGAAATTCCTTCTTTAAACAAGTAGCCTAGCAAATGGCAAGATAGACTGTGCGAGGTTAAATGTGGAAACGTATGAGGCCTGTAGTCAAACGGCTCATTGGAGGAGCTACGGACAATCCGCATATGGACCTGTCAATCAGGAGCTGGCCCATGTCCTTAATTCATTAAAAATATATCATTTCAATTGGAAAGTGAAGGAATATTTTCTTCTAATAGTTTTTTTCTAAAGTTATTTGTATATAGTTATGCGTGTGTGTGTGTGTGTGTATATATATATATATATATATATATATATATATATACATATAGGCTATATATAGGCTATAGTATTACGTATTAAGTATACAGTATTATTATATTATTATAATAGGCAGGAATATTGTTAGCGGAGGAATACGTAGGATGAAAATCAAAATTCACCAAGGTTAGGAAACATGCAACTGTGTAGAAAAAAATGCCAACGTAGCCAGAGTAATCAAGCAAATAAAAAGTCTCATATCAAGACAATTTTCAATACACGTGAAAAATTAATGATTAGGTTCATATTTAGTTTTACAAAATCCATGTGTTGCAAAATAAATACACGTTTCCAGTAGATGGTCATTCCAGTCCATATAAGATCCCTTTATTTATTTATTTATTTTATTGTAGTTGTTGAGCATATAACCTTGCAGTATTTGCGAGTGTTCAAGTTTACATTACGAACGTGAGCGGTTCGGGTTATAGTTTTGGATGAGTAACTTTGGTTGCGTGCAGCTGACTTTGTGAAACTTCCACTGAATCTTAAAGATGCACAGGCATCAGGTTGGGGGCAGAATATACCACTCTCCGCTACGACATAATTATCCTCCGCTGTCGTTCATTCAGACAGGTTCACCAGAAGTGTAGGAGACTAAATCAACGTAGGCGAGATCTACATTTAAAATAGCTCACGGTTCAAAGTCACCACCATATTCTGAAGCAACGCAAAGAGTTCTTTTGATAATGTTTGGCAATAATACACAGTTACATCTGTTCCAAATGATCATTATGACCAATGATTGTTATTATTATTTATGATTTATTTTAGAAGATACCTGGACAGTAGTTTTTTTTATTAATAGGCTAACCTGTTCATTTTCTCTGCGGTGTGTTTAGAATCCTGTGAGGTCGAAGGCTAGTGGCTTTGTTTTGATGCTCTGACGTTCTCATGCCATGTAAAGGGTGCTGTCTAGAGCTGTTTGTTTCTCCCTTTATTTGCTAGATGGCGCTCTGTGTTCTGGGACCCTCAGTTAAAGGAACAAATGGTCCTCAGTTTATTCTTTTCCCGTTTGCCATTGTTCACACGCGCAGTTTTAATGCTTTTTCTTTAACTTGTCCTTCACACTTAGCATTCGTGACATATATTTGAATGTTTAGTAAAAAATAATACTAATAAAAATGTGATTACTACTCGCTAATTTGTAGATGTAATTATATTTGTAGGGATGTGCTGGCTTTTTATTTTATGCTTTTCTCCTCATAAAAATATACATAGGCCTAGCCTATAATATGCTTTATATTTCATATGGTAAATTATCCTGCTTTTTGGGATTTGTTAATTAATTTGCTTCAGACTATGCAGATCTTAAAGGAATTGTTCAAATGTTTTGATTCCTTTAAATCATTAAAAAAAAGAAAAGAAAAGCTGATTCATTAGTATTTGTAGCTACAAAAAGTTTAAAAATCTATGATTTCAATATACTTCAAGCTGTGTATCCAGCTCACTCAGCGATATTTCAATGGACTGCAGAGTCAATACATTTCCACGTTAAAACACGGTGATATCGTTGTGAATAGCCTTCAGAAATACGTTTTTAACCCCAACTCTCGGTAGATTTTCTTTTCAAAAACGCGTCTGATAATGTTATATTATTACATTTTAACAGACAGAAATAAGTGGATTTATTCACATTTCCACAAAAACGCATTTTTCTCCCCTCTGAGTGTTAAGAAGATATATTGCAGCACTTACACTTTCTCTAAATAGTGGCTTGTCCATATTTGACGTTGATGAATGTGCCCACGACGTGAAGATCATTTAAAGATGTCGTTTAAATGTTATGCCAGATTGCTCAGCGGACGACGAGGAGTACCAGACCGACAGGATTCACCAAAGAATTACATATAAAATATCAAAATAAAAAAGATTATTTAGCCGATTTGCCTGTCGTTCTATTTCACATGACAGTGGCATCATTAATATATTGAGTTGTTCATAAATGCTCGGTTTTGTTGGGACATGATTTATGTTTTATATGAATATTTTGTAGTTTGCATGTTATTCACTTTAACCAGTAAACCACATTGTTCAGTGTATTGCGCTGACAGAGTTTAATTTATATTTGAAAATTATTTCATATTTGCATTATTTTTATATATTGTATTATTTTTTTAATATTCATATATAGGATATTTAGTAATGGTGGTGGCCGTTAACTCACGCCACCCTTTAATAAAAACCATGGTATGTATGCTGAGTCTCTCTGCATGGGCCACTCAAACGTTACTGGCATTGACAGCATTCATGAAAATATTATCAAAACGTATTCATGTAAACTGTATGTTTATGTTTTATGTTTGTTGGTGGATAAAAATGAGCTTCTTAATTAAATAGTTGTAGACCATATTAAGTTGTTTAAAGTTGAAAATGTATTATATATTTTTGAAAACCCATGCGACCTTAACTGGCAGCAATAAATCTTTTACAAACAAACATACAATAAAAAATTAGAAACATTTATTAAAATAATTATGTGAGTCAGAATTATCTGACCTGCATTGAAAGACTCAAGACTACTCGTTGTTCTTCTAAAGACAAACGAAAGATTTTTTTTATTATTATTTGAAAGAAAATGTAACATTCCGAAATGAAAGATTAGTTTTGTTACATATTCAATGCAGAAGATTTGAATCCTATTAGAAAATATTGTATAGCCACCACACCAAGAAAAGCCAAATCTGTGCTGAGAAACGGGTACAAAGCCTTTCTCGTGCTTGTGACATTGCTCGCTGTCAGGATAGTTAGCAATGTTCTAATATGGACGGTGGCTCCAGAGGCTCATCTCTTGGGGTTTTAATTAACAAGCTGTCTCAAAGCTGTAGAGATCCATCAAACAGCCTCTCCCCACTAGCGAACCCCCCCTTCCGTCTGAACAGTCTCGCAGGCTCTTTGGCGTTACTTGAGAGTTCTCCGTGACTCCCCATTCAGCTTTGTTCCTGTATGAATCCGCTTGCTTATCGTATGTCAGATTACATCGCAGCGTAGTTCCTATGTTTGACTTTGGGTTTGTGTTCGCATGGACTGTGTGAGTGAGTGAGGGAGGGAGTGTGTATGCGTCTGAAGAGGTAGAGAGGAGAATATGAGACGTTTAGCGGTTTCTTTATCTTATGCACAGGAGCTGTGATAAAACGCAGTTTTCAGCTACAGCTTCTGCCTCATCCTCACACTCACCTACATCACTTGCGCAACTGGATGTGAGGGTCCCCCTGCGGAACAGACAGGGGCGAGTTCAGGGTCAAGAGAGAGCGCTGTCCATGGTCCTATTCAGAGGTGCCTGGTGCTCTTATCAAATTAGACAGGACAAGTTTCAAATCGATGCCATCGTCTGTATCAGGAGACTGCCACTGGTTTACAACCTTTAACAAGCCACCCTGACAGTCAGTGCTCCAAGCGCAAATACACACCTCTGTCTCGGTGATGGAACGATCATGACCGCTAATGGACGGGGAAGAAAGGGTGAGATAACACCTTAGATAACAGGTGATGGTGATCTGAATCACGTTAGGAATAACGCGCATGACCAAACAAGAAAGTTTCTTTCTTTTCGAAAAATAATCATAGGTATGAATCGAGATAATATAGGCTTTAATCTAACACAAGTTTGATATCAATAGGTCTCTTTGACTGTAGTTTTTTTGTTGTTTCGTTTTATTTTGAATAAAAAACAACAACAATTGTTTTGTAGAGATGCTAACATTTAGTAGGCTACTTTGACGATCTTTTTAAACAAATGTTTGCTTTAAAAACAAAACGGCAAAATTAAATATATAAAACGTATTAATCGTATAAACAATTTGTGACATCGAATAAATAAGATTTAATTTGACCCTGGTTGTTTAAATATCGAAATAACGTTTTTAAGTTGATTTACGACGTTATTTTTCTTCCTTCACAATACAAACTCTAAAAGCCTTAAGGAAAAAACAAAAACATGGAGGAAGCTAAATATTGCGGCAAACTAAATCAATGAATAAATTACAAATAGCAGACATTTTAATTTCTGCAGTTGTTTTATGTTTTCTGAATGCATTCACGAATGGTTTCTTGTATTCTCTTCTAACAGAATACATCTAGAATAACTACACACATTTGTGATATTGCTAATGCTCTTACACTGAATATTGTAAAAACTGTTGCTGCAAAAGAACTAATTAAAATTGCGTTGCTGCAAATTACAAAAGCGCATCCATTAATTGTTTTTTATCATAACATGAACTAAAAAAATACACTGCAATATTATAATAATTAATCACATATATGCATTCTCTTTAATTCAAATTACCTCGCCTCTCTTTCCAACTTTTAGATCCACTTCAGAACACTGAAGATGATACATGAACTTATTTTTAACTCGCTCTTATTTGATCTTTTTTTGAATGTCACTTTCCACCACGGTCTCACTTTGTAAGATAAAGCGAACAGGAAGCGGTGTTTGTCTTACTTGCACACTGGAAACCTCGTCAGTTTCTCATTCGGTGACAGATTTGCTTTAGGGGAGTCGCCTAAAACAATAATAAAGACCTATTGTTCTCGAGCTGACTTAAAAGACTAACTGGGAACGCTTTATACGCCTTTTCCAGGTATATCAGACCTTGCCACACACACACATTAAAAGTTATGCTGTCAGCTGTCGTTGAATCTGGCTGGCGTTTTTCATCCTGGATGCTGATTCAGATGGAGACATAAAAGAACAGGTAGTCAAATGGAGGGACACAGCGGTTTGAAGCAGTGACGGTTGTCAGGGAGATGAGAGAGAGAGAGAGAAAGAGAGAGAAGCAGTCTATTTTGTACTAACACCACACTCTAAAGGGTGAGAAACGGCACTGAATTTAGGAGAGACAGAGACGGTCTAAACGTGAACGTTCAACCACGAATCGGCTGCCCAATTAATGAATATTACCCATTCATCCATTTTATCACCTCATATATGTGCGATATATATCACACCTTCACACTCATAGACTCTCCTCTGTCTACCTTGTTGCCTGTCAGGCTGTTTTTAACGGCAGTCCGTCAGACGGGCACCTCTGTGGCCTCGCTAATTTGGGTTCATTGGATGGCAATAACTTAATTTAGAGCCTCATCTTTTGGGGCGTTTCTTAATGAGGATGCGCTGTGCAATAACGCGCCGGTTACTCAGGTGGGAGCAACCAGCACCGCGCACCAATGTGTTTAGCCTCCAAGGAACCCGTTAAGCTTGATGAGACTCATCTATAATGCGTGATTGAATACCAGGGTACTATTAGCTTCTGACGAGACGGAACCGCGCGCAACAGACTCACAGTCCTCACTGAAGAGGCCTTCAACCTCACATCACACAGCATCAAGTAGAGAGTGGTGCATAATAAGAGTTTTAAGGCACTGTTGTCTGGTTTCGTTGAAAAGGCCTCTTGTTGTTTAGAGCGGATCGGGTTTTATCGTGTCCTAACCCTGGGTCGCTGGATATCACGGTGACCCGCTTGGCACTCTATGCGGGAATTCCATCCCTAGCTGTAAAATGACAGGTTGTAACGCTCCGAGCACTCCGGTTACTATATGTGACCTTAACCGAGTGATTTAAGTCCAGGTCTTCCAGCCCTTGCTCTTAAAGCCCCCTATTAAGAGTTGAGTGACGGAAAAGAAATAAAATAAAAACACTTGTTTTTAGACAAGTGTGGGACGACCAGATGTATAGTGAAGCGTAGCTTATACTTTACTGTCGTTAACTGTCAAACATTAATTCAATACATTTAGGCAGCTGCAGCCAGCAAATGTTACATGGAAATGTAACAGTAATATTATTGTTATTATTTATATATAGGCTATTCAACTTGTTATTAGTTCAACTTGTTAAATATAGCCTATACAAACCCTTTAAAGATAAGAATAAAAATCTCTTTTAAATGTGAAAACAAGGTGGATGAAATAATAATAATCTTCATAATCTTCATCATCATCATCCTCATTTATATTTACTAAAACAACGAATGAATTAATTTCGCATTTCACAAAGACTACAGTTATGTATGTATGTCTAGGATAAGACTGAGTAAACATCAAAAAAAAAAAAAAAACTTCATATAAGCATCGTAATTAGTATCGTGTCATTTTTTTAATTGTCTATAAATATGATCAGTGCATTGCGCTGATTGAGTTTTATTCGAGCAGGCGTTACCCTACAGGGAAAAAAAAGTTTTTTTTTTTCTTTTTTTGTGTGTGAGATGGAACGTGTTCTTTCATTCCTTGTCCTGTTTTATGACACCTAATATCTTTGACGGGAATTTATCTTTACATAAAAGTGGATTCAGAGCTAATAATTGTTTTGATGGCTTATCGCTATTCCCTTTCATCACATAAACTGAATTCAGGACATTATATTCTCTGACCTACACTGAAATCAGTTTACGCGGGCGCCTACTCATATTGTTGAATTCCAAAGTCCGTTTATCATTGTCCAAACAAGAGCAGGGCAATTTTATCCACAAAAATATATCTTTTTTATTGTATTTATTATTATTTTCCTTACGGATTTGGCGACATGTTAAATTAAGCACCTGGGATCCCAGGATCTATGAGACCAGTGCAATTATTCTCAAAATGCAATAATTCACTTACGAGGAAGTGTTTCGAAAACACTGCTTAGCAACACGGGACAAATTCAATCTTTGTGCTTTTTTTTCTCTCTCTCTCTCTCTTGCATATCATGACGTCCCAACATAACTTGATGAAAGTTGTCTTCCCTTTTCCCTCTGTGATCCATTTCGTGCAACGTGCTTTGCTCAGTTTCACACACACGTTGTCTAGCTAAAAATATCCCAATCGAAGACAGAAGGGGGGACAGACAGCAACCTGAAAGCAATCATTTAAAGCCAAGACTCTGCCAGCAGCAGCTGTCCAGTACTCTGTGGCGTGATCACCCCAAAACATATCCCACTCTCAAGACACGTTAACGGAGCTCTTTCGCACGAGGAAGCGTAACTTCAGGAAGCCAAGGTGCGCGTGTGGGTGGGTGTGAAAGGGTGTGTGGGCCATGGGTGTTATATGAACTCATAACAATCAATCAAAAAGGGACAGTGAGGGAGGGATAACAGTAGAGAAAGAGAACAAATTAACTGTGGACAGACATAGATAGATAGATAGATAGATAGATAGATAGATAGATAGATAGATAGATAGATAGATAGATAGATAGATAGATAGATGAAGAATATTAGAGTGAGTTGTATTATTTGAGCTTTTTTTCTTTTTGAGGACACAATAAAACATTGATTGTTGCAGTTTGCTGACCCGTAAAATTTGGGGGCTAGATTTCCCTTCAGAACCAAGCATATAATTATGCAAATAGAGATCTGACAGCGATCTGGTGAAGTACTCCCGAAGACAAGGGCCTGGAGGAGTGACAGTCCAGCTTCAGCAAGTGCTCGACTCTTTGAGAATAGTTCATATTTGGCGGCGCATGAGAGTCTGGGAGGAGACGGAGAGCGCGCGTGACAAAGCACGGATAAAATTGAAATATCAATCAAGGACTTTATAGGCTTCAAATACAAACGATATATTTGCTGTTAAGTGTGACTCTCCCGGAAGAGAGCGTGATTACAAAAAGTGTTGTGGATTAAATCAACACATTACCTTAGTGCTTAAAGTCTTACATTTGTAAAATGAGATGTAGGTTTTAGAGTCTTTTTCTGCAGTGTTTGCACAGAATCCACCAACAGGCTATACAAATTTAAACGGTGTTAAAACAATTAACCAAAACAAACAAACAAACAAAAAATAAGTAAGAGAAGAGAACCCTTATATGCTTGATTTTTCGCACATCTTAATTTAGTTAGTTTAGTTTGAAGTTACCTATATGCATGGATTAGATGAATTCATTTTGTTGTGTAATTGTACAGTGTCTCTATATGCTTATGCAGAAGTTGGGTTTTCAAATTATTTGTCTCCTTAATAATGAATGTTTTCCATTTCTGAACTACAAGTTTTGTTTCATTTTATTTATTTGTGGGCAAAAAAAAAAAAAAAGTATGCGTTGTATTAAGTACATTATAAAGTTTTAAATTTTCATTTTCGAATAATTATTTATTTTTACAGTTATAAATTTAGTTTTTGAAATTAAGAAAGAACAAAGATGTTATGTTACAAGAAAACCATAAAACAGTAACTTTGTATACCTATAGGCTAACTGAGCCAAAGCCATTACATTTGATTTAATTTTTCTTTATGAAATTATATATATATATATATATATATACAGAGAGAGAGAGAGAGCCTATGTGTTTTGCTACACCACTTATTATTATTTTTTTGTATTGAACCGTTATTTAATTTCCAGTTAAAAAACAACTTTCTTCTATTATCATCTTTGTTTTTCATTAATCTAAACAAACTAAAACCAGACACGAAAACGTGAAATTCCACAGCGTTTTTTCCTCTTTTAGGACCATCACTCATGAAATTTGAAGGCATTTGGTTGATTTATTTTCGCAGGACAGTTGTCGTCATTACCGCTCTGCTGTGGCTGTGTAACTCTCAGACCATCGTTTCTCTAAAAGGTCGTTAAGGTCTAAAACAAGCAGTTGGAACGTAATAAAACTAGGTGCTATAGACATGGCTTCATTCGATACTTCTCTGTCTTTGACTGACACTTATTTTGGTTAACATTGGTCTCTTTGTAAAGGCCTGGGCTCGATCTAGACACAAATATCAGCTTTCGTGATAGAGTTCCACAGCTGTTACGTGAGAAGAGCGAGTCATTCTCCGAGCAGGCTCACCTTCCCTGGGAACAGAGCTGAGAGGAGAGCCGCTGGAGCAACAGGCTTTATCGTGCTCCAAAGATCTTTCCCCCGTCAGGTTCAACTTTAACCCGACAACTTCTTGGGCTGAAAGTGATGCCTTTACGATCATTACGTTGTAAATAAGGGTACCGTGAACATCGGTGTCTTCAAGTGCAAGGTGAGATATGTCTATCAAACTGGGCGCAAATGTGCAGGTTAATCTTGTATGCACTAAAAATAAAGCATTCTTGCCACACAAACCGGAACAATTCAAATCAAAATAAATTAGATCGTCACGCATCATTTTTTTTTATAAAGAATTTTATTTAATTACAGCATGAAGTTCATTATTACACTCATATGACATGAAAACAATCTAAACAATTATTTAGGGCACAAACTGCAATTAATTCAAAGACTTAAAGATTTTAACGATTTATGAAAAGTGAAATCAAAGCTAAAATATCCGATTTGATTTAATGAAAGCTCGAAAGCGAATAAAAAAGGCAGAAAACTCAGAAAACGTCTTACACTTTTATAATTCCAGACTAGGATCTTTCAACAAATATCTTAATATCTTATCGATTAAAATATTAATTATTAAAATTAGTCCTTATTTACAAACCAATTAAGTGTTCGATTTGGTTTAAGGCTGTATTAAACGCGAGTGTAATATTCACATATGGCTTGTCAGTTTTGGAAAGTCAAATAAAGACGAAAGTTGTGTGTTGAATCCTAAGGCAACGATATTGTGATCTGAGTTTTAAATAGACAAATTTAAGCAACTCGCAGATGATCAGTGGCATCTAATGAATATTTGCAGGTATATTAAAAGTTTTATTCATTGTAAAAACAGGTAAAAAAACACAAAAACCTCTGGGCAGGGCCTTGCATTTTGTCATATGTAAAGCACTAAAACACTTGATTTCCTTCAGCAAACTAAAAATAGCAATGACACTTCTAAAAAAGTGACCAGAGTAAAAACAGCCTTTTACTGCGAGATTAATTTTTAAGCGAAGCAGAGTGATCTGTTGACATGCCTGAACGACATCTCTTTAAGCCTCTACTAATACCAAATTTTCCAGGAGACAATGCCTCTTGTCTTTGCTGAGACAGAAACATAACATGCTTTAGCTTTAGCAGAGGAGGACAATGATGTGTTAAAACAGTCTGAATAGTCATGGGCTCTGCAAAAACGGCAGGTTACATTTGCAAACATCTTAAGGAATGGCTTTTATACTTTGGATAACATTAAATCGTCCTGATCCTGACACATACGAAGATATTTCAAGACTGACATATCTGCTATGTCAAAGGGAGATATGCCTAAAACTCAAGCTCGCGCAAGGTTTTAAGGGATTTAAAAACAGGGGAGGATTCATTCAATCTGTCACGCTGTCAATGGCTTACTTCATTGTGTTTATTCTAAATCTAGTCTGGAGATATCCATTGAATGGGTGTTTGATTCTGCAAGTTGCTTTTTTTTCAGTTAAAAGGGGCATGCACATGAAACAAACAACCCGTAAGCCTTTAGCATCTGACACACAAAGTTCCTTAGCACACAAGTTCTTTAAATGCAAGTGAGACCCTGGAAAGAAACAATGAAACAACGGGGGGAAACCAAAGAGAGACACAAAGACATTGCAGGCAGGCACTAGGACCCGCCGCACTTGTGTGTGTGTGTGCAGGTGCTTCCTAGGCATTAGCTCAGTTCAGGACAATGTCAGGATAATTAGAGGTGCATCAAGAGGCGGTGTGCGGCGCCGCCTGTCAGCCTTAATCTGGCCACCGTTGGGCCACCACCAAATCCACACAGCGGCCCACAGGAGGCACAAGCAGTGAAGCCATATTGCTTTGACAGTTGCACTCATCCAGAAGTAATGCAAAACGCTATTCTGATGTATACAGGCTGACCCTGCACTCCTCAGAGTCGTACAATTCACTGGGAGGAGGGCTTTAAGGAGGAATATTTTTCATAAAAAGGACAGAAGAGAAAAAGGACTAAGAGGGGACGAATTGCGGGGTTGGGATCTGTGAGCCCTCTATAAATCTTCGTTTTTTATGCGGTGGGAGCTGCGTGTGGTGACCGGGCTGGAGGAGGACTCATCCTCGTGATCCTTAAAGGCATCGCTGAAGAACTTAAAGATGGAGTGGAAGCTCTTCCATGATGTTAACTCATGCTTCTCAGTACCTGCAAAAGACAGAACATGAAACGTGAAAAACCAGCCCGATCTCATGGCAATTTCTACATATTTTACGAGGTGGCTAATTCGAACAACCTCACTTGTAGCGATTCATACAATTTTTGCTAAATTTGACATTTTATGAGTTGCACAGTTCGTATGAATTTGTATGTAATGACCTACGCCTAACCCCGCCCCTAATCCTACTCGTCACTGGGGTGTAGACCCTACCAAATCATACAAAATTGTAACTACGCACGTATGAATTGATTGTGAGATAGCGCTGGAAAAACCTACAACAGAATGTGTTTAAAGTAAAATAAGCCACATTTTATATTTAAAGTAAAACATTCTATTTAAAGTCAAATTTAGTTACCCAGTTTTTTTTCTGATTAACACTAATGATGATATTTTGAAACGATCACTGTAAACTGTCAGAAGAATTTCTTGTCACTTAAATGAAAAAAATAAATACAATGTAATTATTGTGCTCATATTGTTGGTGAGATATGGGCGAGGTTAAGGGCAGGACTGGTGGTATGGGTAGGTTTAAGGATGGGTTAAAGTGTAACGGATGCATTTATAAAAGTAATTACAGAAATTAATTACAGATGTAATTCCATGGTGGTATTTTAAAAAACATAAGTACAATCTAGTGTACACATCAAGTCCATGGAATTATTAATTTACATGCAAGTATATAAAGTTAAGGCCATATAAAGTTAAGGCCACATAAAGTGGGACCCAAAAAAGTCCCTTTAAGGTTAATGCACCACTGACAATTTTTAGTATGTTCCTTTAACACTTACTGACACTAGATTAAAGGAAGTGATAGGCTATGTGAGGACTGTTTCATACTCTAAATAGTTTAGTACGTATGATGCCAAGCAAAACGTTGAACTCTGTGTTGTGTACTATGTGCCCCAGCACAACATTTTCCATCTATTAAGGACAATGGATGGAATGGCCGCTATCCATGGAAGATTCAATTTTCTCTCTCTGGAGTTCGATACACCTATCAGTTAATCCACAAATGGCTCAGTTTTCCCTCTGTGGCAGCAGGTTAAAGAATTCCCATGTTTGGGTCATTGGATCCAGGTGAAGTGACATGTACACCCTAAGTCCTCGTCAGACCTTTCAAAGTCCCACAAGAGCCTTTCACATCCCTCATAATGCAGTACTTTCAGACAGGTAGCGTCTGGCGCGAAACAAGTACATTGGGTCTGTTTATTTATTGTGCTGTTTGTGAGAAAGGAATTGAACCCCGGCTAGATCAATTCCGCTTTGAACCATTCACACCGTACGTAGCTTAAAGCATACGACTGCCTTGATATACGTCTGCATCAGTTTGTGTGGAACAAAGAGGATCAGACTGATGTGCTTTCCCCCCCTCAATCACGATTTCTCATTCTTTTCCCTCCGCATTGCAACTGGTGCATGAACTTGCCCGGAGGGATCCAATTAAAGACCAACTTTAAGGCCCATGCCGAAAGTGTACTCAGATGGCCATGATATTGACCTCCATGTTTATTACATTGACCTCTGTCTGGGCAGTATTGATGAAGATAGCTGTAGTGAGATGGAAAAGAGGGGTATGTGTGATTGTGTGTGTGTATCAGAACAGTCGAGTCTTTCTAACTTGGCCAATGATCAGTGCCTCAGGTCAAGTTTACCAAGCTGACGATCAGCGAGTCGATACCTGCTGCCCAAACAATCTCTTTAGTGGTGTATAGGTCCTGGCACAACAGCACTCCAGAGGAGAAGACATTGCCTCCACTGCTCTTATTTATAATTCATACCCAATTTGGAGCACACAGTCTTTACTTTCCCTCCACTCCAGGCCCCCTCACCTTTCCCAACTAACCTTTTTATTTGTCTCTCTTTCTGTTTTTTTTCCCCAGGACCAATTAACGGCGATAGGTTCACTTTTTGTTACCTTGAACCAGTGGTGAACCCCTGATCAACGAGAGCAGCTCATACTGATCCCAGCCATGGGGTCAGCCACAGTGCGTCTCCGAGCAGATATGCAAATGCAGCGAGCCCCTGTGGCGACCCTGCGGGAGCTCCGCCCCTGCCGGCGACATCACCTTTGATGAGGGTTCACAAGCATGCCTCACTAATGACCCTTTATTACTCTACCTTGCCATCTCTTAATTGCTAAGATGTGTTGAGTGTAATCAATAGTGTATGTGTGCCGTGGCGTGTCTCGGTTACGTCATTCGCTCGCATGGACACACAAAGAATGGGGAAGAGGACAGCCGTGCCTGGCTAGCCCACAAATTAAATGAATGCCATTTAAAGAGGTGGCCATTGATTAAATGTCATATTTCAATAAAGAGAGCAATGTCTACAGCGCATAGAAGTAGGAAAAGTCTCTTGTTCTGGTGTCCTTTCAGTTTTTTCTTTTTTCTTTCAGTGTTTTCTTCTTCGCCTAGGGGATTTTTTCTAGTTCTTGAAAGCAGAAGGAATAAGGCTGATAATTTTTTTCAATATCATAAAAATAATGGCAAGGTAATATTAAAAATCCATTAACATGCAATTGGGAGACAGATTAAAGCCATGACAAAACCTTTTTTTTTGCTGCAATTACAATACATGGAAATGATGACAACAAACAAAATCAACTTTTACTTAATTACTTAAATACAAATGATATAAGGTGAAATTTTAATAATCAGTTTAAATAATGTTTGGTATGTTTTAGATTAAAAATTTATTATATTTATAAAAGTATATATATGTGACCCTGGACAACAAAACCAGTCGTAAGTGTTAATTTTCTGAAATTTAGATTTATATATGATCTGAAAGCTGAATAAATAAGCTTCCCATTGATGTATGATTGGATGGATAGGGCAATATTTGACCGAGATACAACTATATAAAAATCTGGAATCTGAAGGTACAGAAAAATCCAAATGCTGAGAAAATCACCTTAACGTTGTCCAAATGAAGATCTTAGCAATGCATATTACTAATGAAAAATTAAGTTTTGATATATTTTCGGTAAGAAATTGACTAAATATCTTCATGTAACATGATCCTTACTTATTATCTTAAGGATTTTTGGCAAAAAAAAGAATAATTTCTAAAAAAAAAAATACATTGACCCATACAATGTATTTTTGGATGTTGCTAAAAATATAACCCAGCGACTTAAGACTGGTTTTGTGGTCCAGCGTCACATATAGCCTATATAACAGTTGAAACTTACAGACACAAGCAATGCAAATAAAACACACAGACTGACAGTATACGAAAGTACTAAAGTATTAAACTTAAAAATTAAGTAACACTCAAATCCTCAAAGGTAAATTTCATTCTATATATTGCTGAAAATCACATAAAATTACATGTAAGCATCATAATTATGAATACTAGACGTGTAATTGCGCAGTTAGAGAAGTTGCATCTTTAGTGAACTTTAGTTTTAGTGAAAATTCTCCAGCAGGCAGACTGATCAACTCGACCCCAACCCAAGAACATACTCATGCTTAGAAAAATGCTTATGTGTACACACACACACACACACACACAGTAGACTTTGATATCCTCATCTTCAACGACGCACCTCACAGTATGAGCACAAACACACTGCCGCTCACACCAGGCCACTGTTATCTGTGTTACTTCATACGACTCCATTTGACCAGTGTATTTGTCATAATGAAGCTTCATATTTCACTACCCCATTAAGACGTCTTCCAGATGCAGATCAAATCTTTATAATGAACCATTACATTATTCAGCTGGATACCTTTGAGGGTAATTTAGTACTTCTTTGATCTCACTGTGACAAATAGTGTTTGAAACAGTGTCCCGGTGACAAACACACACACACACACACACACACTCTCTCTCTTCCTCTCACACACAGACACACTCACACAAACACAAGCACTCTTTCAACATTCATGTCAACAATAAATCAAGGAAGACAGGCTTTAGCTATCGGCAATTCCTTTTTCTCCCCTCACCAGAAGCGTTACAAATGGTAATCGTGTGATGGTAAAATGCTCATGAGTGAACGATGCTCGAGCGAATGAGCAGTCAAAGCACCGCCGCAAGTAACACTCGGAGAGAGTAAAAAATATCAAAGTGTGCTGATTGTAATTGGTCTCCATCTGTAGCGTGGCATTCAATCGCGCCTCCTAATTGATTGAGCATAACTGCCATATTCTATTTATTTGTCAAAATTATTTGATTTCATTGCCAGACATTTTTCATGTTGTAATTACACAGTTGTTGAAAAATTACAGTATCTGATATTCTAGTAATTAAAATATTTCAACCTCTAATCGTTTCGGTGTGATTGTTTGCAGTTATAGTAGCTTTTTTGTGTGTGTGTGTGTCTGTGTCTTTCTTCAGCACGATTACACCCTTGACTTGTTGAACACACAGCGTGCTCATAGTTTTACTTAAAACTAGAATGAACTAGTTAGAGTAACACTAGCAGGGCAAACTATCCGTTGCACGATGTTGCAGAGTCTATTTGCTATCTGTGTCCCTGTTAGCGGAGGGCTTAGATTTCCGGTCCCGACGCTCTCTGATATTTGTTTGCTCTATGCTCTAGCGGTTTGGCGCTTTCGCCATGCATGCCTGAACATCTGAGAGGCGATCTGAGAGAGTCGGCTCGAGGACAAACGAGGCCAGAACAGGTGTCAACGTTCTAGCATGTTGTGTTAACGCTGTGCCTCTCTGTGACGGAGAAGCTACGATTGGTGACACAACTAATGAAATCTAAATATACTCTATAGCCAACCCCCACCCGTCGCTCCCCCGACACATAAACCCACTGCCCTTTGAGGATATGGCTCATCCCTCTTCACGTTAGACGCCAAAAGCAAATATTACCGCTGCAACTAGAGCGTGCTTTGTTTGCATTATATCTAATTAAATTAATGCATTTGAAAAAAAGGGCACTTAAAATTGCAAATAGAAAAAAAGGAAAAAACATGCATGCACACCTACGATTTCATCAAAAAGTCTCTCTGTCAATTGCCCGTACGCAGGACCTGTCTGGCGGTGGGTTCCCCTTGTTCTCCCCCTCCTCTGCCTCTTTTAATTACTTTACTTATTATTGTTGTAAGAGCAAACAGAGGCAGAACTCATTACACATCCATAAATGAGAAAGCGAACGTGTGGCTTCAGGGCCTGCTGAGAGAACCTACAATTCACTTATAAAGTTGGAAACAAAGCAAGAGGGGGTAAAGAGTGAGTGAACGAAGGGAGAGCAGGAGACGAAAGCTATGAAATGAAGTTTCATTCCTCTCTTTTCACATTATTCAAGCTTGGAACGGAGCAAAGGCAACAAGAGAATGAGCTCCACAACACATTTCCAGCGTGTGTCCCTGAGCTGCTCCTCTCTTGCAGCGGTGCAGTTTTTTTATTTTTTTATTTGAGAGTGGGCGCCTCAACTTAGCTGTAATAAAGACGCCAAGTTTTATAGAGCTGGAATGGAGTCTTTACGAGATAACCGGAGAGCAGGGGCCGGTGTGGGATGTGTAGCGTGAGTATTTGAGACTCTGGGGGACACTGAGTCAAATCATACCGCGGGTACTGTACCCACCAAAGACAGCCGTATAACTACCGGCAGTGGCTTATTCTGTTGCGGAGTATTCAGGAGAGAAAATCTAATGATGGCGCTTGGGTGTCTGAATCCGTTTTACCAGTCTGACTAAAGCTAGTCATTAGTCCAGGCTAGCACTTTGCGAGAAAGCTAGCGCTTCATTATACAGCCTGACTGTGCCCACTCTGTTTGCTCCTCTATAAAATAGCCTGTAATAAAGCAAATCAAGAATCACAGAGGAATTCAGAAATGACAAACCGTATCCCTGACAGCGGAGCAGAAACACCGATAGCAAGGCTAATTTGAGGGCTAATTTGTTAGCAAGTCAAATAACCCAAAGTCCACAGTAGCATAATTAAGTTAGCCGCTGATAAAAATGCCTGCAGATGTCAGAGTCGACTCCGGAGGGGAAAACGAAAAATAAACAAGAATGACGGAGAGACCCAGAGTGCAAACAAATCCTAAGCCCCAGTTGCTCATCATTACAGTACTAGAATATTCATTAAGTGGTCTGTGGAAGAGTGACCGAAGCCTTACGTTAGCTCTGCTTTAGTATAGCTTTAGTTAGCTTTAGATATGTTTGCAGCACTTGTACACAAATAAAGTACATTTTTGTATTTTTATGTATGCCATCAGTGTTGAGGGTATTGAGTAATACATGCTACATAATCAGGTTACTTTATTCATGTAATAAATAAATATATAAAATAAAAATTAATTGGGTGTTATATATAATACACATGCTCAACAGTTTGTAAAAATGTATGCTGTCAAATGATTAAACTGTATCCAAAATAAAAAATTTGTTTACATAATATATTTGTGTGTCCTGTGTATATTTATATTTATACATGTGCGTACATTTATATATTAAGTATATTTGTTAATAAGATAATTTCTATAAATATAAATATATACACCTAAATACATAAATATATACAAAAAATTATATGTACACAGCACACACACACACACACACGCACACACACACACATACATATATATATTATGTAAACAAAAATGTTTATTTTGGATGCAATTAATTTAGATTAATCATTTGACAGAACTGGTAAGAATAGTAATCTATAAACATCAGTAATTCGATTAATAATCTGTATCACCTGCAGCTCTTTCACAAACAGAGTGAACAGAGTGGTTAAACGATCATTTGATCTCACAAAGAGGAGAGAGAGAGAGAGAGGAATAAAAACTGTTGCAAATGAACGGAGTATTAATGTGGATCTGTCACCAGCACAACACAGGTACAGAGAGGGTTAATTCACACAGGCTTTAACACCAGCACAAGACAGCGTGTCAAGAGTGTACAACAACACAGCACATCACTTGCAAAATTGCACAGATGAGAGGTGTTAGATACTGTTTGATGAAATTGGCAACACACACAAAAACCCTCTAAAAGCCGTCGATGTATTTGGATTAAGTACACGGTGACCGTGTGAACATTTGCACATTTTCTCTGAAATTATTGACAACATCAAACACCACTGCATGTGTGTAACTTGACATTACTCTCCGGTCCGTTTTATGTCACCTTTCCTCTGTTATATTTGAGAATATGGAAAATAGATGTGAAAAACTGTAAAACAGAACCTGGCTTTGGTCTCTGTTTAAATAAGGCTATGGGGTCATGAAAAGATGCTACAAATCTGAGAATAATTAGGGCAATCCTTAAAAAAAAGACCCCCTATCTCCAAAACCTGTTTAAAAGAAAAAGAAAGTATAAAAAAAAATAACAACACTGACTAAATATGATTAAACTAATCTTGCGTGTAGGGTGAGCTCAGTCAGAGAGACCTAAATTGATGGCAAAATGATGTTATTTGACACTAACTGATAACGAGACCTCCACATTAAATGTGATGAACATCTTCATCTGAAGTAATAGATGACCCTTACAGGTGCTGCTACATTCTTGACAGTGCCTGGGAAAGTGAGAGTGAGGAGGCGTGTGAGGAAATACAGGCAATCAATAAAGATCAATACATAAATAAGAACACAGTGTTTGACTGTTTACTAAAAGAGCAGCAGCAGTCATGGACCGAAGAGCGTTCAGCACTTTCACGACATCCATACCAACACTGTGTAAACTAAAGAAGACAATGGATTCTTCTTGCTTCTGCTAACATCTATGAAACGGGTGTGTTTGTAGACTGAATCACGAAAATTGATTTTTGCACTGGACATATTTCAAATCTCAGTTTAGTTGGAAGGTATGAGCACACGTGGGGTGATGCAAGAGAGTGTAAATCAAACCACAGGCTAACGCAGCGATTGAGTCAAGCACACAACGCAGCAGGACAATAATTGAGGAAACTGACTTGGCAAAGAATTATTACATGTACACTGCACCGCCTCGAGTTTGAAGCTTTTTTTGTTCACTAAAAACTTTTTTTCTATTGTAAGTTGGAGACCATACAAGTTTTATCCGTGTTAGGTACTTCATAATTTGTATGTTTCAAAGAAGCTTAACAGAGATGTGTCTCATAATGCGTAAGCCAAGGTTGACGTTGGTAAAGGAGAACAAAATTTATATTCAGGTGAAAAGGGAACCTTGAGAGAAACTAGACTTTGATGGAGGAGTCCGTCATCTTCTGACAAAGCAAGGCAAGAAAAAACTAAAATAGTAGTATATATTCTCACACACACACTCACACACACGTATGTATGCATGTATGAATAGGTGTGTATGTATGTACATATATATATATATATATATATATATGTATGTGTGTGTGTGTGTGTGTGTAGATTTCACTTCCACCTGTTTTTAACAACTCTCTAAAAAAAATAACTTTTTTTTCCCCATTGTGCATTGCAATTAATCTCAAACTTTAGCTGAAGTTAAAAAAATAAATAAAAATAAAAATAAATAAAAATAACAAAACACAATAAAGCATAACAGAAATCAGTTTTTGGCTAAATAAAAACTAAACTTCATATATTTATATATGTGTGTGTGTGTATACTAATACATTATATATATTAGTTCATATATTTATAACAGTCATAGTTCATATTATTTAGATTCGTGTTTGTGTGTGTGTGGTGTTGGCTTTGTGGTTTATGTGGACACAAATTTGTTTAATGACATGGGTATGACAGGTATTACAATTTGAAGGTGGTTTATGAGGACACGACCAAAAAGGGTTTAAAAAAACATACAAAATAGTGTTTTTTTTTTTAAATCTAAAAAACAGAAAGTTTCCTGTAAGGGGTAGGTTTAGAGCAATAGCACATACAGTTTGTACAATATAAACACCATTACACCTATGTAGAGTCCCCACAAACCAAAAAAGCTAACTTACTTGTATGCAAACTTAAAAGCTATAATAATATATTTTTTATTTTTACAACTAAAAGGAGGGAAGGGAAGCTAATTTGAAACTAATATGTAAATGATGTATACAAGGTATTTAATACATAAATTTATGTAAAATTGTGTCATTTGTAATACATTTTTAATCAAATACTTACAGATCAGGCTTCTCAAAAAATTCCTCATACACTGATGCCAAATATTATCATGTTACATAGTATGAACAAGACTAGACACATATTTATTAAATAAGTTGCTAAATTATTTAGTTAGTATGAGAATTTTATTTGTAAGAAAAAAAGTATTCAAAACAAATAGCAGCGATGCAGACGTTTTTGCAGACGACTAGCTGGTATAATTTACAGTTGGCGTCACTCACCGACACAGCGGACTTGGAAGTGTGATCTGAGGCTGGATAACTGGCCTCAAAACTATAAGTACACAGCATTCACATGTGTTTAGCATCGCAAGAGTGCTTCATGACATACTTTCCAGGTGGAGCTTTCAGAAGGCTGTCTCCTCCAGCCCGAGTGCAGGCAAAGGAGGGCGATCAGCCTCTCGCTGTGCTGTCATCTGTAATTACGGGGGCATCTTCAGAGCGGCCCCATGCAAAGCGGGTGGCAGACAGGCTAGCGGCTAATGCACGGGACCCACACTTCACATCAGCGAGGAAGGCAGGCTGACCTTGCTTGCCTCACATTAGCACTCTTATCTGGTGCGTGTGTGTACGTGTGTGTTGTGTGGCGGTGTGGAGGTGTAGGAGATAGTCCTGGAGTGGGCCGTGGGGGCGGGGAGGAGCAGAAATAGATCACTTAGGGGAACAAAGTGTAATTAATGGGTGGAGAGAGATAAGAGTACCCTGGCCACTATCTGGGAATGTGCTAATGGGGTTCACACACACTCAGCATGAGCAGGGGATGACCCCTGACAGTGTGTGTGTATGCGTGTGTGTGGAAGACGACATGATGTATACTGATGTGATGGATATGAGTGAGTGACTGTGAGTGAACGAGTGAGTGAGTGCTAGAATCTTGTATAGAATTAATTGAAATCTTCGAAATGCTTCACCGGGGTGCTGGTTGATCTGTTGAGAATGTGTTGCTATACAGTGTATGAAACATTACTCAACACATTCCAAACATTGCTTCAAGGATTTGACTTAATAGTTAAGTTAGCAATTTATCTTTTCAAAATGCCATGTTTATTTCAGCTGAAGTCAAACCAGTGAATCTAATTTAGACTAACATGCCTATAAAGGAGAAGTTTTACAGTTTATACCTTGCTGAACCACACTACTTCAAAACCACCATTAGTAGTCGTATCTCTAAATGAATAAATATTAAACAAATTTACTACAAATATTAAAGCTAAAAAGTAAGGATACATGGCTAATAATGATAGGTTAAAAATGAATTTAGAACCGATATCTTTGTAACCTATATCTGGAGTCCAAGAAATGTAACACATTAAAATTGTGCAATATTTTGTAAAAAAATAAAATATAAATAAATATATATATATATATATATATGTGTGTGTGTGTGTGTTTAGTATTTCTAAAGATTAACTTCATTAAGACAAGTTAATCTTAATAAAAAAAAATACAAATTATAAATATATACATATACACAGTACTGTACTTGACCATCCTGAATCGTTTATAAATACAAGACAATTACAACAGTCAAATTCCATT
>JAUMHR010000049.1:13740186-13766360 GCA_032361145.1 Enteromius fasciolatus
TTACTCAAGTACTTGATTTGTGTACTTCGACCACCTCTGATCACAATACCTCTGCACATAATCCTCAACGTGTACAGCCCAAATGTATCTGACACAATAATAATTTTAGGTTTGAACAATATATAAGTCACATGTGATGTTTCTTTAAAATACATGTTCTTTGGCTTGATAGTTCAGCTTTGTCACTCATCTCAGCCTCCTTTGCTAGCATTGTGCTGACCCCACTAAGACATCTAACCTCTGGAGCCAAGAGGGGCTCCAAAGGAGGTGGAAAGTTCTGGCCTTTCTTCATTCTCCAGGTCCAAGAGGGCACAGGCCAGCCCTCATTCCTCTGGCCCCCCGCTTGAACTGAGAAAACAGCGGCAGCTGCCCCTGGAGCTCCGACACCCTGCACAGGAAGAGACAACACTCGCTCCTTCCCTTGCTTTGAAGCTTGGGCCTCAGCGCCTGCCCGTCTTTTGTTTTTGGGCCAGGAAGGAAACCCTAAGCACCAGGACACTATGAGGCCCTGGGGAGGCAGCGTGTGCGTTGGTGTGGATATATCTAACCCCTGTGAGCATCCAGCCGAGAGTATATTCCTAGGTACGTGTGCATTTATAGGCGCCACGGCGACCGGTTTTTGATTTATGGTTGCTAGTAAGTGGAGAGCGAGTGGCGATAACTTCCCCTTCTACTTCCTGTCGCTGAGTGGAACGCCACGTGCAAAGGATGACATGGTCCAGCGTGATGTACCGGAAAGGCATGGCTAGAATGGGGTATCAGTGGACCCTTGTGAGCGGAGATGGGGCGAGCAGGCGACGCTACATGGACAGACATACACACGTCAGCAGGCGGGCGAGGAAAAGGAAGCCGGGTAAATATTTACTGACACAGCACAAGCGGTGAGCGTTTGACACCTACTGGAAACAAAAGCGAGAGGATAAGGAGCGGCGTGCCAGGAAAGGCAGCGATGCTGTGTGGAGCTTGCACTCATGGAAAACAAGAGGAAAGAGGGAAGCACAGGGGCAGGATAAGTGAAAGAGCAAGTGAAGGGGGCACATGGGTGGGGTGCGCTTGGGCATCAGTCACTGTCGAATAAAGGCCACACACAGGCGACTCCTGAAGCTTGCAGCTCTTTGAGGCCTCTCTGATGGTTTATGCTTCCATTACCAAAATATACCTATAATCTACCAAGTTTTTTGACAGTACTACCATTTGTACCACAGCACTAGTATAGAATCTTTTGATAAAGATTTATTTGTAAAATATGGTTGGTCTTCTCGATGCAACAAATAAGCTGTAAATTAATTTAAGTAATGGCCTTTAACTAGCCTTTCGACACCTTGAGGCAAGATATTCCTATATGTTTCAACATCAAATACCTACCATGCTAAAAACATATTGATAGCGTAGTAAACACACTGATAGTGTACCAACAGGGTGTGTGTGCGTATTATGTGCTCATCAGAGAAAGAGGGGCCCCGGAGCAGCTGTGCCTGGCACAGGGCCCATGAGGAGAGATCTCGGTTTGGATGATAAAAGGCTGATGGGGCCCCTCATTTTGGAGCCGTTCTGCATTGATCCTGCAATGCCTTGAACCCTGGAGAGAGAGCGGAGTCTGAACACTGTACCGACAAGTGTGGGAGTGCGTATCATCACGGCAAACTCTCCTTTTGTGTCTTCACTCTTTGTTTGTATTTTCACATGTAGTGCGACTCATTCAGCCGGCTACAACTGTTGGTGGGCAGTGGTTGATTTTACATAGTTCTCAATTGGTCAGATGCCACTGATTCAACTGATCTCTTATTTCAATGTCAATTATGTTAGAAAGGTTCCCACACCTACTGACCAATTCAATTTGCCATATTGTGTCCATACTGTTATGAAAAAATTATTGAAATTCAAATATTTAATTCATTAGAAATTGATCATCATAAAATTCAAATGATACATTGACATTGATGCATGGATCAAGCATATTTAATACAAAGAACACATTAAAAACAGTAACATTGCGAAATATATCATAATAATATCATTATAATTTACAATAACTCTTTGCTATTTTAATATAATATAAAATAGTGTCCTCCACTAATATTGGCCCCCTTGGTAAATCTGAGCAAAGGTGTTTTGATCTTTCATTAAAAATATTCACACAATTCTAACCTACCATTGAATTAAAGCAATTAAATATAGGGAGAAATTCCTGTGATGAAATAACGTTTTTCTCTAATACTTGTTGACCACAATTATTAGCAGCCCTAGAATTTATATCTCAAAGTAAAGTAATTTTCCATTCATATTCACAATTTTGAGCACTCCAGGGCGATTACGGACATGAAAATATCCAGCCATGAATTCTTGTTTTACAGAAATATATATATAGGAGGAAAAACAAAGCCTGAATTCTCTAATCACCAATTACAATTAAAATTACAATTTTCACCATCAGGGAAATAATTAAGAATTTCCAATCAACATAAAATGTTACGAAGCTGCCTGAAAGAGGACGTGTCTCTATCCTCCTAATACACGGCGAGGAGTAGAGTTTGAGTGGCAAAATTAAGCTTTTGCCATGGCTGTCCCAGTCCTCTGACCTGAACCCTGCAGAAAATAAGTGAAGTGATCTAAAGAGGAGAAGCACCAACAAGAAGCTCTCTTTTCTCTTATCAGGTGTTCTCCAAACTCAGGAGAAAACTCCGGGTAAAAGGAGGTGCCAATAATTGTGGCTAAATATTTCCAGTGAAATCTTTTGTAACATTATAAATGGCTTTACTGTAACATGTACTGTCAAAAGCTTACAATTAAATGCGTTCATGCTGAATGAATTCCCACAATTTCCAAAAAAAATAAAAAATAAAATAAAAATCATAATTTTACAGTTACCCGACATTTTCCCAATTTTCATTGACTATAGGAACCTAGAAATTATTGACTTAACAAAATATATTATATACAGTATTATTAGGAATCACTCATCTGTATTATTATTTTTTTATCTTTATATTTATATTAGTTATGAATCCAAAGGAATCATTTCAAACTCCACATTTAAAGTCATCACATCATTCGTAAGTGCTTCAACACACACCTACAAAATAAGTGTCGTACATTATTTTTGTGTAGCGCAGATGTCTCACAAAGACAGATGAAATCCCGACGGCTAATTAAAGTCTTGTGTTAATTAGGGGAGATTTTACTTATGAAAGAATAGTACTAGGTGCGATCGCAGCAACATCTTCATCACCTCTGAAACTGTCGAAGCCGGCGTAGATATTACTCTCGCACTGAAACGAGGGAACGGTACATTTCAGAGTATTTGTATCAACAGGGCAAAACCCTACTATGTGTCTCCCTCAGCCTTTCGGCAGTGCCATAAAATAGAAAGCTAACCTCAATATTTTCCCCTCTCTGTGCTGGGACTTGCTGGCCCATTAAATTCTCCTTCCCATGTGTCATCCTGCACATTTCCACCATGAAATTTTGTATAATTAAACTTTCTTAATGATTTATAAGCTATAATAATAGCCGTAAGTATTTTTGAGCAGGTTAAACTGACACCCTGTAAGTGCACATGTGGGGCTGACCCTGTTTTAACAGAGTTTTGGATCATTGACTCTCCCGGCTGGAAGAATGAGGGACGGAGAGGGATGGAGTGAAGAGGGAGACGCGGCTCTGTCATAACTCAGACGCCCACTGACACGTACAGGCTGGGCCTCGTCAGCCAGGGGAGGTGAGGGCCGGTTCAGGCAGACGGCGGGAGAGACAGGGGTCAGGCTGCCCGAGGTGTTTACAGGAAAGCCCAACTCGCCGTCAGCGCACTGAGACAAACTAGCAGAGCAGAGTGCACGTCTGACAGAAATACAGCTGCGGAGAGTACACACGATGATAAAAGTACCATTATTTGGATGAATGTTAAGTACACACTGCTTCACAAGGAATATGACATCCTTATAAGGGTCACTTTGGACAGAATATCAATAAAAGCTGCTCAAGCCCAGAAATTAATCCTGAATATTAAACACTGTGACCGGAAAATAGCACCAGATCCTAAAACTTAAAAGTCAGATATTTACCGTCTAAATACTTACATATTTACATGTTATGTCTGCTTTAGACCGTGACCAGACATAACACTAACAATGCGTTTGTCTTCACAAGGGAAAACACAAAAGCAAGTAAAGTACTGAAACAAAAAACGTTTTATTAACAACGAAAAAGGCGTGCACTTTAGCCACTCGAGAAGAAAAGAAAATACTAAGCCTCTTTGAAACCTCAAGGGAGTTTCCTCGCCTGCTTCAGAGTGTACCAGGAGGTCAGGTGTGTGTATGCTACAACTGCATATTGTCTGTATATGATTCTAAGTACGTGGGTGTGTATGAAAGAAGCTCTCGCTAATGTGTGTGTGTGTGTGTGAGTGCATGTACGCTTTCAAACGTCAGTGTCAGGCCAAACCTCCCCTTTTTTTCTGCGTTGAGATTAGCTGCGGGGCTTTTTCAGATGGGCTCTCAGAAGAGACGTTTTGTTTAAACTTTCTGAGGCACTCACCCCATCCTTTCAGTCACAACTCCAAGTTGGAGGAGAAATAAAAGGGGACCAATGGCTAATGAACGTGACGAAACCGCTCTCCTATCAGCTATCTGTTTCTAAAGCTCTGTCGAGCCTGCCGAAGGGAAAGAACTCCTGAACCCCCCAAAAATGAGTCTCTGATACCCCTGTTCTCAAAGGCAGTCCAGCACCAGACGGCCGAAATTAATGGAAATATATAACAATCTGAAATTAACTTCCCATAGCCACCAGCTACGTTTTAACCAGGAGTTGAAGAGAAGAGAGGGTGAGTGTGTGAGAAAAAAAAAAAAAAAACCTATTACGGCTTCACAACCTCATCACACACACTCTTATGGACACGCACACACAGACAGCCTGAAAGAAGGAAAAAATACTTCGTCCTACAAAATTCGTATTAAATTATTCGTTATTTGCTAATAATGAATATCAAAACAGCATTCATTATTTAAATCTTGATTTAAAAACAAATGAGAAATAAAAATGGCCAAGCAAAAAAAAAACAAAAAAAAGTTTCTTTAGCATTAAAAAACACCAAGAGCGCTATTAATCTTAGAAGTTACACATATCTAAATTTCATTTAAAAACTCTTAAAAAGGACACAGTAATGATTTTTTAATTGACACAAATAACACATATATCACAAAACCAACTGCAGTAATTAGCATTCAACCAAATAAAAAGTAGCATTGTCCTACAATCTGTTTATTGATAGTTGTCAGTTCGATGCTTATTACTATACTTAGTAGTATACTTTCTGATTAGCACAATATCTATTATTATGGCCCATTACTAGGGATGTTATTACAGAGAAAGCCCATGCCACTCAAGCACAAAGGGACAAAGTCTGGATTTCGCTAGGAAAGGGATTCAACGTACTAAATAGACCAAGAATGACCTTTCCCCCTAATACACCACTTTCACAGAATTATCTTTTTAACTATTTAACTGCTGTCAGCGATTTGTCAGAGTGTGGTAATTACCAACCACAGCTGAGGACATTCAAGACAAGAAAAAAGAAAGAAAACAATAACATTTATTTATTTAGTTTGAAACCACGGAAGACATTTATGTGCTGATAAAGGTAAGTACGAATGCAGTGATTATCTTGTCATTTGTGAATTTTGCTTCTGTGGTTATAATAGTGAGAAGCTAGTTTTCTGCTGTTTCCTTTGTTCTTTGTCGTGTTTGACGCCTCTGGATGTGAAGAGCAATATTCATGGAGTTCGCAAACCGAGACGCGTCCATTATAGGAATCATAAAGTATCTTTTATGTTGCTTTTAATTTTCTTCTTCGTTTTGGACGTCTGATCATTCAGAACTGTCACGTCAAAATGACTACATACGTCTCAATTTCCAAGTCTCCGGAATTGCAATCAGTCGTCTGAGGTGCTGACTAACTCTCACTCTTGAGTTAAATGTCATCGATGAGTCAAATAAACTCGCTAGGCTATTGTTAGTATGTGTACGTGTGTGGAACACATGTGACCTGAATATGAGACGGCAGGTCATTCTGAAGGCCGCTGAGACGGATAAAACCAAAAATACAGGTAGTAAAAAGCAGTATGGGCAAGTGGTTAATCCTCGAGATCACATTAGTTCATTTTGTTTGGAGGAGGAAATAAAAAACAAAAAAGACAGACAGCTAAAGAGAAAAACAATGAAAAACAGGCAATGGGGTAAACTGTCCCGTTCAACTGTGAATGCAGATTGGAAAAGCAAGTGAAGAAATCTCATTCTCCACACACACACCTACACTGGTCTCATCCACTTTAGTCTATGCAAAAGCAGTTACAAAGGATAAGCAGTGCCCCCTAGTGTTTTTATCAATGTGAAATGAGTCCAAATCAAGAATGTGTGTCCCCTAAGAGAGAAAAAGTGACAGCGATGAGGGGTAAATCGAATTGTGGCATCACAGAGGAAAAGCCTAAGGAGGACACGATGGAGATGGAGAGAAGGGGGAGGAAAATGAGGGAGAAAAGGGGGAGAGTATAAGGTAAGAGGTTAGGGAAAGGGGGATGGGGCAGCTGTGGAACGGTATATAGAGGAATTTTGACACTGTCAAGATAAGAAGTAGAATGTAATGATGCTTTTTAAAGGTGTGAGAGAGCAGGCTGAATTAACAGAGTCTCACTCCAACTCACATTATCACGCTTGGTCAAGACACTTTTGCGTCGTTTTTTGAAACTCACGGTACCCTGTTTTAAGGCAAAACGATTGATTCCATATACTTCCTGTGCGCTGCTGCAGTCGGTGCGCAATTTTATAAAAGTTAATGTTGGTTGAGAAAAACCATTGGCTCTTGTGTGTCTCGTGATCGATCGCACCATGCTGTTGTGAAATACTATTGGCTCTAGTGTATCTCGTGACATTCATCGGGACGGGAGTATCTGTATGAGACGTGAGCGCGTTAACGGAGCAAGCAAACCATTACATTAAGCCAAACAACTGAAATCAATTCGACTTTTCACGACTAAAGTGACTAAAAAGGGGTACCTTGAGCTTCAGAAAGTGATGCAAAAGGGTCTTGACCAAGCAACAAAATGTGATGAGTTGGAGTGAGACTGTGTTGGAATAAAAGTAGACTTCTACAAGCCAAATACATACAAGACAGAAGCTTCATTTTATATATACAAATCATCGACGCCTTAAAAAGCATAGTCAACAAAGCAATGCGTGTTAATTGCTGCTAGTGTGCCACAAAAAAAACTGCTGCCCATATCTTTCGAAACAATGGAAAACCTTTCTCCATGTTTTTTGGTGACATGTTGAGAATCCGTTCTCATGTGTGACAAAAAACTACAGTCGGGGACAATAATGTAACTGAAACTTAGTTTGTAAATGAAAGCTTGAGTTTTGTAGTGTGCATTTGGTTTTATTTGAGGAATTCCTCCATGCTGATTCAGTCACATTGCTAATATAATAATGTCCCACTCAGCTGAGGGCCTACATCTCACATACATGGAGCTTCCATCTCTCACTTCAGGTATGTGTGCGTTTGTGCAAGCGCATACTTTTATGACCAGTAAAAACCCACAGGCATCCGCAGTGGGATGCAGCCCCACACCACCGCCACAGTCATATGTCTTAAGATGACATCAAAAGAACACCACGAGCTGTTGATGCTCCCTTTACCATCTCTCCAGTATTTCACACAACCCGCCGTAATTCACAGCACATAAAACCTTAAAACGGCACATAAAACAGTTCATCTCTTTTCAGTGTCGGCTTCCCGGGCTTAAAAATTAAATATGTTTTACCGCAGGTACATAACTAAAATATAGAGTTTAAAAAAAAAGGTCTCGTAAAAGATTCAACCAGGATTTGACTACGTGTTCAGAACGGGGAAGCTTGTGTCTCTCCCTGCAGGAGCACTGCGGAGGCGAGCAGACTTCCACATTAGGTCCAGATCTATAGAATAATCAGCATCGCGTGGAGATGTGTGATATTATGAATACCCAGAATGCGCTCTCTTATGACATGTGGAGAGAAAGAGAGAGAAATCTGGTCTAAAATGCTTGACTCGTTGAGCTCACGGCGCTATAAAACATGCTGACATTCGATCAGTTTAAAAACACATATGGAGGGAAAGGCAGAATGCTGAATGAGAGAGGGAGGAATGAGTAAGAAAATGCATACCGAGAAGGTAAAACATCTGAAACTCATGGAGAAACTGATATTTGACATCCTCTGAAGGTGAGGTTCACTGACATTTGTAAAGTGTGGTGGTTTACCTTTCAAGAGAGCACTTTTACAGCTGTCTTTTAAGCCTTGTTTCCCAAAATATGGATTTTTTTACCTTCTAGATCATCCTGGTCAAATTTAATTCATTTCCTTAAAGCGAAAGAGCATGCAAAGATTGTATTTGCTCTCATGTCATTCCAAACCTGCATGACTTGAAAAGAAGATTTTTGTCCAGACAGCAGATGTCAATAGTAACCAAGACTGTTTGGTTTTCAACATTTGTGTGTTTCACACAAAAAGAAGTAAGTTATACAGGTTTGAAATGACATGCAAGTAAATGATGACAGAATTTGAACTGATCCTGGTTGTAAACATTGCCTAAATAAATATTTCATAACCAAAACAATTCAGAAGATATTTAGAAGATTCGTGTACAGTGTCTAATGGAAAGAGAATTTGGACCAATCAGACTAAGAAACTTCAAAATGCCCTTCATAGGCTGCCCGTAGCTTTTTGTGTTTGGTCATAACAATAATTTACACTAAAAAAGAAGACGTTACTTATTTATCTTTTATTGCTTTATCAAGTCACACCTGTTTAGGATAAAGTATAGGGCTTCCAATTATGAAGTGGAGACAAAGCACAAGCAGAAAGAACAAAGAATGTGTGCATGAGAGAGAGAGAAAGAGAGAAAGAGAGAGAGAGAGAGAGAGAAGGTGAAAATCAAATGAGAAAGATGGAGGAAAAAGAGAGAGGGATGCGGTCCTCCTTGAATACCCTTAGTCCCGTGTGCAGACCTTGCCGTAGGCTCAGAGGGAGAGAGATGAACGGAAGGAAAAGTATAGAAAGGTGAAAGAGGGATTTGTTTGTTCCTGAGGTTCCATGTGCGGCACACAAATCTCTCCGAAAGGAAATTAAGAGGAAGAAGAAGAGCAGTATGTTCAACTCTGTTAAAGATGACCTGCAGAGACAAAGTTTCTCTTCACTCTATAATGTTCTTAATTACATTCATCTCTCTTGAAATTATACATATTTTATAAACACAATGAAATGTTTTAGAACTCTATAATTTGCCACCCAAAACTAGAAAGACTACCATTTTTTTGAGTCAGTAAGATTAACAGCGGGCTGCTATGTTTTGTCTTCTCCCCAAGGGTGCCTTTATTTGATCAAACATACAGTAAATCAATTATACCGTTTATTACAGTTTAAAATAGATGTCTTCTATTTTAGTACATTTTAAAATATGATGCAGTCCTGACATAGAAAAGCTAAAATCTTAATATTTTCAATGCTGCAAACAGTTGTGCTGCTTAATATTTTTATCAAAACAATTCAGAATTTAAGATCGAGTTCAAAAGAACAGCATTTGCTTTATATAGAAACATCATAGGTGGTGTTAACTGTAACTTTTTATTAATTTAATGCATCCTTGCATTAAACAAATATTAACTGCTTTTTAACTATATTGTTATCAACAACAAACTTAAGCCTTTTAAAAGTAATGCATAAAAAAACATTATACTGTAACAGTAAAAGAGGACAATCCGATTGTTATCAATATATGTTTCCTGACCGTCTCCAATCCCATTTTTTGCCTCACTGTATTATTCTTGTCAAGTTGTTTTCTCTTATCATAAACAAAAATCCACATAACACCTACAAAATACATACATTTGTTTCAGTGTTGTTGCCGATTCAGCAGCACTACTTCTAAATAGTAGAGAATCACTGTTTCAGAAGGTGAAAAATAGTCCAAAAAATTATATTCAACTGTTTTGAGTGCAGCCTGTACCAACATTATAAGCAGACTTTAGGGAGAGCAAAAGAAATCTAAAGCGAACAAAACGTGTGAGTTTATGACTAAGCACTAACGAAAACCCCATCCTGAACCCAGCCATGAATACGCATCACATGACCCTTCCCTCGCTCTTGGTAGCCCTCAGCGCAGCAACTATTAAGATATTGGCGGCAAAGTTTCTTCCTCTTCCCTCTCCCACACACCTTCATCCTGCAGGTTGGGGAGGATGCGTTTGAGATGAACTCTGCATAGCACCAACTCAGGGAAAAAAAAACAAAGTGATCAATGTGGGGAGGCGATGCGAGGTTCCCTAGGACAAGCCAATCAATGCATGAGAGGAACCTTGCCCAGGGCCCTTATGCAAATGGAGGCACGTCCGGTAACCCCGGGAGCCGACATGTGCGTCAGATCAATGGGGCGCTGCATTAAAAACCTTACAGCTATATCAGATGCCTGCCCACTAAATATGTAATGATGAACCCCTTAAGATTTCACTGTGAACTCTTTAACTAGCGGCAGAGGCACATGTGTGAAAGCAAAAAGCTTGATCTGTACATCGAGACGGACCGACTTGATTAACTCGGACACTTAAATATCGCCGTTATCTGTGGACAGCATACACACACTGGTACATTTAGACTTGGAAATTAGGCTGAAGTATTCAAAACGGTACCGTGACATAGATGCTAAACACAACAGAATGCTAAAACAACTACATAAAGGCTATTTTACATTAGCATGGGACGAAATGAAGTGTCAAACAGACGTCTGAAATATGTCTGTCAAACCATGACAGGGCTCATCACGGATGTTCAATGGCTTATTGTAATACATAATTGCATATTCTATTAGGCGGTACTCATAGCGATATACATTCACATGCAAATGATTTCGTCCAGATGAACCACACAGAAGATGACAGACAATAAGCAGGCATAACAAACACGTCTATGTCAGCACAGACGCATAAACACTGGCGCGCACGCCACAATCTCCGAGTTACACATCAAATCAAAGTCTCTTCTCACTTCAAAGTGTATTCTGGACACAAAGACGCACACATTCCTGGAGCGTGTCTTATCGTCGGTGTGAAGATAGGCCACTCCACACAGGCGTTTGCTGATAGTTATTTATAGAAATAGTGGAGCGGGGTGATTTCTCTTATCGTGCGCTCGTTTCAGCGTGAATTTATCCCACCATCCATGTTTATGCACTAAACTCTCTGAGCCTGTTAACAAGCAGCGGCTAATTAAGCTTGTGACAGAGAAAAGATGAAGTGGGGGAGGAAAAAATGAGAGAGGGAGGGAGAGAGACAGACGTAGAGAGAGCCTGAGTTAAACGCATAAGGTTGACCTCACAGAACTGTGGCGGGCGCAAGGGACGCGCAACATTACTAAAGTTGAAAATTAAAGCGCAACAGAAATAAGACAGTGATACAACAGTAAATTAAACCACAGCACAATAAGTGGAAATACAACAAAAGAGCCATAATACACACAAATGACACGGAGAACAATAGAATTAAGACAACGATGAGAAGCCAAATCAGATTTACTCTACAAAAACTGAAATAATACACTCCATACATAATAATGAAACAGAATTAAGACAACACACACGCAAATATAAATCACAGACAACCAATAGAAGTGACAATAAAAAAAAATGTTTGTGCTAAACACGATAACTGTCATACAACATAACATGAATAAACTCCATTGATGTGCTTTTGGATTTGACATTGTGAAAAATTGAAGTGGCTGTGTGTGTTCATAAGACAGAAGATCTTGCCTGGAGATCTGTTCGTCTTTGTAATATTTAACAGATAGAGTATCTATACTGTCTTTATATAGCCAATAAACCGCAGCTACAATTTCCATTTTACCAAGGTGCCATATGCTTAATATAATGTTCTCTTGAGGTGGAACTGTAATGAACAGACATACTCATAAAAACGTCTAACAACATTTACTGAGCAGCGTCAGAACTCATTTAACCCAAAACAGCTGACACTTACTTTTCCTTCATGATAAACACAAACACCCACACTTTAAACTCGTATAACTATTTGGCCGCAAAAAAAAAAGCAATTCTGCATTACCGGTACAAAATAATCACACAGCAACTGTAATGCTGCATTAAATGCAGATTTTATATTAAATTGCTAATATTATTTACATTATTATTACTAATAATATAGTCTTCAACATATTATAAACTAGTTTCAGTCAGCAACAAAAGTTGTTTCTAAAAATGTACAGGAGAAAATCCACTCAAAGTAAGCATCCTGAATGCATTAGTTGTATATTTAGATGGTGCGGTACAGTATTTATATCCAAAAATACCATGAAATAGATCTGCTGTGTATGTAGACAGTGAGATGGAAAGCTAATTATTCTCAGCGCACACACAACTCCACCCCCTCTGTGACCCTGTTTCAGCGTAACACACCTGGACGGCAAATTGATATCAATTAAAAGCCGCATGCGGATGGTCTTCTATTCTCCAACAGCAATCTGTGCATGCTAGATTGCTCGTCATCTTCTAAAAACAAACAGAAATTAATGACAAAATGAGCTGGAAATACATAAATAAGCCACTGCCGAGCTGTAGTCAAAGCGCTCTCTCTGGTGAATCCCTCCCAACAGAAGTCCAGGAGGGAAAAATTGGGTTTGAAGCGGCCCGTCATAAATCAAATAAATTAATAAATAAATAAATAACAGACAATGGCTCAAACAGGCAGATAAAGAAAACAATGCCTGGGAGGAGGTAAAAAGAAAAAAGGCAATTTACAGTGGGGGAAATATTTTACAATGTTGATTGTCAGGATCTCTTTTCAAGCTATACAGAAATGATCCACGCACAGGGTCTGGGAAGCCTGTCTGCTGTTAATCAGGAGAATTCTGCAAAAAAAAAAAATTGCTGAGGTCCAAAAAAAAGTCTTTGTCTGTTGTGGGAATCATCCAATCAGGACTTGAACCCAGTTCACCATCACACCTTGTCAGACCTCATCATCAGCGCTCAAACAAACAAGTCTCAGTCGGTTTACAGAAAAAACACCAGCACTGGTCAATATCAGAACATTCATTGGAATTGAATTAATCTAAATGTATGGATGCAATACTTAAATGAATAGCTGCACTTAACAAGGTTAAGGTTACAGTAAAGCCACTTATAATGTTACAAAAGATTTCAATATTTTAAATGCTGTTATTTTTTTTTTTGAAATATCTGCAGTTGGGAATGTTTCATATTTCATATCAGTCTGCAGCCAGTGAATCAGCAAGATATCAGACCCACTTTTCCAAGCTGTCAGCAGAGCGGTGTTTAAGACTTCACTCTTACGGCTGGAATACACTACATGACTTTTCAAATCTGGAGAGGTTTTAAAATGCATTGCATCATACATTTATTTGGACCGAGGATCATACACTACAAGACGTAACAGTCAATCTGATCACAACAAACACACACAGGAGCACTTTTTGCTAGAAGACATTATGAAACTATCAAGCATGTTTGACATCCTCCGATTGGATGGAATCAAAAAAATAATAATTTAAAAAATGGAGTTGGAGAAAATAATACACTACGTGATTTTCTATTTAATCTGTCGACTCATAAGTGAAGAATGGGTGTGTCAGCAACTTCTCCAGACTGCAAAAGGCAGAAACAAGGGTAGTTTCAAGGTTTAAAGTATTAAGACAAACCAGTAAAACAGCATAAGAAACCTTGAAAAAAATTTTGTCTTTGTGTTAGTGCTACAGGCCAAGATTCATAATTCAGGTAAAGAAGAGAAGCCAAACGCTTGCACTCTAGACTGCAGCACCTCAGAGTCAAGTGGTTTTTGAGAAACTGAGCTCTGATGCTTCTCCATCAGGGACCAACAATTATGTTTACAATATAAAAACATTTAATAGCTCATTCCTTGTAACTTGCAATAAAAGCGTTTAATATCCTGTTCCACACACAGCACGTTTTTACCTGAATCTGTGAGTGCACAACGACACCCAATGACACAAGTACATTCGATCCATTTATTACATCTAAGCTGTGGGCACCCACACACTGGTGCACTGGGAGGCAGATGTATGATTGCATAACTCGTTACATAATGTGCCCCATCTTCTCCAATCAGGCTGCTCTTTTCACTGGCAGAGAGTCAGAAAGGTTACGCAGAGCTGAGCTCTGCCCTGACGGCTGCTCCGACAGGCCTCCAGCTAGACTAATAGATGAAAGCAACTGCTGCAGCAATCAAACAAGATCAGATGGAGAAGTAGAAGGATTCGGGACAGGTATGATCAGGTGAGATGAAGGGGAGTGCATCACAAATGGATTTGCTTCAGGAACCAAATTTTACACTGGACATCGAGTGGCAGGTCAAAATGTAACAGAAATTACCTAAGAGATTCTGAAGTGTACATTTTACTATCCAATGGGTGCAGATGATTGCAATGAGTCAACAGATTGGGAAAAAAGTAGGGCAAACAAGCATTCCTTTACTGACGCGAATTACATTTTATTAGCATGCATATTTATTAAACACACCACAAAAAATGTTACTAAATCTACATTGTGAAACAGACAGCCCAATAATCAGTGCAGCCAAACAAATGACTCTTAAGAACGTGTTCTTCTTAGTGAATCAAACACATACTGTACAAGTTGTGTATTCCGATCCCCCCAAAAAAACAATCCTAATTAGTCTTTCTATTTATGGATTCGAACATGGAAAGCACAACTAATGTGGTAAGAATTCATAAATTATTCTATTGAGTCTAATCTTAATGAACGGATTGTGAGACTTAAATCAGTTCACTTACTGAATGTTTATGACGAAATGTGGTTAAAGATAATGTAATGTGTAATGAAAAGGTTACTTTAAGTATCCAGAATGATTAGGAATACAAACCAGAATAATGTCACTTCCATTACTAATCACAGATTAATGAATACGAGCTACAGGCCAGTGCCAACATGGTGGATGTAGCATATCTGGTAGTGTACTCGTACTGAACATTAATGGTTCATAACTTTAAACACAGTACACACTATGAAGCAACTGGAGTTCAAATGCAGCCACTGAGCCAGAAGAAGGAAAAACCGTGTCAGAGAGTGAAGAGAGAACAGTTTGTCTCCAGTCTCCTCAAACTCTGAATTCATGGCACAGATATGACAAGAAACAGAGACAGTTGAAACATGCACACAGAGATGGAAGAGTGAGTCCTGACATAAAGCTATCCAACCCTGACGCACCACTCTTACTTAAAGGCACACTTTGATGTATCTATAATTACTACATACTGCCTTCGAAGAGAAATCGAATTTCAATGAAAAGAAAGAGAGGGAGAGAGAGAGGCAACATGCTGGACACATTAATCTGCCTGTGTTTGATGTGCCTGATCAGAAACGTGTTTGTTAGGAGTTAAAGGGAGCAGTAATTAAGCCACAGACTGCCTGTTTTCAGGCAATCTGTTATGACGAGCTACAGATTTTTCTCTCTTTGTGTCCACCTATAATTTCTTTCACCTTGAACCATTACGAAGGCCTATTCACACCAAGTCACCGGCCCTCTCATGGGTTATGGTCAATATGTATGTTAAAATAATAAAAAAACAAATAAAATTATTTCATTTTTCAAGTTTCTCTTGAGGAGTTACCAGTGAATTTATGTCAAACAGCTGAAATAATTAAGCAGTCCTGACTTGAGATGTTATACATCCTTCATAAGTTTGATAAACTAAGTTCAGTCTTCCAGTCCATTAGAATATACCTGCCACTCCACACCAGATGTAACTAAACCAATGAAAGACATAAGCATGGTTTGTATATGAAATAGTGCGTGTAAGTGAGCATTATGTGTGTGCGTGAGCGTTTGGAAATGAGAAAAGGGGGAAAAACAGGGATGCATCAGAGAAAGGCGGCTAAACAGATCTCTGGAGGAAGACCGCCATGCTTCCACCAGCGAGGGGCTGTCACGGCCACAACGCCACATAAATATTTAACAGTTATATTCAAATTACAAAACACAGAGACTCCTGCTTCAGATAAAAACACATATTCCTGGAATTATCAGAGGAATGCTAAACCGTGGCCATCCGCTCTACCCTCCCTTTTTTCACTTTAAAAGAAAACTGGAACGAGTTCATGAAAACTGCTCCCAGGTAGGTGTGTGTGTGTGTGTGTGTGTGTGTGTGTGTAAGAGAGAAGAAAGTGTGTGTTTACGAGTGCTCCGAGAGAAGTTGTCCTTACAATGCACACACCTAGACTAAAGATTGAGATGAGATACCTGACCTTCGACCCCAGAGTTAAATGTAACACAGGGAATATATCTGAAAACAATTTATAACTTGTTTGTTCATCAAATAATTTACTCTTTGTGTCAATGGGAAAACACATGACTGAGTTCCATCCGTTAAAACATAAACCCCAAAAAAAGAGACTGATCTTAATAATTTGTGTCATATAATGAAGTAGTAGCTGTCAATATAGCTCTGAAAAAGTAGCTCATAAGACTTATACACTATATTTCAAATCTTGTAAATCACATAATAGCTCAAACTCTTCATCTCCACTATAGTCCTTCCTTGAGACTGATCAAGTTAAATATAATAACTATTTCTGTTCACCATCAATGACTTCAAAACATACTAAAGCACATTTAGCGAGATGAAAAACTTGTTCAGATAAAGACACACAAAAGTGCACATTAACAGTAAAAGAATGAAACGTGAAGCCACTACGAACCTAGCATCTATTGCCACCACTACCCAGACATCAAACATACCTGGGGCCTGTTTCAGAAAGGAGGTTAAGTGAAAACTCAGAGTATGTTAATCCTGAAATAAGAGAAACTCTGGGTTTTCCGTTTCAAAATGGCAGGTTTGTCAAACTCGAGAAAGCAGGGTAAGTCAAGCCTGTTCCTGAAAGAGAGGTAACTTTTATTCAGAGTCAGTTCCCGTGGTAACTTATACTATAAACCTAACCTGGTCAGCAGCAGGATGCTTACCGGTTTCTGTCAGTCTCCTCCCCTTTTTTAAAAGACGAAGCAGTATTTCTCGCCTTAGCCTTTCAATGGCTTGTCCTTTTTTGGAGAATCCCATAGATGAGGAGGCTGTATTAATTCGAAGAAAATTACATTTACGTCGGACAAGGATTTTGAGACCCAGAGTGGATTTTTTTGTCTTTTCCCCATAACGTTGCATTTTTGTTTGAGCGTTACCATTGTTCGTTGCTATCAATTACATATACAGTATCCTCAATCTAATCCGTTTTTACAAAACTAACATTACCCATCGTAGCCGTGCTCTTACATCCGAGCAGATACTATGTGCAGCTTTACGTTTCTTTTCTAATGAAAGCTTTTTGTATCGGGGATGTTCTTTTAATACCTGCAGGATTACAGGATTAAAATTACAATTAGATTCAATAACATCGTTTTGAGTTTTACCTTTGATATTACTGCAAAAAATAAATAATTAGCTTCAAATCACCTTCAGCAGGGACATGTACTGTAACTAGATTAATGGGATTATTACTCGTTCTAAAAACTATTTTTAGTACTGCTTATATTCTAAATGTCATATCAACCTCTACCACTTGATCAATAAAAAGACAGAAAAAAACTGAAATGTTGAAATGTTATCTTAAACTGATCAATGTGTGGGAGTGGGAAGTGGGAACCTTAGAGTAAACATTTCCACTGATCATTAAGTTAAGGTTATATGCGTTCTTGTTTTGTCAAATTTGTTGTAGAAACTATGAAGTAGCCTATTTTAGGTAATTTAATGCAATTTCATCTGAAATAAAATTACGGCCAATTCCCAACTTTTCCAAGTAAAAAGTCAATAATTACTTGTTTTTTATCATACTTAAATATTTAAATACTTTAAATGTAAACTAACGCATTAACTTGAGCAGCTATGTTTTTCCACACTGTCTCTGTTTCGCAGATGCAGTACAGTTGCTTTTATTTTTAAACATGTGCTCATATTTGCTATAACTTTGCATGAGGACATCAAGTTCAGCTAGAGAAAAACATGCTGACCTCTTTTTTTCAGATGTTGCCATGGTGACTCATAATATCTGCGCTACACTGATAATGGCTTTTTAGAGTCGCGGTGTACACGCTTAACTCTGAGTTAGTCTGCTCAGAGTTGATTGACCTAACTCAGATCAGTTGTTCTGAAACCCAAAAGTTTTTATTCTCTAGGTAAGTCAACTCAGATTTCAAGTTTAAACTCCGAGTTGTTTGAACCTCCTTACTGAAACAGGCCCATCTCTGGAGCCTTTCAGGTGATAGAAGGACTGAAAACCAACTCCCAACTACTACCATTTTCTGGAAGAAGTTATCTTCAAACACTGGAACAATTTAAGAGAATGCAAAAAGACAGTGAACTTAATGCAGGACAATACTCTGTCCTGATGGAGATCTTCTCCAACTTAAGATTTATGTGTAAGGGGAAAAAAACGAACTATCTTTGAACAGGCCAATAAAATGACAGAACCAACAGATGGGAAATTCACGAAAGGCACTGAAAATAATGATCTATATATTATCTATCTATAATGTGTTATTAGACTACAAATAATTATTATTACATGTTTTTATTAGGCAACAATTAAAGCATTTTCTTCTATTTATATTTTTGGGCTGCCATTTTTTTTTTTTTAACGAAAGACTATGACTTCTTTCTCTTTTCTCTCAGGGTCTGATGTTATTCATACTTGTCTACATGCTTTAACAGAGCTGTAGCTCTCATTGCAGTTTCTCATTCTTTCTTCATCCCTCCCTCCTGTTCAAGGAAGTGGATAACGCCTTAGGACAAGGATGAACTGGATTGTTTACAAAAGCAGCACTTTCTCAAAGAAACTAAGCGTTATTTATTTTTAATCATTTTGCTCTCTCCTCTGCTGCTTTTCCCACCGGTGAAGACAGCTGTATGTGTGCTGAGGGGGTGGAGGGGGAGGGCTTTTCATAATAATAACCTCTAACAAATACTTACCAAATTCACGAATGACAAGCCGCCATAGCTGTGTGCCACGACGAAGATGTTTTTCGCAAGCGATTTAGAGATGAAGTGGTCCCACACATAGAGTGTGTGATCCTCAGGAGTGCTGTTTTCCTGTAAAAAGAAAATGGGAATGAGAATACTAATTTCATTGAAAAATTGAAATGGGATTTTTATAATGGGGGGCCTAAATGAAAGTCTGTGGAAAGGTTTAGAGACACGCATTCAGATAAATAAATAACTGTATTCATTTAAAATAAAAACAGTACAATATATACCACTTTTATTCTTAGAAAATAAAGGTTTGACCTTTTAGTTAGCCTGAAAACTGCACTCATAAACTCACACACAGCCACATTCACTCAGTTAAATATATCTTACTCAATCAATGAATCTTGCATACTGCAAATGCCTCCAATGCAAAATTCAATAGATTGTGTGACGTCAAGTTTAAATCTTAATTTGTACCCCGCTGACTGATCAATACGGCCTCTATACGAGCGATAAACACATAATCGGCCAACATGGGAAGGTCACACAAGCAGGGCACAAACACAACACTTGTAATTAACACTGGCCTGGGGTTATAACGCTCTACGAATGCGAGGCGGGAGAGAGAAAGAAGAAAAAGGGCATTCATTCATTCACTGGCGCATGCAACATCGATCTGCGTGTTTGTTTGCAAATACAGCAATCGTTTAAATGCAGAATAACAACTAAATTAGAGGAAAATCGCTAGCAACAAGTGAGCGAATGTGGGTGACGGTGACATAAAACGGCCAATACGGCAGTTACACAGCTGCATGATATAAAGAGCTGGCCTTGTCGCAATCAGCTCCTGAAAGTTTGCAGCCTTGCCCTGTGTTTAGCCTCTCTCTCATGATCTTGCATCAGCTCTCCCACATTGATTAGCTTTTTGAAAAGCACAATAATAAGTGAATTAGAGCTGAAGGAGTTGGCAGGAGGGAAGAGATTTCCTGTCACCGAGATAGCTTGTGTTGGCGAGGGGACACAAATATGAAAGTAAATAAACAGACTGGTGGGAGGGGGGGTTACGGCGTGATGCAACCGGCGGAAAGCGCTGAGCCCAGATCTCCTTGGACGGCTGGGAGGTGGGTGCAGGGCGGTGAAAACGGGGACGAGTCTGCATGTCTTTCTCTCGCACCCTCAGACATCAAAGTGTTTTGAAGAACCGAAGCTGAGTCATCATCACAGTGCAGCGCATTTCATATTCATAAAGCTCACACACGCAAGCCCCGGACACATGGACACAAAGAGATGTGGTGGCCGGTAATTCGTTTACATCCACTCACTAAATAACAGCCCCTGGTCTTATTGTGTACGATTTATTAACCCATGATATTCAAGAGAGGGAAAAAAATGCTTGTTTTTCCAATCTTATATTAAAATAAGAACTTTTTCCACCTCTGGAACAAACTATATTATTCTGCTGATGTAACCAATGCCATGTGGGCAGGAACAAAGCAGTAGAGTCCACTCTCGAGTCTATATACTACCTAAATAAAATGGGCAAAAAAGTATTTTAAATAATACACTTACACAATAATATACATACTTACACAGCATAGAGTATCCACAGATGTGTGCCAGAACTATTAAACATGTATACATTTAAAGTCATGCAGCGTAAAAGCAAAGGAAGCTTTTGGTTTTCAGTTCAGCCTTAAAAAAAAATTAAGCAAAAAAGCAAAACCAAACAAAAAAATAAAACTATATATATATATAAAATTTGATTTATTCATTTATTAAACAGTTTAAACTGTGGGGGAAAAAACATTTTTCTGACCACAAAATTATTTGACTGGGAAATATTTACACAGAAGTTGCAAATTACAAATGCAATACATGTATTTTGGAAGGTTGTTTTATAGTGGAGCAAACAAACTGTTCTTTTACGCCGTTCTATCTGTGCATAAGAGTGTTTTTTCCAATAAATGAAGTCTCCACTATTGCACAAGGGTGATGCCACATAAAACCAGGTAACATCCCCCTCCCCTTATCACCCTGGCACAGAGTCTGACACCTGGCCCATACGTACACACAAGCACACACAGACCGCCGACTCCCTCCAACCCTTCCCCTATGATTGACTACCTCCTCTGATAGAGCCCACACTTATCTAAACAGCATTTGCATATTTGTGTAATTATTTCCTAGGGTTAATTAGCTCCTGCGAAACAATACGTCCATAGAGACCAGTTCCTGGTGACAGGTTCACCCTCTCTCTCTCGCTGTCAGCCTTCATCTCATCCATGCATGTGCAAGACCTGGAAGACTCCAGAGTGTGCAGACCTGTTGCTCATGTCTCAGTGTATCTGAATACGTATGGACATATGGACAAGTTCCTCGAACGCTCTCTTTGTCTCACATTGCACATAGAAACTGAAAGTCAGCATACTGTATGTATGTCATAGTAATCAATGAAAGCATAATAAGCTGGGATTTAAAATAAATAAAAAAGAAGTCAATTAGAAAGAATAAAACATAAGAAATAAAGAAATAATATATATATATAAAACTGTATGCCATTTTCTATATGCAGGTAATATGCAGATGACTCACCATAGTGCCTTTGGCTAAACATACAGAAGACAAACTGCTTTGGGTATTGTATCCCACAATATAAAGAGCTCATACTGACCTGCTACTTTCAATATGACTAATAACATAGCAATAATTAATAAATGATCTATATATCACTTTTCACACACAAGTAACATCCGTCGCAATTTGTCCACCACCTATTTTTGCTGGATTTAACTCCAAATGACTCTGGACTCACGGGAAGCTGGCATTTTAAAGGTAATTTAAATATGTAATTCGAAACAAGCCATTCACAAAACCTTTTCATCATCATCTTCTTCTTATATTTCACTCCATATTGCTCATTTTAATGTTTTTTTCTTTTTCTTTTTTCTATCACATATCATGATGAATAATTACACAGCAGGACAATATATAAATATATCACATCGTATCTGCCTTGAAATTGCTTATAAAAACAAAACAAAGTAATAATAATTTGATAATTGTATATTCACAGGCAAAATACAATTTAATAATGATGGTCCACTAAAACTAAATGGACTGCTGTCAAACCACGTGCATTTATAAACGATGATGCAGAAACAACCTTCTTTCTTTAAAAGCAACATTCATTGGTTTTCTATAAAATATATAGAAAAATGTAATTCATTCCTGTAACTTCAAGTTTTCATCCTTATTCAAGCCTACAAGTCATCATTCAGAAATTATTTTAATATGCTGATTTGATGCTCAAGAAACATTTCTTATTATTGATGCTGAAAAGAAAAGCAAGTGTACATCTTTTCAAATCAAGCATGTGCATGAAGCTTAAAAAAAAATAGTAAACAAAATTCTAAAAGTTAGAATTATAATCAAAACATAATAACACTATGAATGCAATTACAAATATTACCAATTTAATGTGCAATTCAGCTTTGAAGAATTTACTTTCAGAGTTGTTTCATATATTGATGTTATAATATGCAATGCTAATTGCCTAGAATGCACCTGTGCACTCAGATGAAGTTGCAATACAAACTTGAACACATACTGTACGCATGGGATTGTTCAAAAACAGCTGCTTGTCAAACAAACCATAAGTAGCAATCTGAGTGAGTACTTCAGTCAGAACCACAGAAAGTCATACTATCAATAAATGTTTTATTTAAATCAAGTACCAAATTAACATTACTGTAAGTACTACTTACGACCAAGAACATTTTTTTTTCGCAACATTCCGATTACAAGAGCATCACCTTTAAAAAGCTGGACTGGAACTAACAAGACAACTCCCTCTTAGCCGCACTGGGCAAACACAATCCTCTCAGCTCATTTCAATGGCCAGTAGTAGCTTTTCAACAGGACATGGGATTATTTTCATTTAGTTAAACGATTAAACGTTAAACAATCCAAAGAGGTAATTGCGTGTTTAGTATTATCACCGGAGCCATTAGAATGTGGACCGACTTTCCCGGTGTTTGCCGAGATTCACATTAAGTGCCTCAAACGTCCGTTAGCCTGTCGCTAACTCCACATGGCTAGCGTTTACAGAGACCGCGGACTGATAGTAAGAAATAGGAGTCTGGGAAAGCCGATAATGCTGAGGGATTTGAAAGTTGGCAGTGTTAGTGCTGGGTTTGTATACTCGGATAAGGCTGAGGCTGGGTTTCATGGCGGCGCGTGGACTTCCTGATAGCGCCGTTAGCGTGCATGGAACACTAGACGCCTCAGGCTGGCAAAATGAGCACTGGCACTCACTTCCTGCAGATTTGCCGTCCACACCTGGCCAGTTCCAGACAAGGTGCTCCTTCAGAAAAGAGTGTGACCGCAGCAGGAGCCCTCATATCTAGCAGAGGGGAAAAGGGGGGAGAGAACACGAACCAAGGAGATGACTTGAAAATCACAAGTAATTAACGACTAGCGAGCTCAACGAACGCCAGTAAGATGACAAACGAGGCCAACAGGGAAGATGTGGGCAGAATATCAACATGCTTACGGAAAACAGGAAATGAAAAAAGGCATGGAGGGGGGTTACAGACCCCCTAAGAGGGCTCTTAAATAAAGGAGGTGGAGGTATGGTGCTGATAAACACGAGACTGTACTGTGACAGCGCTGTGACCTTGTTAGCATGAAGCTAATCTCGACAAAATTTGCTAGTGCATTGTTTCAAATCAATATCTCATTAACAAACTACAAAGGCCTAGGCAAAAGACAGCTCTTGGCTGCATGTGGGCAGAAAGGTCATCTCTGTGACATCTCAACCTGTCTCACTCAAAGCCTGTGATTGTCAGATTAAATTACTGCCTTGCTTTAATTGATGTTAGGGGGAAGAAGGCACAGACAGTGGTTCGTGTGTCGTTTGGTGGTGAAGGCCTGCTGTGAAGGCCCTTGGTTTGGCTTCTGACAGCAGATTGGATGTGTTTCTTGGTTGACCTAACAGGAAGATTGGGAGCAGACATCTGAGCCGAGTTACAGCGGGATTCGCCCCAAGAGCGGTTACAATGCACAGCTTCAGAGAGAGGAGATCTCAGACGGTGGCAAGGGTTGACAAGCAGTTCATATGCAAAAATAACAGGACAACACGTACATACAGGCAGATGGAGACAGCTGCCTCAGACACACAGTCACTTCGTATTCTCTCCCTCTCTAAATATATATAAATAACTAGAGAGCAGATCAATCTGCCAAAACTTGTTTATTTTTATTTTACGCTTTCTTTTTTAGCTTTCACTATTCATACTATACTGTAATGCTGTAACTTGTATAAGATAAACACATGTCTATATGAATAGTTACCAGGTTCCAAAATTAACAGTCTGTAAGCACCAAATTGTGCAAAATTTGGCTTTGGTGAGTAAAAAGAGAAAATGTTACTGCAACTCAGAATAGAAGCATAATACATACAGTGATGTCAGATGCAAGGGAACCAAATTAAAAGACATATAAATGGTCTATTAAAGAAAGAAAACTTGCACATTCTTTAACATTTATTGCCAGAAGGGTTAGGGTTAGGAGTTTTCAGATTTCAAATTAATACATTAAATATACAGTTCCTGTGAGTGTGTATGTATATGCATATATTAAGTGTTAATAAGAAAAAACAGATAACTGATAGCAATTAACCTCAATCAAACTGCAGTTGGGTTATTGCAACTAGGTTAAAAAATAACAAAGAAAAAAGCAACACAATGGAGCACAATAAAAGCATGATAACATCATTATACAACCTGATGATTTTTTTTTCATTATATTCTTTTGCAAATATACATATATTTTTATATATATACATATATTTATTTATATATATATATATATATATATACACACACACACACACACATATATATATATATATATATATAAAATCTATTTCTATATATACACACACACACATTTAATTATTTTTATTCTAAACTACTGCACTTTTGTTCAGTTTTTCCATTTTTACTTGCACTAACAGATGCTCCAACTCTTAAGTCAGTGGAGCTCAAAATAAATAAATACACTCACGCACACAGCAGACGCCTACACACACACACTTGAAACAGCAGAAAACCTCGTAACCTGTGATTCTGACCTCTGCTGCGGCCATATCACCAGTTCAGAAGTTTAATTAAGGCACATCCGGTCGCCACGCTTGTGTTGGCAATGAGGGGTTACTTGGAAGGTCTTCAAGGCCAAAGTTCACATACACACAGAGGACCTCCAGAAGTGTCCCTGAACTACGTTAACACTGACTGAGGCTGATACAACCCGAGCCAGAATACAAGTCTCTTGACATCTCCGGCTCGGCTGGGCCATATCTAATAGACATGTAGGTTAGGGATGTACGAGCCAGGCATTGGGAAACAGTACAACTCCAAAACACGGATTCCTCTCGTCCCGGGGGAACAGGAGAGAGAAGACGAGGGATAAATAATGGATGTTGTTCCTGTGGAGACGAAGGACGCAGTAGAGGTACACAAAATAGGAACACCAGCAGTAACCCCTTGAACCGACGTGAACGTCCTACCAGTGCCCCATCCGTGACAACTTTATATGATTCTGGAGCACCTTTCAGGGACAACAAAACATGATTGCATTCATAATAACGTGCAAGATATTGGTAAAGCATTGCAACATAAATGTCTGTGCTAAATATTGATTTTGGGAAGTTTCTTTTGCATACTACTACTAAAAAAGAAGTCTCAGTCACTGTGTACACGAATTTCTATATACTATTATTGAAAAAAAAAAAAAAAAAAAAAAAATACTTCAATTCAGCAAGCATATTTCTTTCTATTCAAGAATTATAACGTTTCACAGTATCTACAAGAGCAGCAGCACAATTGTTTTCAACATTGATAAAAAAAAAGTTTCTTGAGCAGCAAATACCCATTCTAAATGACTTCTGTGAAAATCATGTGACGCTGAAGACTGGACTGTTGAAAATTCAGCTTTGCTAACCCAGGAATAAATTACAATTGACAAATACATTTATTATTACTGTAAGCCCTTATATGAAAAATGAAAACATTTCAACCATATAATATGTTAATTAGTAACTTCAGGGAACAGCTCATATATATATATATATATATATA
>JAUMHR010000049.1:13766460-13781885 GCA_032361145.1 Enteromius fasciolatus
ATGAAAACATTTCAACCATATAATATGTTAATTAGTAACTTCAGGGAACAGCTCATATATATATATATATATATATATATATATAAAAATACAAATCAAATGTGAGTAATCAGAAGCAAAATAAAATATGCAAGCATGAAAACTTGTGTGCTAGAATTCACGGAGACCCAACAGGCCTTATTCATGAAACATGAGCAGAACAATTTTCTGTATAAACTGCACGCAAAACTGTTGCATGTATGGATGCACAAATAATTTACACAGTTCTGCGTGTGTTTCAAGAATAGGCTCAACATACTTTCCCAGATTTCAACAACCCAGTACATTTCTATTGTAACTATAAAGGCCATCCTTTTATTTTTTCAGCATTATTTGCCAGTTAAAATTCCCAACACCTAAATGTTACTGCCCAGAAAATCAATTGACGGTAAATGCATCAAGAGGCAGAACTGCATGTTGCAAAACAAGGTAAAGCAGAGGCCTAGTGTCAATAGTTGTTTTATTTTTCTCTTGTTAGGTCATAGCGTACATGTATGAAAGCAATGGCGATCTTGAGCATTCAATAAACTCATGCCATCTCCACAAGGATCTGACACTTAAAGTTCTGCAGGCACTTAAGAAATGAATAAACAGAGAGATGGAAAGAGCAAGGAAAGAAAAGAAAAACACCTCCCACAAGCTGCTCCGTCTGAATGTTTGACGAAGTGCTCTCCCTTTCTCTCGCACCCGAACCGTTTTACAAAAAAAGCAACAATAAGAAATGTGAGAAAAAAAAAAGTGTTAGGAGAAGGATTCTAGTCATTTACAAAAATAAGTGGTGCTTTAGAGAAAGGCTGAGCGCACTGGGCTTTTTGTCCACTTGCTCTTTTCCCCTTGGGGCTGGGGCCCTAAGCCGGGTCCGCTCAGGCCTGAATGAAATCTTTGGAAGCTTCTTAAGCTCTGAATGTGGGTTTTGTTCTTGCTATTCCTCCGCTTGGCTGACAGAAAATAGGTAACTGGATTAGGCCTCAAATTCAGAGTAAAGTGAACTCCCAAAAAAACTTTGTATGCCACCCCCACTATTTCGGCCCCCCGGTTCTCATGTCCACCCCTCTTCTTCTGCATCAGCAGACGTGGGCCGCTGGGGCTGTGATCTGTAAGATCGCGGGGAGATTAGGCAGGGCTGGGGACTCGCAGCCCGAAGGGGGGCTAAAAAGTAAGAGTGCTAAAGGCAGTTAAGGGCTCCTTAATGGGGGTAAGGAAGTGTATTAATCAACTCAACGCTCCCAAAGCCTGGAGCTGCAGGGCCCGGCCGGAGCGATGTGCAGGTGGTCTAGTGCTCTACGGGGAGTCAAGGAGGGGAGGAGAGGAGGTTCAGTCGCGTACAATGCCACTATAAAAGATTAAAAACTTTGGGAGAATAGGACTTGCTTTGACCCGCCTCCTACTCTAGGAGCTGAGAGGATGGGTGGAGAGGAGGAGAAAACACACACAAATACACACACGCTAATGTACCTGGCCAACAGTGCGGTTACAAATTCATAAAAAATGTGTGGAAAAAGGATTTGTGTAGACTCTTAAACAGAATCTGATTGGACGCAATGCTATTACTCACTACCAAATAACGTGTGTGCTAATATGAACTCATGGAGGACTTCAGTGCTGGTTATCAAATATGTAAATCGGTTAGCGTGTGATTCCAACGTCTTTGTACACAAATATGTAAATGAGTGTGAATGACGCCTACGTCTTTGTACACGTTTGTCAGAACATGGTATCTTACTGACAGAAAGCCAATGAATATTGATCAGTAATTCATTACAGGAGGTACTTAAGTAAGTTGCAGGGGGTACAAAAACATTTAACAAATAATAATAATAAACATTAATAAAAATTAAAGCTTCCTAACAAATAACTTTTTTTTTTCTTTTTGTAATTATTGGCTTGACACATTTTTCAAATGACTTTTTAAATTAATTAATTCATTAATATCAGTTGCCACTTTAAAATAAGGTTTTATTCGTTAAAAACATTACACATTAATCTAATGTTAACTAACGTGAAAAAAAAAACTATTACTAAATACTATAACAGTTTGTGTTGTCACTGGAAAACAACATTAATAAGTTTTAAAACATATGAACAAAAGTGTTACATTTCAAGATTAATGATAGTGTATATTATATTATATATATTTTTATATTATAGTCATTTTTTGTGTAGTTACTTGCTGATAGAAAAACATGCCAATGCTAAGCACCTTACAGAGCACTGCTATGTGGTTGCTAATGTATTCAGAGTGGTTTTAGGGGTTTGTTTGATTGCTAGCCAATCCCGAAAGAGCCCACCACTTTAATCACACTGTGCCTAGAAAAGTCTTGGGTCTACCCAAGTTTAACATTTAGGGTTAGTGTATTAAAAAAAGGAGGGAAAAAATCTAATAGCAACGTTTGCCTTAAAAATCAGAGATAATAATGTTTGTAAATGTTATGAAAGTCTTTCCACAGTATGTTTTTATGCAACTATAATCACTTAAGCACCAGTACACATAAACCATTAACAATCATAGAGGATCTCAAAGTATACAACGAAAATGAAATCAGACCGCTGAATCTGATTACATTACATTTCAGCCACTGACAATGTGCTGCAGGACATTAGTTACATAAAAACTAAACAAGCCAACAACACGCATAAACCAAAGCTTGAAATCATCTCGGCAGTCTCTTTAATATTTCCTGCAGTGGCTCAAAACAAAACGGCTTTTCCACTTTGCGTGCATTTCCACTTGGCAACGCTCCCTACAGGAATTCACAAGCACACGTACAGTATAAGTCAGAGACACACAGTCATCAGCTCACGTCCTTGTGCCGCTGTAGCTCTGAAGCTGCATAATGCGGAAGAGTGCAGAATACTGCAAGGCCATTCGCCAGAACTGGACTAACAATCTCATAGCACTAGACTTGCAATACGCCAAAAGTTCAGGAGGAGAGCGAGAGATGCTAAGTCGTCTCATATGAATCCCAAACTATCCCAGCTAAAATATTTATCAAGACACTAATACGGTTTCTTCCCTTCCGCCTCTTCAGGGTGATGCGGCTCCTCTCAGAGACATACACACACTCCTTCTCGATCTCTTACTCATAAACACACATTGCAGTATGTGCGCACGAATATGTCAGCAGCGCTGGGCTCTTATAGATATTGACAGTGAGTTTTTTCCATTATACACAGCAGCCTGGAGAGCAACTTCCTCTATTCACCACACCAACACTGATGAAACGCCTCAGAAACGGACGAGGTGTTGAAATCTCAGATTCACACTCACTGATGGCTATTTCATAGATTTTTTTTTCTCTTACTGAGCGTGTGTGTGTGTGTGTAAAAAACAACTTCATCTGGGCAACACCACCGAATTTTGTCCTCAATGAGAATTTATTAAGGAAGGATAGGTGTCAGAGTTAGTTTACGGCGATAAAAAGAGGGTAATTAAGAGAATTTGTTTACAAAAAGAGGGGGAAGTGAGAGGTATGAGGGTTTAAAAGCTGACTTGATGCTAATAGTGCAGATAATTATACCTCAGTGTGCTTTGTGTGTGTGTGAAGGTAGTCTCAGAAATGTGTTGACAGCTCACACACCGCTACTGAGTCAACGACGGTAAATGACAGTCCAAGGAGTGTGACGATATGTGACGTGGACGTCAAACGGTGATAAAATAAAGTGCTAACTTTCGGGAGACACATTTTATGTATTTCCAATTGATGCTTCCTTGTTTCATCAGGTTGCCTCATGGTTTTGCACTAGAAATTATTATTCTTTTTTTTATTCATTATTTGTGCATGGTGTGCATAATGTATACACAAAATGTGTGTTTGAAAGACTGTGTATTGTACAATCTGTAAATACTGTGATAAAGAAAAATTATTTGATTAACATAAGCTGTCTGTTGAAGATCCTATTAAATTTCTATTAGCTTTAAGATTACTTGTATGGCTTTGCACTCAAAGTCAACATGGAACTAAAATTCATGCTATTTTCTAAATGGAAGTAAATTATCTTATTTTGAATAAATCAACTATTCCTTTGTCCAACTATTTTTTTCTGCTATTGGTGAAAATGACATACTTCTCTCTGTTGAATCTTCTGACTCCGTCTCCTCTTTTTTTCCTAAATCTTAGCCTCCCGTTTTATAAACAACCAAAACATTTCAAAAGTCCACACCTTACTTTCCTCTTTCCTCAAAAAGCCAATACTTCATTATTAAACTTTAAATGTTAATAAAATTGTAGTTAGCAGATATTTGTGTTTAAAACTGAAATGATTTGTGTTTAAAATTGACTGGAAAAACAGCTAATTCATTGATGACTCATCCAGCACTGCACAGATTTTTGTCCAATCAGATGCCCTCCAGAGCGAAAATGTCCCTTCTCCTAATGGTTAATAACTGATCTAACTATACTATAAAAAAGAGAAAGAAAGAAAGAAAGAGACAAGCTAAGCGCATCAAAGAATAAAACCTCTGCTTATCAAGCGAGGTTTTACAAACAGAGAAAGCGAGATGAAAAATCTGGATGGTGTCCAAACTCTTCCCAGCCTCCTGACCCACACATGTGTGGCCCATTCACTCAGCTGCCTAAAACCCCCTCTCACCCTCTATTTCACCCCATATTCTTCTCTCTCTCCTACCCATCATCCTCCCTCGGCCACTCACTCGTATCGGGATGTGCTCCATCTCTCTTTCCTTCTGTGGGTTGCGATACTTCTCATAAAAGTCCCTCTTTTTCTTGTTCTCCCGCTCTTCCTTCCTCTCTCTCTTTTCAGCCGGCTCATCAGAGGCATCCGGGGACGGTTTCTTGGCTGGATCCGGAAACTTCTCCACCTCCAGAGAGTTCTCGTTGGGGTTCAGCACAATCACCCCGTAGCCCTCCTGAGAGACAAAACACATACGAATGAATAAACAAATAAACAGGCTCCAATGCTCTTTCTGATTGTACTTGAGTTGCCAAAACAAACCGGCCCTTCATAATAAAGCAAGGTGTCCGGGGAGAGGCATGTATGCCAGCGCTGTGAGTCACGGCATTGTGTGGCGTGCAGTAGAGGAGTGAACTGTTGGGAGAGGGATTAGAGCGGCTCTCGATGCGAACGGAGGTCAGTGTTGCTTTCATGTGCGCTCAAATTCAGCTTCAGCTTCAGTTAGCGCGCTGACATTCAGCGCAAAGAGAATGAAATCTAGCTTTCCTTATTCATTGTGAAATATGCAGGTTTACATGATGAGTTCTACTAGATTTTAAACTGCATCTGTTATTTTTAAGATGGGTTTTTTTTTTTTTTTTTTTTAAGTTAAAATGGTAATACTTTTAGAGGCATGTTTGATTTTAATTTATCAAAAAATAACAGCAAAATTACTGTAAAGTTTAATATATATTTTTTGTTGTAGTAGTTTTTAATCAAACAAAATCAAAACTGCACGGCAAAAAAATAAAAAAAAAATTAATTAATTAATTAATTAAAACAATACACAAAAATAACAAAAGGAACACATTTAAAGCCTTTAATACTTAATGGCATCAGTGTCTCAGTGGTCTTTTTGGAGAGCAGTCAGATATGTAATAGTCTGATGCTTATTCTGCTGCCCAGCTCTAAATAACTGCACAATAGACAGCCAAACTCAGCAAATCAAAGTTCTTCCCGGACGGTTTAAAGTGAATTCTGATCCCGGCGTATGCTAAAAATAAAAGGGGAAAAATGTTACTACATCTAAACAAGAATTACTATTTAAAATAAACAACTTAGAATAGTAGAAATAAAATATAATTATTTCATGATCTAAAAACTAAAACTGTGCTAAATTATAAACAGCATTGAATCACACAACATTCATATTAAAAGATATCTAATCAACAATTCTGATGCAATACAATTTTTCCGCATGTTTTTTTTTTAACCAACATGCAAGCTTCAAACAATTTGCATAGCTGCAGACAAAAAAGACAAAAGGTGTAATTCTCAAAACTGCTAATTAAAAATTAAGCTTCTGTCAATAGCAAACAATTATAATTATTTCACATGATGGACTGCATTGCAAGCATTTTTATGTCTAATCAATACAAATAAGCTCACACCAGCATTTTACTAACACAACTAATAAGAACTAAAAACACTAACAAGATTATTATGTGCTCATTTACAGATTTAAATACATTTTTATATCAGAATTTCATTTACAGTTTATTTAAATGCAGGCATATTAAACATTTAACCCAAAATCAATGCGATCATTAAATTATAAAACTGTAGCAAATGTAATTAATTTCTGTTGAACTGTGAGTCAGTTTCTGGTTAAATAAATGTCATGTTCTTTGAAATCTAGTCAGACAGCCTGTGGAGTGAAAAAGTAAAGGAGGCGTTTATCAGAGTTAGTCTAAACTGACCAGACGTGGGGTTGAAATTTGTAGTTAGTTGTTCCTGTCTGGCAGGCTGGTGTCGGCTGGCTCTTGCTGTGGTGTTGTGGTTAGACTGTGTGGTGAGAGAGGATGAGTGCAGCTCGGTGCCACTGCCCACTGGTGGCAGGTTGGATAAATGACCAAGGAACAGAAACCGTGCTTAATTAAAAAAAAAAACCAACACTATTGATCATTCTTATCTTTTGTTCTGAAATAATAATTGTATTGAAAGCAGAGGTTATGGAATAATTTGAGTAAACTGAACTTTTTTTGAACTAAGGTTCATGGAATAAAGCTGGTATCATATTTACCAGGTCAATAAAAGTTGTTTTTTTTCACAAGCAAATCAAAGTGCTTAGTTTTGCAAATTTTTTAAAAGTAAAAAATCAGTTATGTAAAAAATTGCACAACTCAATTTATATAATATATAAAAAAGTAGATAATTGTTGTTATTATTACTATCATTATAAATAAATGGAGTATATATAGTAATACAAAAATGTTTCAATAATTGGAATAAAAATAAGCATTCCAAATCAAATAATCAAAAAATAATAATAATAATAATACAATACGATAATTTAATAATTAATAGTGTTGGTTCTAATTATTACAAAAAGAATGCAGTCAAAGGTTTTTCTGTTTTTATATTCAGCATTCAAACTTCGACATGCTGTGCGTCCTATTATCTGAAATACTCTAGAGCCTCTCTCTCTTTCTCGCTTCGTTACGACGCATTTGCTGTATCCCAGACTCTTCCCATGCCCTCCTGCCCTGGCAGGCACCTCCTCGAGGGGCAAGTGGCGACAGGGTCTGGCCCCTGGGCCAGCGGTCAGCGCAGGTCACCGCAGCCCCTCACTGGAGCTCAGACCCCCATAACCCGCCGCTGGACTGCCTCTTAGTGCTCTTTTGTCTGGCTCAAACCGGCCGACATCTTGCACATAACACAACAATGACTTGATCTCTCTGAGCTGTGACTGACACCGCTGTGACATTTTGGAAAATTCTCCGGGTTTTATTTGTGTGTCAGTGTTGTTTTAATTGTATGACAAAACAGCTCACCTTTTAAGAACCGGTTTAAGATGGAGTGAGGGAACGCATAGAGCTTGAGATTAAAGAATTGTGAGCGTTTCTACGCTGCCAAACAAACGCTACAAAAGATCCATCACCATGAAAACCGTCTGCCACAACGTATTTGCACATTTACTGATACAAACACAAAATCGGACTGTTCGGTTTGATCCTGTTAGATGCGTAATTGATAAATACAGCAATGATGCAGTGTCCCCCAAATCACCCCTTCTCGAAAATAAACTCTATTTTGGCTGAAATGAGATGTCGCTAATAATCCTACACCTCTGACGGACAGCCCAGTGTTTTATCTATTTGCGGCCCTTTGTCTGGCTTTGAAGTGAGCGTGTCTCTCTTTTTTGTCTCTTTTTGGTCTCTGATGAACTAAATCGTGGATTGCTTTGGGCCCGGCGGTGAGAACAACACTTGACGGATACAAAGCACGCTTAAAAGCAGTCAGGAGCATACGTGTTTGTGCGTGTGAGCTAAAAACGCCACAAAGCATGAGCTATAAGGAGTTAACGTATAACTTGGCACAACAACATGGTATTGTGTCTTATGATGATAGCATGTTAACTTGGTAAAAATGCATGCGTGTGTGAGTGTTATCAAAGCAGGAGGTGGTGTTAAAAGCGACGGAGAGACTCTCCATTACAGCATGGCCTTGGCCTGGCCCCCTGTGTCTGTGCATCCTGTTCTCTGATTGGCTGCCGACTGTGGAAATGCCCACGGCTGAGAAGTCCAGCCAATCGGAGAGGAAGAGGCATCAAGGACAACGTGTGATGATTGGCGGAGGGAACAGATGATCTGAGAACGGTCGGCACATATTTATACACACACACAAAAAACTCAAACAGAGATGCGAATTGAAAAAAAAGATTTGATTACGAAAACGTAAAAATTACACCCTTAAGCATATCGAGCAAATGTAATAACAATAATAACATTTGCATAACCCTTACGAATACAGAAGCGCAGCAACACACGAGACAAACCGACTGACCTCCCTCCCACACGCTGCGAGACAATCGGTGAGCGGCACCAGCGCGGGTCCGTATTACAGTCTTTCATTACAGGTCAGTGTGGTGTGCCCCCTCTAGGTGAATGTAAATCCAGGATACAGTATTATAAACCTGAGCCCTGTGAGGCTGAGATTGAGGCCTGCCTTTCAAGGCCACCTCTACTCCACGCCCCACAGTTCTGGGTGACCTTGTCTGTCAGCGGCGCTACATGGGCTTCTTTTCTACCGTGCGAGAGGCCATTATCCTTTTCCTCTCTTTTTTTTTCTCTCCGTGAGATTACGACCCCCCCACCCCCAACAAAGAGTTTAGTCATTTACTGTTGCCAAGCAATTACACAACTAGTCATGTTAATACACAAACCAATGTGTAATCACAGTGTATATATATATATATAGGCAGTTTTACTATGACTCCTGATAAAAATGAAGCATCTTTAAAGATTTTTGTTTTCTAATTGGGATGCAATGGTATGAAATTTATGGCCAATGCAAAGAAGTTGATAATTCTTACATGTAATATTTATTAACAATATACATAATTTTTGTATATATATATATATATATATATATATATATAAAATATAAAGAAGATAATAAATATATATATATATATATAATTATTATTATTATTATTCATGATTACTCTTTTGACAGCACTAATTTAACTAAAAATAAATAAAGAAAAATTGGTGTGTTTATACATACACACATACTGTATACACACACATACACACACATATATACATAAACTGTATATATATATATATACACATATTATTTTTTTTTTTGTAATATTAGTGCTGTTAAACGATTAATCATGATCAATCACATTTAAAATAAAGGTTTTGTAGAATTTCCAGTTATGATAAAATATCCAGTAGCCACAATATTGTGCATTTCATTTCGTAATATTAGTCATATAGATTTGAGATTTGTTATTATTATAATAATAATATCTTTTGAATTGAGAACCTATAGTTTTAAACACAAAGACAAATTATCAAATAAAACAAAGAATTGTTCATGCATCCAATTTAATTCTCTTACACGTATTATATAAAATGACTCACATGCGTACCTCCCACCCATACACAGCAGGAACCAGGCAAGGCTTTGCATGCGTTACATTATTTGGATGGACTTTCAGGGCCTCGTAAATGTCCATTAAATGACTGTGAAGCATAAGATCTTTGGAGATTTTAAAATCCATACAGTAAATTACTACGTGTGGAAGTGGGGAAGAGGAAAGACATAAGCCAGGCTTTGAGCGGCACAGCTGACTGAGACGCATGGCTGTGATTAAGCTGTCCCGCTGTTTACAACACTGTAGTTACAGCTCGGGGCTTTGGCTTTATCAAAGAGATGTTGGGAAACCTCGCTCATGATCGAAGACACACGCACACACCCGCACACACATATACAAACACACACATCTGCTTTCAGTGAGCTGTGCAACCCCTTGAGGGCAAGAGAGACAGGGAAAGAAAGAGGGGAAAGAGAGAGAGACTAAACGAAACAGTGAGTGAGGGAGGGAGAGAGAAAGATGGCAAGCAGGGGTGGTGTAGCATTAATCATGGTGCAGGTGGAATTTGTCAGAGCTATCGATTGTGTAAGTAAATGTTACAGAAATCATTTGTCAACTTTTTACAGGAGGGCAACATGTCAATCGCTCAGAAGGAAGTGACTCTGGCAGAAGGGAAACACTGTTTACCACTGTAAAAACAATGCTGACCTACAAACAGACTACACACTAAATGCCTACAATATTGACACCCAAATACGCAACCTCTCAATTGGTCTGCTGAAGAATTAAGAGTCGAAAATATATCTGTATATATACACAAAATATTTAAAGAGGATCAAATCTAGTGCTGTCAAACAATTCAATGCGATTGCATCCAGAATAGAAGTTTTTGTTTACATATTATATGAGTGTATATTTATAATGTATATTTAAATACACATTTATTGCATTTATTTAAGAAAAAATATGCTGTTTATATATTAATATATGTATATATATGTGTATATATATATATGCAAAATATATACTCTGTATGTATGTGTGTGTGTATGTGTGTACACATACATATATTATGTAAACAAACTATTTTATTTAGAAAGCAATCAATCTTGAATAATTGCTTGACAGCACTAATCAAAACTTTTCTTAGTCTTAAACAGTTGTCAAAATAAACTACAATAAAATATTATTTATAAATAAACAAATAAATAAATCATATAAATAAATAATATTAATACACACATAAATAATCATGGATTAAATCAACCTCCTATCTTTATGTATTATAAATACATTATTCAAGAAAAATGGGTTCAAATGGAATTCTTACTATAAAATATATTAAAAAAAACCTTATTGAAGATAAATTATTTTATATGTTCATGTGTATATATGTATGTTATTTGTATATGATTTACAAAAATATATATAATTTAATAAATGCAAATAAAACATAAATATGCAATTTCAGAATAGTGCACACATACTGTACTGACTATTAATTCAGAATTTTTCTTCAAACTTCTAATGTTCTGCTTATTAATAGTTAAGATGATTGTTAAGTTTATCTATTGGGTAGGGTAAGAGATGTAAACTATGGTTATGCAGATGTGAACACTACCACATCACGTACCGTTCCACTCAGCTGTCGAACGCTCTTAGCTTCAGCACGGATACTGAGGAGCTCCGTGGTCTCTGCTGAAGTCCAGTTTGCGCACATGTACAGTAGCATTGCAGGTACAGAGGTGTGTTTACAGTGTGGAGGCGTTGGAATATAAATAATTGAGCGAAAAAGTGGGCATGCCTTTGGCTTCATGATTTGTATTTATATATTGTTTCCCCCCTGTACACGCATGCATATTTAATGAGGGAGATGGGTGGTATAGATCAGTGATAGCTGCCCCATGATACTGCATCTCAAACTGTTCGATATATTCAGTAGATTACCACACACTGAAAGGGAGGAGACGGAAAAAGCGTTTGCTTTGACAGGTTAACGATACTGTACGTGATTAGTGGTTTATTACAAGCCTGCCAACATATGCACATATGTGCGACAGTGCTATTAAACATGCATACATTAAAAGTCGCACAGCATTAAAGCTAAGGTAGCTGTTGGTTTGCACGTAGAGACTTGTTGCAGCTATTTTTTCAGTTAAAAAACAAAAGACAACGTGCAAAAAAATGCAATGCAATGCTAAAATAAAATAATAAGTTCAGTTTAGTTTTGTAGATAATCAGGACCTTTAGAGACACTGGTCTGTTTACAGATAGAATACACACGCTCATAATAAAACTCCATTGGACCAAACTAACTTAAGTCTATGCTGATTTAAACAATGTCCAACACTGCAGGCCACACTGAGGCCATAAAAAGAGCATTAGCGCTAAGCCAGACATTTAGCAACTGACCAGAGGCTAAAGGCCTCTTGAGCAGAACAGCGCACTCAAACTTCATATTCCTGTGTAATCTATCTCTGGCTGAGTATGAATAATGAGTGTCCTACAGGGTATTAATCTTACTGACCACCACTGACTGTGGCCACCTCCTGAGGTCAAGGGTTAAAGTGGAATCCCTTGACCTCTACTTTGTTATTGTGGCCCCGGAGAAGGAGAGCTAAAAGACGTACTGGTGGTCTCCAAGGTGACACTGATCATTGGATTAAATGAGAATATATTACAGTGAAATATTACTTCCCATGTGAAGTTGAAGGATTTCACCTACAGTATAAACGAGAAGGATTACCATATCTATGTATTATCATCGAAAGGAAACGCATCTGCTCTGTTCCAAAAGCTAGCTGAGCTGCTTACAGAGGCTGTATTTTAAAACACCATAGATGATACCACACAAAAGCTGTCCCAAAAAACATGCTTCATTCTAAGAAAGTCAGGTGGAAGCCCTTTGCAATGAAGGAAATCAGTTAAAGAATCAGATTCGCTGAATGTTTTGAAATCTCTGAACGCATTGCACTGAGAAAAGTAATTGTGGATGAAGCAAGGGTATTCTTGCACTTCAATTAATAGCAGAAAATTGCATTTTAAAAATAGTAGATATTTAAAGTTGGTGAGAAATAAAGTCTCTTATTCTTACCAAGACTACACTGGCGTATGAACAGCGAAGTTGTAAAATCTTATTGCAAATTCAAGTAATTATTGAATTTTCTATTAAAATAAATTGTAAATTGATTCTTAAATATTCTTTAGTTGGAAAACATGTATTTTCAGCAGTTATTACTTTAGTCTTTAGTTTGGAATGGCCCTTAAATCATTGTAAAATGCAGATTTTGTGCCCAAAAAATATAATTTTTTATGATTTTGAAAACATTTTACTGCTTAGCATTTTGGGGAAAACCATAATAATGCTTTTTAACTTCTCCCCAAGATTCTTTGATTATCTTTGAAACTTAAAATAACAATATTATTTGAAATAAAAATATTTTGTAAAATCAAAAAATGTCTTGGCTGTCACTTTTGGTGAAGTTAATGCATCCTCGCTGAAATATTAAATTCTATCAAGAGAAAAAAAAAAAAAAAAAAACATTTAAATGGTAGTGGATACATTTTTATGCCTATTAGACTACTGCACTGCTAGCTTAGCAACATGCTAACAACGAACTCTCCCTAGTGTTTCATGTGTAAATTTGCGTTGCATGTGGTATTGTTGTCCAAAAAGAGCACTTCAAATCAGTCACCTACTGTCACTGTAGTTAGGATACCCTCTTAAACGTCAGCAGCCTCTGTAGAAAACCATGCAGCTCAATAGGTTTTGGAGCAAAGCTTTTCAAACAAACTTTCGGCTGTATAATAAAGACAAATACACTTCACAACTGACTGCATGAGCGGTGAGAACATCCTCTTTCCCATATACACGGATAAAACAATGGCGCAAAGGATTAGAAAATACCATTAAAAAACCTAAAGAAACTTTTTGAACCTTACCTGTTGGCTTTTATTTATTTTTATTCTTTTACATATCGCTTACTCATAAATCATAACACTGGGTAATTAATCAAACTGTCAAAAAGAGGACAGAGGAGAACATGTGGAGGTCGAAGGTCATCGCCAGACCAATGGAGGTCAGGGTCACACCACATTCCTCATTATCAAGTTGGGATGAGAGAGGGCCGGAGCAAACAAAAGCTAAGCAGATGGAGAAGGGCGAGAAAAGAAGCAAAAAAAGAGGGAGAAGAAAGGGGGAAAATGACAAAGAAAAGTGAAAGAAGCTGTCAGCTGCCTGCAAATGAAGATGGGGAACTGATTCTGAAAGGGAAGGCTGCGGGGAGAGAGAGAGAGAGAGAGAAAACAAGAGAGAGAGAGAGAAAAAAAGATTGAGAAAGGGAAAAAAAGAAAACTACAAGATGTTTCTGCCATATAGACACAAAATAGGGTGGAGAGTGGAGGATTGCCAGTGGTCTCAGAAGCCCCCCGTCACACACACACGCAGCTGACAGAGACGTGAGGAATCAGTAGTGGCAGATATGATTGTTATCTGCTTGTCTCTGGTCTTCTGAGAGAAAGGATAAAGCGAAGTGATACCTTTCTCTCCAGACGGCAGATCAAGCCTCTAAAGACAGTTAGCAGGTTCAAAAACACAGAGGTCAGTCTTGTTCAATATACAAACCCTACTGCCACTGATAAGATGAGTGCTCGTGATAGCACCAACAAAGGGAGAAAAAAGATGTAAGGGAACATAGAGATGACATTTTGCTGTGACGGCTGTCTACATTTCAGAAATGAAATTGTGTATTATATGAATACAGTACAGGGTCTTTATAAAAGGTAACACATAAGATGGGCTAAATCAGATCCTCATCAAAGTGTCTTGTGAGCAGCTGAATATGTAATTACCCAAACATATTCATTGCTAAGCTTCATTGGGAGGTAAAGCAGTACTTAATAGTGTACTTCCAGGGAGAGAGAGAGAAATAAATCTGTCAACATTTACTCAGCATTATGCCATTATGACTTTATGTTTACTTTTTGTTGACAACCAGTGGAACTGTTGAATATTGTGCTGGTTGCTCTTCATACATAAAAAGGAATAAACCGTGATTTTAAAATTCAAAAAATGAAGCAAACGTACTATAAACTATCGAAAACGGTACAAAAAACTCATGATACTCGTGATCATTATATTTGTTTGCTTTGACGTTTTTGAAGGTTTGACATTCCTCATTCAAGTCCTCGTTCAGTTTAATTCATGTTTTGTGTTCTCCAGAAGAAAGTCACAGAGGACCAGTGAAATAATTGTATTAGTGTTTGTTTAAATTTAGTTTCTCAAGATATTTGTTATTTACATTAGGGTGACGTACATTATCTTACATCTTCAGTTGTTTAATGAATGTTTATTTCATTATTAAAGTGTTACCATGATGGTGTTTTATGCTTGCGTGAATAATTCTGCAAACATTTTATGTATTGGTATATACTTGTGGAAAATCTATTTAAGATTCAATTTCTCTTGTGGCTTTCTCCTTCCCATTTCCTTGTGTGAAAACTGCAGAATCGTGAAAGGAAAAGGAGCTTCTAATAAATTAAGTAACAAATAACATAATATTAATGAACTGTCCACAGTGATTACAGGAACAGTTCACCCTAAAATGATGTTATAATTATATATTGTGTATAAGTTTTTGGGTCACATTGACCTCCACTCACCATCAGCCAGCTGTTCTTTTAAGTTTAACATAAGAAAGAAATGAATACAGGTTTGGATTGACATGAGCGTGAGTAAACGATCATCAAATGTCACTGTTATGTGATTTCATGAGTGAAACACTCTAATAACCGCCAGGATACCAAGATACGGGGTGTTTCTCAATGTCAAGGATACGTCCTTGGCAGGACTGGTCCTTCCAAGTCACTTCCTTCAGAGGCTAGGCGA
>JAUMHR010000049.1:13790014-13814046 GCA_032361145.1 Enteromius fasciolatus
TTTTTATCTCACTGTTCCTATCAATGTGCATAAGTTGTTTATGCATAATGCAAACCCTAGAATGTGATCAAATAGTTTAAAATAGCTGTGCTAAGATATATGAAAATGTAAAAAATGTGATTTTCATTTGTTGCTTTATACCACCGGTCACAATTGTGACCAAAAATAAAACATTTTTGCACACACTTTGCCAAAAAAATTCCCAAAAATAATTAATGATTATTTCAAAGGGTTGCTAATGAAGCATCATTTGGATATTTTCACGTCTGGGAAAAATATGGGATTAAACGGGTTAAATCTATTGCATATAACCTTTACCTTGCCGACTGTTGTTATGTACCTTTCTGGTATCCCTGTATGTAATGTGGACGTTACATCATTTAGCAGCTTTAGACTGTCGGCAGAGTTACGGAATCTGTTCATGTTTTCTATAAGACTTTTAACAAATTAGTCTCATATGAGTGTCTAACATTCTAATTATACTGTACCTGAAAAGTCAGCACTGTATTTATCCTAAACAACATTTACTTACTAAACAAAATGACATAACATAAATCTAATATATAAGACTTAATATAGGTCTTGTTTTCAAATAAATACTTCCACATTTTATGATTAAAACAAGAACAAATATGTGCCAATGAGTTCAGAATTCTACTTAATTCAAGAAGGAAACATTATTTCATTCCCCATTGATATTTGTTTAAAGCTGTATTTTGCTCAGTTTCTCAGAAAACAAGACTTCATATCATTTTTCTTTTCAAATAAATGTATCTTGATTTAAGAATGTTTAGATATTATTATCAGAAGACAGTGTGTGTCAGCGCCATGGCTTTTTGAACTGAAAACTTTCTGCACTTATTTTAAATGATGTTTTGCTTGTATTATTTTGGCTTGGACGATAACTGAATGCCACTATGCAAATAAAGCAAATGACTATACTTTCACAAATTTCTAATCAGGATTTTGTTTGACTACTTTTGCTGTCATTTGGTAATTAAATCTAAAATAAATCAACAAATAATAATGCAATACTAAATGATAAGGTACAGTGCACCATCGATCCCACCCTGCTCCCAAAAAACCCAACGTTGTTTTATTTCATAGTTTTTTTTGAAAGCAGGAGTACTGTCGCTCCACAATCTCCCCTAGATCTGAGCAAACATGGCCAAAGCGCTGCTTACTTATGCAGTCATTTATCTTTTCATCACAGCCAGCTTACCAGCTCTTTAGTACCTTAACATCATCCTGCTCTCAGGGGCAGCCACACAGGGCGCAATCCTAACAAGGGCTAATGCCACCACACCAGCCACAGAGAGAAGAAAAAAAAAGTGCACAATAAGAGAAATGGAAGGAATAAATAAGAATGGCGAAAGGAGAAAGAGACAGTAGAAGCAAATGACCACGGACACACTCTGGCCCAGCCCAGGTCCTAATGAATAAAAATGAAGATCTTGTCAAATGATGAAGTGACAGGTTAATTTGCAGCCCTAAGATACAATGTGAACAAGCAGAGGGAGAGAGAGTGTGCAAGGGGGAAAAAAAACAGAGGGAGGGAGGGCAGAGAAAGAGAAAGGAAAAGACAGAGCTGTCACTGTACAAGAGAATACTGCCACCTATCTGTAGACCTCAGCACAGCAAACACAATGTCACCGTAAGACAGGCAAATCTCGCTTTAGATGCAAACATGCAGAGAAAACCAGAAAGAAGAAAAAGGGGAAGGTCCAATGAAAATCAGACAAGCGGAATTGATGATAAAAGCGGAAAGAAGATTAGATGCAGACAGTTGTGTTTGAGCCGTAACACACAAAAAAATAAAAAAGAAATAAAAAAAGAAAGAAAGAAAAACAGGCAGGCTCCCAAAGAGGCAGTGCTATCAAACGCTCGCGAGGTGCCTGGAGCTAACGTCTGCTCCTCTGCCAGCTCTCTGTGCCTAGAATGTGCTGACTGGCCCCTGGTGCCCTTCGCTCTGACATTAAGATCTGCACACAGACTGGCTCAGATAACAGCCCACACACCTCCTGGGCCAGAATGCATGGCAGTTTTGATCAGAGAGATGAGCGGAGCGGGAATTAGCTACTTCCTTTTGTCCTTCCGATGTCTGTGTAAGAAATTTATACAAACTCCTTTTGCTTCAGTTTTCTCACTAGACATCAAAAGGTGACCCAACACCAAATTGAGTTGGATTGGCACTGATTTCCACAGAGAAACAATAACCAAAACAAAAAGTTTGAGAATATAACTTAAATTATAACTGATTGTATGTACTGTACAACCTTTGACATCAGCAAAAATCTAAAATATATACAAAAAACTCTGTGTATACACACACATATATATATATATATAAACATTAAAATATGCAGTACTTAAAATATGCAGAAGTAATTAATATTTTTTTATGAATTAAATTGATCAAAAGTGAAGGTAAAGGTTATTTCAACATATTCAAATAATTTATTCTATTTGTATTAAATAAATACTGTTCTTTTGCATTTCAATAATATATAATATGCAAAAGAACAGCATTTATAAAAAGATGAAATCTTAATATATTCAAAATTCCTTTGATTATAAAAAATTATAATTAGTACAACCGTTTTCCCAAATTGGAAATAAGAAGAAATATTTCTTGAGCATCTAGTCAGCTTATGAGAATGATTTCTAATAATAATAGCAGCTAAGGATTCAGCAATATTCAGCTTTGCTGTCACAGGAATAAATTACATTTAAAATAGAAAAAAATTTTTTGTAATAATAATAATAATAATAATTGAACATTTAGGATTTTATATCAAATAAATAAGCAAAAACACTTTCACAAACATTAAAAAATCTGACCCAAACTTCTGAATAATCTATCTGATAATCTATTGTGTACATGGTAAATAATTAACAGGATCCTGCTCTCAAACATCCCTTTACTACGGAATGTGTGATCATATTTGCCCTTCTATTTCCCGGGGTGGTTTACAGCTCAAATAACACTAGAAACAACTATAAAGATTAAGAGTCCAGTGTCCAGCACAGAAGTACTACACTCATAGATGTAGAAAACATCTTGCGTGCCTGCGTATCGAAACACACAGCAAAGCGCAAAAATAACGCATATGCAAAATACTCAATATAAGCCTAGAGATGGAAATCATAACCTAACTTAAAATAAAGTCAACTAATTTAAGCTAGCCCCTTTCATCTGACAATAGCACAGTAGCTCCTAACTTTTTCAAAAGTGCCTTGATGTTTTTGGACCGCGTCATTAACTTTATTTAAAGAACAGATGAGTTTAGACCAAAGGAAACAGATGCTTTTATATTCTAAGCAGGGCTCAGAAAACATCCGCCCAAACACAGTTACAGATATAAAACATGAAGGTAAACCCTAGGTGAAAAAGAAAGGAATCCTATTTCAAATCAACAGCGAAGGAAGTGCATTAAAATAGTGCCTCACAATTTTTTTTTTTTACAAATTCTCATCAAAACGAAATGTGATCTCATGCAATACCGGATATAATCTGAAATTTAAACGATTTAAGTCACCTCAATCACAAATGGTTTACAGATTTACTAACTAAAAATTCAAATTGCTTTACAACACAAGAACTATTATTTTTACCACTTTTTTCCCCCCAGTTGCTTTTTTTTCTTCCCAGGTTTCATCTGGGCCTGCCAATAACTTATTGGTAGAAGCATGTAGATGCAACACTTGATGGATGGCATTTGAAAACAAAAGCACTAACAGGGATGCCAAGGCAGTGGGGTTCATTGCTGGGAGACCACGGGGGCTTTATGGAGGCTTTATGATTAAGCTGGCTGACAACACATAGAGAAAGGACACTCTTTTAGCTAGCATCCGCACCGAGATACCAGAGCAAACAGGTCTTAATCACCCCACAAGCCCTGAATTTAAACACCACATACACAGCAAGCAGCTTCCTAAACCTGTCGCTGCAATTTCCATCTGAATCCAACCAACATCTAAAACACCCAACCTGCACATGACACCACAAACACTAAAGCTGTGAGCATAAAGCTGTGAGAGGGCTCTACAGTAGTACATACCATCACTGTAAAAAAGGAACTTCTTAAAAAAATGTTTAGGTTCTCTCGATTTGTCAGAAAACTTGACAATCAACAAAAGTAAAAGAGATCTTAACATTAAACATGGTAGGAATGTTACATGGTACTTAAATCAGCTTTATATATATATATATATATATATATATATATATATATATAAAAAAACAGAGTAACACTCAGAATAGGTAACACTTGTTACCTATTAACTATGTCTTTTCGCTCAATAAATTTCCTAATTTGCTGCTTATTAATAGTAATTAAAGTAGTTGTTAAGTTTAGATGTGGGTAGGATTATTCATGTAGAATAAGGCATTAATATGTGTTTAATTAGCACTAATACATTGCTAATATTCTAGTAACACGCATGCTAATACGCAACTAACAGGTGTATACCGATACCAGCAAATATCATGGAAAATGCTTTGTACTTTTTGCTGCTTTGCTTTATGTCCAAAAAAAAGAAGGCCAAGATGCAGAGATGCAGTTATTCTGGCCTGTTTGGCTTTATTCTGAGAAGAAAACGCTCACAGTTCTCTTGCATCACAGGCCAAATCTGCTGAAGTCAGGAAAACAAAACTTTGGCGTTCTCCTCATTCATCCTCAACTGCTCATGTTTCTTTCATCTAGAGCAGATGAAAGCGCTAGCCATCGTTATGTGGGCATCTTAATGTGCTGTCTTAGGCCTAAGGGGTCAATGACTGAGGTCACTGAACTCACCACATCAAAACGTGTCACCTGTTTCAATCAGGAGAGAGAATAAAAGACACTGCAGAGTAACTGATGGGATACAGAGTGCAAACATAATGAAAGCATTAACTAGAGGTGAGGTGGGAAATCAATGCAGTATACTGCTGTGATATTCCTTCACAACACCTAATCAATAAACTAATGATAATTAGCATCATTATTAGTTCAATGCCCTAGCAAATGCTTCACTATTTACAAAAAGAAGCCAATGCCACTAGTTTATTCATAAAGAGTTTTTCTCCTGATGGCAGAAATTACCATAACACATCTGCAAAGATCTAAAATACCCTATTTGCATTCAAAGTCTGTCTTGTGTTTTTAAAGCTTATTGCTTTTAAGAGCTAGCGAGAAACATCCAATGCAGTTTGTAATAAATGTGCCATTTAATGCACTCAAACCGTTTTGCAGATTTAGTTTAAAATAAATATTAATCTATGATATAATAAGTGCTGTCAAATGATTAATATTGATTAATCACATCCCAAATAAACGTTTTTCTTTACATAATATATATATATATATATATATATATGTGTGTGTGTGTGTTAAGTGTATTTATTATGTATAAATAAATACACATACAGTACAGCATATATTTTGAAAATATGTATTTACATGCACATATTTATATTGATACAATTTATATCATATATGAATATATTTAATATATAAATATATATATTTTTATATAATAAATATACACAGCACACACATATTAATATTATATAAACAAAAAACTGTATTTCAAATGCAATTAATCGTTTGGAAGCACTAAATATACAATATAATAAAGCTTGTGGCAATAAACTGCAACATGTCACAACAATGAATTGAAAATAATAGCAATATCTATCATAATAGGGAAAGTATCATGATGAAACTGTATTTTGGGAGACCTAGCAAATCCCTCTCCTAATCTTTATGCATGCACATATAATAAACACAGCGAGTTGTGAAGTATGTAGGTTATTGCAGGCTCTCTGCACCACTCTCTGCATTACAAATGCAATGCAAGATTGTACACAGAGCACACTAATTCTACTTTAACTAACGAGAAACATGCTAAAAGATATTAACATATATAACAGAGAGCAAAAGAGATGAGAAATACAAGTTCACAAAAGGACAAAAACGCATCCACGAGTCAAATACAGCAGCAGCCCGTGTTCTCCCTCCCTCTACCTCTATCTCACTCTTTTCATGCACTTGGGATACATGGGCGTTTTAATTGCTGGAGCATTACCGGGGCTTGCGCTTTGATCTCGGGTTGTGGAGAGAAAGGGGTTGCATGTGGTTCGTGGTGGTCTCCCATCATACCTTTGGATGATCACAGACTGCTTTCCATCGGTTGCCTTCCTGGGACCACATCAGCTGTTTTCCTACAGCCAGCTGACGACTTTATTAGGCTCAGACAATCGCTTGCAAATACCCTAGTGCGCTGCTCCATGAACAGACACACAAAAACGTACAGCTACACGTAAAGCCAAACGGGTGAAGAAAGGAAATGTTTCATGGACCGTGGGATTATATAAGCGCACACTTGTTGCCCTTATTTTTTTAAATGTTCTTTCTTTTTCATCCTTCAATGGTTTTGTCAATCCCACGGAGCAGGCAAATATTTCCCAGCCGCTAGTCTTGCAAGCTCAATAATGTGCTTGTGGAGGATGAGACATTTCATGTTACACTGAATTCAGGGCTCTGCTTTTCTGTGGGTCGGCTGCAGGAGTCAATCAGGCATCGATTTTTGCAGTGTACAGCTTTATTGTCAAAGGATTAATTGATGAAGTTTTCATTTGATGAGTCAGGTACAATGGATGCTCACAGCCGCGCTGAGCCGAATCCTAATTTCACACTTCCAATCCTTCAGGGTTACTTTTTCTTTTCACCCATTCTCAAGCTTTATCATAATCTATTTGTTTTAGCACCTGCTGTAAAAGAATCCCAGAATCCCATACATACACATACGCACACGCTAGATCACAAAACAAACATGCTCAGACAAACCGCCTGTGCCTCTTGTTTGCCAAACGAAGATGTTATGAGAGTACGCGCATGCGTCGTGTTCTGCAACACTTTCCAGCCCAAACAAAAGCCACTGTACCACTGTTCAGAGCGCTCGGCTTTAATTCCCCTGGATCAAAATGTTAATTAAATCTAAGGACGGGTTTTAAGAGATTCGGAGACAAGTGCAAAAAAAATGTGATACATGAAAGCATGAGAATGCAATGCTATTAGAGTATATAATGCACTGTGTGAACAATAACCGAGTGATAAATGGCACTGACTGTTGTCAGGTGTCAAGTGACATTCATTAATTCATACACCCAATAAATAAATTGTAACACTTTAAGGTCACACTTTATATTATGTGGCCTTAACTACTACTTACATAAAGAAATAAGTACAATGTACTTAATGTGGTCATATCGTATTGAAAAGCATTTTTGCAGATATTAAGGTGGGATACAGGAAAAGTTAGGGACAGGTTTGGTGGTACAGGTAGGTGTAAGGGTGGGTTAAGGTGTAAGGTATGGTTCAACGGTGTAATACAGGTATTTAAAAAAAATAATAAGTACAACGTAAAAACATATACACAATAAGTGTATCAAATTATTATAAGTGCATAGTAGGTAAAGATACCTAACATACAGTGGGACCCACTTTAATAGAGACCAACTCTCATTATTAACTAGTTGCTTATTAGCATGCTTGTTATTAACACATTGGCTGTTAATTAGTACTTATAAAAGCAAATATTGTATATGACCATGTTCTACAGTACACCCCCCTAACAAATACCTAAACTTAATAACTAACTTAACTATTAATAAGAATCAAATAAGGAGTTTATTGAGGCAAAGGTAATAGTTTGCTAATAGTGAGAATTAAACCTTAATATAGAGGGTGTCCACATAAATAAATGAAAACACAAATATTACTATACTATTACTATAATATGCACATACACAGCCAAACAGTTAACATACATAATACACACAAAGAAATGACATTGCTTGGAAATGTAATGGAATTGTATGTACATACTGAATGGAAATGCAATCAGATTAAAAATGACTGGGCATGTCAATGTTAATTTACTATCTACAGTGGCCTTTTCTTTCTTGTGACATATTCAATAAAACAAGCGGGCTATGACAGTCCACCTTTAGGCTCTGGTGTGGGACTGCAATGAGCTAACTTGAGTCAACAAATGCCTTGATTCCTCTCAGTCATACTTTTGCCATTATCAGTTTGGCTAAAACAACAAAACCAGCTGTGGCTGCATGGCTGGTAGAAAAAATGTCTCTCGGAGGAGTTAAAAAAAAAGAGAGAGAGGGAGAGAAATATATAGGCTTGCACATTGAATTCAGGCTAGTTTGCCAAGCTGCTGTCAGATGGGCTTCCAGCAAACCGCAATAACACAGCTTAGAAAAACTCAACACAATTTCGTGCTGTGAGAGGTTTTCCAATTGACTGTGGGGCCACCTGGATTGTGCGAATACACTTATTTGACAAGACACACAAAAATACAGAGACAAAGGAAGGGAATGTTGTAATGAATTTGAGAGTGCCGCTGAGTAAGGGGGGAAAAAGCAAAAGCGAGCAGCAATGGAACGGTAGCTAAAACAAACACAGCGTGATGGCAGGCAGGAAGCCGAGGACTAGCAGAGATTGGCCCGCTTGTCAGTACAGTAGAGCAAATCGACAGAACACACTGAAGGAATTGCACTGAGGGAGGCACTGGAGAGCGAGCCCCACATCTCTCCATGTCAGGTTATCCCAGGGATCTCCAACATTGATGGACACCAAATGCCTTTAGCAGAGACAGCCTCAGTGAGCTCCCCTACTGTTCTTGGAGGAACTTTGTGACTGATAGGCAGACCAGGGCGCCCATATCTCCAAGTGTCAAAAGTGAGGGCGAGTAAGGAAACAGAAGAAGCCGGATGATCAAGTCTGAGAAGACCTGATGGAAGGTGCCATGCACTCTTAATGGCCAGAAGGTGTCAAGTTTTGCTGTCGAACTGAAGACCCCGGCGAGTGGGATGGTTGGCAAACCGAGATGCTGATTACCAGCAGGTCAAAAACTTGAGTGAATTGTGGCAGGAGAACGGAGGGAAAAAAAAAAGTTACCACAAAGTTTTGGCTTAAAATAACAGAACGACAACTTTAATTATTTTACGAGAACTGTGAAGATTTTCCAATGGGATACGCATCATAGCATAGCAAGTTTCTTCAAGTGAGAAATAAGTGAAGAAATAGTTACTGTCGGTTACGAAATATCACATTCCTGCCGTGCCATCCCAAGGGGAGAAACTTTGGAAAAGGGCTGAAGTTAATCATCTCCCAAGGACAGACTATGATCCCTGTCAGATCATTCCCCGGTCTGCTGTGACCCTCACCCCATCTCCGCACACTCAATACATACCTTGAAGCACACAAGCGCTCACACAAACACACACTTCTCTAGAACATCTAGCTTGCCCTTCACAACCAACTCTTAATTTCCTCAGCTCCAAATGTACCATCCCCATGCCTGTAAGGTAAACGACTCTCCCAATTAAAGCTGGTTAATGTAAGTGCCCATCATGCCACTGGCTGCAATGGCAGACTTCATTTATGAAATCCAAGATTTTTTTAACCTTAAGCCTGGAGCAATGGACAGCCAAATGGAACAGCACTTACCCCTCAACCCCTGATAAAGTTATGCAACCATGCACATGGGGTGGGGGGGCCTTTCTTGTTTAAAAAGGATGAGGAAAAGACTAACAACAGAAGCAACAGGATTAATTGATGACAGCCATTTCATAAGTCTTACTAACAAGCTTTGAAACACTTTCTTTTTCTTGTCTTCCTAAAAAGAACAGAAGACATGACTTTGAGATCAACAGCATCTTCCGGCATTTTCTTTGTCCATTTACCCCTTAAATGTGAAGCTTCCATGAAAATACAGAGGGTTTAAAAGAGTTGTGTACCATTCATAATTAAATACAGAAATAACATTTCTGAATTTAAAACAATAAGAACTAAAAATTGTAACTAGGACTGAAGGCACACATAATGAAAAAAGAAATCATATAATTAAGGTTTGCGAAGACAATTAAACTTTTTTTTTCTTTAAAGGGCATTCCAGATAGACTTATGGCAGAAGAAAACTTATCCGTCATAGAAATTCTTAAAGTTTCAGTACAGTAATTTCTATTTTGTCATTCCAAATTCAGATTCCAGTTCAACATCCTGTGAAATGTGGCCAATTCAAATGCATGTTATTTACCAGCAGGCAAATTCTTAAAATCTTAATCTATTCACTGTTGTTCATTTCACATATAGAAAAGTGTGTGCAATGACTGAAACGATGTTCAAATTGGAAACAATTATTTAAAGTGAAGAGGTATTTCAATTAAAAACCATCCATCATAAGAGCTGGTAAAGTACAAGATCACAGAGAAAATTCCTGGAAGAGAAAAGAGGTTGAAAAAAAAAAAAACATCATCCAACAAGTGAAGGTGATAAAGTAGAATTCTATTCCAAAAGGTAATAGACAGTGCTGGAGCATGACCCAGAAAGCCAATTCACACACATCGAGTGCTGAAGTCACATGGTCTCAATCATTTTCCGCAGTGAATAAAGTGCTGTGCTATGTAAATCTTTCAGCCTATGCAGCCAGAAACTAATTAAGCCATTTGAAATAACATTGCAGGTATGTGTGTGCAATCTAGTCGAGCACTGCTGATGAGCTCTTCTAGGCCTGAGGCCAGCTTAAAAAATGTAAAAGAAAAGAAGCTGCCAAACTCTAGCTGAAAAAAGAAGCCTAAAGAGACTTGGTAACCTTCTTCAACAACAGCAAAATGTTATGCATTCCCTCTGAACACAAGATAAGAGATAAAGGAGTGTGTATTACAGAAAAGTGATGGGGCAACTGGATGAAGGTTTACAAACTACAGTGGAAAACAAGTTGCCCGTTACAGCCAAAACCAGGAAGCATGAAAGCTTGATAAAACATTGCAAGGCAGACAGACAAACCTTAAAGAAAATACACCAAAGCTCAGGGCGCTTCTGTTGATTATATGGGGGATGAATGCATGTTTCGGTGTTTAGGGAGAACAGTGCTTATTTTCCCATCTTCCAGAACCACAAAGCCATGCAGAGCAGCACTGCAGGGGCTTCATACCGCTTGTCGCTATCTTGGGAATTACAATGAACTATTTGCAGCCAAGGGTTGAAGAGCAAAGAGCCATCTTTCCCTGGCCCTGTTGTGTCTTCAGCTCAGATGAGCCTCGCTTGCGATTGTTTTTGTGTTCATACACAATTGTTCCCATGGTAGCCTCTAGCTACATTTCTGCACTGCAGAAAAGACTGATATTGTGGTAACCCAAAGGTGTCCGCAAATGGATGCTTGGAAATCAATCTGGCGAGAGTCATGACCACTAGGCAGAATAACAAGAAGAAAATAGGAGCAAGCTGAGGGCAAGGTAAAAGCTGGTTGACAGAATTAAACAAACCCTTGGGAATCTTTAAGATGTTAACCAAGACGTTAACCAAGCAATCTGGGTTTGACCTCACAGTCTTTCAGAAGAGCACATCTCAGGAACACAAAATAACATGATACAAAATCCATCCCTTCTGACAACAGTACTGTACATTATCACATAAAACAAGATGCTAACAGATATGCTAACTCAATTGACTCTATAAGTTTCCCAAAAAACACTGATCTCTAAAGTAACCCTTTCCAACCCTAAAAAATAAACAGGATGCCCACAGTCCACCACGTCCCTGCATGTCCCGGAAGTGGGTCAGCCTTGGAGACTCAAGCAATGCACTGCTTCCCTTTCTGTTAGAGATGACTGAGTCTGTGGCACCGTTGCACTCACAGGAGGAGGTTGAGGGCTTGACTGAGAGCGATTGGACCTTTCTAGGTCAGATCCCGTGACATTGCTCAGCTGGCAAAAAACAGAAAAGAGGATAAATAAACCAGCGGTGCCAGGGGAATGGAGCTACCTGCGGCACACTGCCTCTTCATGACACCATGGGGCACCGTACCTCAGCATCTGAAATTATAGTTGTGCTCTGCTTTTTATTTGTGTTCTCTTCATTTTTTTAATTCTTTCTCTTTTTTGCATTCTCTCTCCTGTAGAGGGAGATCAGCCTGTGGACTTCAAAGAGCGAGATGTGCCAGCACAGAGGATGGAAGCGGGGGAAAAAAGAGAAAGACAGAGAGAGAAAGAGAGGGAGAGAAAAAGAGTGGAAGAGGTTGGAACTGGGTCACAGGCACTGCAGTTGACTCATATTGGCCAGAATATAAGAGAGATCTTGCTCTTGTTCTATCTAACCACTGTAAAGTACATGGCACGGAAACATTCTGCATGTGCCACTTCTGACCTGCTGAATCGAGGTGCATCGAGGTGCATCAATCTGTCAATAAGCTTAATTGTTACAACCAAGCAAGTAAATTTGCTGTTGGCCTGGCACCATGGACCTCTTCCTACTTTCAGCAGGAGCCAGCTGTTTTAACTCAGTCCACAACACGTAAAGATAACATACCTTCGCTCATAAAAGGACACAATGTGGATAAGGAAATGCAGGCCATGATGCAAATGGTAATCCACCGAGGCCACTTTGACCCACTTGAGAAAAACAGTTCACACAGGTTTAGAGATTGCATAACCTTGCCAAATGCATTTCGGGATCTTATCATTCCATGTTTACACAGAGAGCAAAGCAAGCTGCATGGCTAAATACAGCATGAAAAAGCTGAATAAAAATGTAAGATACTATGTCTAGTGAGATGAGGGCAGTTGTAATTCATTGTGCTGAGAAGGGTTGCAAAGTCCTGTGAGAAAAGTGCAAGGTCATTTATGGGAGCAGTAAACAAAATCACATAAAAAGGTAATGTAAATTCATGCAATACGGGGGGAAAAGAAAACCGAAAATAAGGGTTGGGGCATTGAAAACCATCCTCTTGACTCTGAAAGCCAGTAAAGCTGAAAAAACAAACACAAAACAGCCCCAAAAGAACTAAACGGAATTTGGGCTCCAAGGGTGTGAAGGGAGAGCAAGGTCAGCGAGCAGAAAAAGCCGCAGGGGCAATTTGTCTGTACACGTTGTAGAACATGACTTTGTGACTACTCAGCTTCACTGTAAACACAAGTCGGTTAAAAGGGAAACTGGACGAGGGGTTTCAAACTTGAATAACTGCCCGTGAAGGACGAAGAAAACGCAGGATCACTTCTCTGGTCCTCCAGGAGGCTTACAAAGACACACTCTGTTTATCAGACTTGTAAGTTATCACCAGTTCTGTGCTGGAGCAGCTCAATAACATCAAAAGCAAGGCCATAGACGCTATCACGGCCACTCGTCCTCCACTACAACGACCCTCGATAAAGAGGCATAGCCGGAGCTGGTCCTCTCAGCCCCCTGCCACCCAACACAAGCGCACGCACACGCAGCTACACACATGCATACTGATAACAGACTCCAGTCGTGGAGGCATGGGGGGTTGGAAGTTACATCTCTCCTTCTTCCTGTGCTTTTGAGAGAGACAGGGTTGTTGCACTTCAAGGACCACCGGTGCTGCTTTCCCGCGACAGCAAAACAGTGCGATAGCATCTTCTCAGCCTCAGGAAGCTCTTCTCCCCTTCACTGGCTCTGCTGATGACATGCCTGTGTTGATTTCCAAACGTGGGATTGAGGGGTTGCCGTTCCGATGACTGACTACCTCGGGAGGAAGAGGGTGACAGCACATGACAGCGTACGGTGCGACTCGTAACCAAAAAACTTGACATAAGCGCAAACAAGTCAGCAGAGCTCACCAGAGTCCTGAGAGGGATAAGGGATACACTGTCAGCATATGCATGGGTAATGACACATAGCACTATGATGATGACATGGACGACTACAGACTCTGGTGCTGTTGTCAGGTTTAAATAACAGTGGTGGATAAGATAGAGCTACGTGAGCTTATAGGAAACACAGGGTATGTCAACACAAAGAAAAGGATGATGACATGTTTATGTGCGCTTTGGGTGTCACTACTCGAAGCAGACCTGATGACCCAGGGGTGGCACCGGATGACATAAAAGTGACACGAGTTAGTTGAGCGATAGACAACATCGGTGTTTCCCATTAGAGACTCCGTCCTACTTAAAGGTAGAGTTCACCCAAAATTGATGACGATTCTATCAGCATATGTACCTTATTTTGCAGCACAGAAAGTACATTATTTGTGTTACAAACCAGTGTTTATGTTTAGAATGATAAATTAAAATCGTACGATAGCAAAGACCAGAGAAAGTGTTTTTGTACATGTAAAAACAACTACAAGCAAATGACACCGGAAGCACATTCAACACAAATGGCTGAACACAAGCTTAAATAAAGTTACGTTCTTTTTAACAGGTTTGACATTTTTTAAAATACTGATTTTGTGCTTCACAGAATAAAGTCATGCGTACACATCCAAATCTTAAGCCCTATTAGGACAGGACTAGTTTTACATGGGGTCATTAGAGAAATTTGCTCTGATTTGTGATTTAAATTTTTTCTCATAAATCCTTGGTAATAATTCCAGAGCAAATCGCCTACTGTTTTTCAGCAAATTCAGTGATCCTCTGAGAAATCGAATTCCATCCGAACGTAAATGTCTGTGATTGCGACAATATTTTTTTCACACCACATTTCCTTGCATGTTTTGGCCAACGTGAACTACCATAGATGCTTTAAATGCGCACATTTTGTGTGCCATTCAATTTGGATATAGATAAGTTTAATAATAATAATAATAAAGAATCAGCTTTCGTGAACTGTAAGACTAGCTACAGTAAAACCAACGGCAGGTAAGATTCATCATCTTCATTGTTCAACTAAAAAAAATAACTATACTGATTTGTACTTTACAATGAAGCTTCATTTTTTTTCTAATTTTTTTAATAGGTTAACTGGCCAAATTTTGTGGAGGAAAAACAATACCACTCACTTCCTGTACCTTTATTTAAGACCTACAAAATGGGTTGGTTTATCACTGTCTACCAATGGACAACATGCACACTAATAAGCACACATATAAAAGCACAGCCCCCAGAAATAGGCTACAGCTCTCTAAATACAGCAACTAACATATTTCAAGCATTTTCAGGCATATCTCATAACTTCTCCAGCATACACCTTTGCAAACTTCTCACCAACTCTTTGCCAGTCACACATAAAAACACACACCCACGACCACCGTCACCACTAACTCCTGTTCATACACACACAAACTTTTGAGCAAACACTCATAAGCTCTCTCCCTCTGTCTCTCTCTCTCACACACACACACATAACACACACACACAAACAGGCAAAGGGGGAGCTTGAGGCAGTGAGGCACCTGGCAGTGGGAGGTGATTGAAAAGGCACTAGAAAGGTGTCAGTGCATCACTATAATTAGCCCTGTTGATCCTGCAGAAATCCAGGCCCAGGGTGCTGTTGCTGAGACACACACACACACACACACACACACACACAATCCCTGGGTGGAGTGAGAACTTGTGTGTCTGTACAGTTGACAGGAGGTGGCTTTGGGCCTCGTACTGGTGGAAATGTGTCTACACAGACACACACATACACGCACACACACTTGAACGGAGCACTTTTACTCCCCTGGGGGTCCGCTTATCAGCCGCAGTCTCTTAAGAGTATGTGCACTGACACTTGGCCTCATGTTAGTCTAAATCTAGTTCCTGAGCTATACTGCAAAGGAAAAGATGTCTCTCAAAGAGAATTTTTCTCTAAAAATAATTTAATACTGTAAAATTTATTGTGTGTATTTAGTTGTTGGGCGAGGTTGTATTACATGTACAAAATAGTTTTTCTATTAGGGATGTTCCAAAGCTACCTAATGTTAAAACTGTATAGTCAATGGACCTATGGTCTAAATGACTAGTCAGTTTTAAGGAAACCCTGTTTAATTATATCCTGGTTTAAGCTTATGTCCACAAAATACTGACTGAACCATATCTTTGCAATAAATGAATGCTAAAGAACATTACTTCAGTTGGATAAAATAAAACAAAATACAATAAACGCACTGTTTCTGGGTTCAAACCTCAACTCACTTCACTTGAGAATACTTCCTTCCATACCGTTTATGAGCACTGCCTAAAGCTAAAAGTTTTCAGACTTACGGTGTACTTCCCAAACACAAATTATGTATATTTATATTTATATTTTCATGGCCTGGCTATCTGAGTTTTCGGTGTGCAGGTATCACATTGTGAATGTATATTACTACCTTTTATTGTTTTTTCGTGCTATCTGATAGAGCATTTGAACACTGACGTGTGAAGTCAGACTTAACAAGCAGATATAGTTTTAATGTGTCACATTATTTGTTTCCAATTTAGACATGGTGTACTAGACGATTAGCATGCTCAATATGAATCCAATTTAAACAACTTATGATTAAAATATAACATTTTAACAATAAAATTGTAGACAAACTTATCACTCAAATACTGAAATGCTGCTGCACATTACTTTTTTGACCCCATTACATAAATTAGGGAGTCTTCTGGTTTTACTAGGTGTAAATTTAAAGTTTATACTATCATCCTAACCGAGGTCCTAATTTTTGTAACAAATAAATTACTGCTTCTATTACAAAACTTATTTAAGGAACCGTCTTCTTTAGTTTCACTAATTTAGAGCTATATTTTGTGAATAGCTTGTAGCTATATTCACAAAGCTGTCAAAAATGGCAGTACTTTGTATTCTGGAAAAGTACAAAGTAGCTTCCTTAAAACTTATTTATAGTAGAGAGAAAAAAGCTAAATAAATGCTCAAATAAACATCCTAAGACGTTTTAAACTGCGTATTGAATATGAGAAATAGAGTGGCCATCAATTCACAAGTACTTCCTGTCCATCCAAAATTCACCAATGACCTTACGTTGGCACGAGTGTAAAGCAAAAGTATGAGCAGCTGCTTGAAAAGTGACACATTGAGACCAGCCATGTGTCTGTCCACAGTAATCTCAGCTCTTTAACCCTGGGGAGTGCCAGGAAGACACCGCTAAGAGATCCTACAGTGCCAGTGACTGTCATGTGAACGTGACTCGCCCTGTTCAAGTGGGACTACCCAAGTCAGATTTCCATTGCTGAGACCTCAAAGCTCTGGGACTCCTCCAAAAGTCAATTAGACACTTTCAGTCAGGTTTAATATCACTTTTTTTGACTGTCCACAAAAAAAAAAGCCCACCAAGGGACTGATCCTGGCAATGACAGAGTTTGGCTTCTTTATGCTTATGGAGAGGTTGTCAGTGACTCTCAAGGACACTTGGAGTATGTGTGTGTGCGCGTGTGTCTCGGAGGGGAAGCAGGTACGCCTGTCGGAGCGTCTGGCTGCTCCCGGAGCACAGGGGCTTGGTGACATCGCCCGAATGCTGATGTCTCCCCCACGCTTTCACCCGGCGACGCCACGGCTCCCACTCTGACTTTCAGCCAAGAGAGCGAGTGACAGGTCTGCACACACACACAGATTTGTTTCAGAAGCTTGCTTTTTTCCCCAGGTCTCAGGAGCTCATTCACAGGTGGTGGTAATAGAGCTGAATATTTCCTGACAAAAACCTCTCTTTCTCTGGGCGTCTGTCTGACAGTTGTGTGTTAGCAGAAAAGGAGGTCAGTGGTGCAGCCACTAATTTAACCTTTGAATGTGTAATTCTGACACTATTTAGCGTCTTTGGTTAAAGACGCAGACATAAACAAACCATTGAAGATGGTCAAGCTTAATATGCTTAGTCACTATAAGCCATATGTAGGGTGACATTGCTTCTGATTCAGAATAAACCTTTCTTAATATCATTCACGTGGAAAACAGGTGTGCTGTTTAATAAATGTTTTGGATGATGAATAGAAAGTATTTATTTGAAATGGATTTAATTAAGATTTAATTCAATACAATTTCATTTAATGAGGTCCAATTCTCGCTAATTACTACAACTGTTGCTTCAATAAATTCATAATTTGCTGCTTATGAATAGTTTTCATTCATTAGGGATGTAGCATATGGTAATAAACAGTCAGTATGTTAATAATATGCATGATAATCATCAACTAGTTATTAGGTGTTACCTAAATGTCTTTATTGTAACCTTTGACAAATTGAATGCATCCATACTAAATAAAAGTATTAATTTCTTTACATGCATACATAAATGACAAAAAAGAACAAATAAATAAACACCCATAACTACTATATATATATTATCGTACTTTCTATTTTCTGACATATGTCAGGAATATGTATTATATGCTTCTTGTTGCCTTAATGCTTGCATTCACAGTAGTTTTAGTTAAACACTCAACTGAAAACTACAGTTGGTGAGAGTTTTACCCTTAAAACAGAAAAATAAAAATAATTTATTAATAAAAAAAAATAAAAAAAAATGTGTGACCAATTGTTTCTACAGCTGTCATTTAAAGAGACAGAATAAGTATGTTTTCGTATCAAAACCAATGAGAATTTAGTGTTAATCATAGCTACAGTTGTAATAAACAAGATCTTTGTTTTATATACGCAAAAAGCTTTCACATCATTCATACTGCACATTCAAGCAATTCAGATGCTAAAAAGCCAATATCTTCTGAACCAGTCCGCCTTCTAAAGAGCTGTGTTCATAAAGGAGCGGCAGCTATTCAAAACATTTGGAACGAGGCCATGCGGTCCATCTTCATTATCATGCACTAGCCTTATGGAAGCGAAGGTCTCTGGACATCTGAATGTTAGCCAAAGGTCCTTGAGAACAGCCATCCCTCTCCCATATTTATTATCATTTTCCAGTAATGCGGGGTGAACAAAAAAAACACACACATTCATTTGTTCTTCTCTTTCATTGAACCACAGAATATGGCCAAGACCCAGTTAACCCCTATTTGGGCCAACGGTTCCTCCCCATCGATCAAACTCTAGCAAAACGGACCAATTTGCCCATAGAGCAACTCTGGCATGTTTCTTTTTCTTTTTTCGCAGCTAGGTTGAACTCTGACCTCCTGAGCGGTCCTCCACGGATATCTGTATGGCTTCATTTTGGTTTCCCCCATAAACTCAATTTCCTGCAAAAACTTTGGCGAGTCTGTTACCTTGACCTCGGCAAAGCACAGAGGAGAGGACGGCATGAAACATTTTACAGATCCAGGACAACAGAAGAGCCCTTAAGACTGCCAAGAACACAAGGAGAAATTCTAATCGATACGTTGGTATGGGCAGCTTTCATTTGAGGTCGGATTTCTGCTCGAGTACATTGTTAAAAGATTGATATACAGGACAATAAAAAAAGAACTCTATTAATAGTACTGGGTTATATTTTATACCGCTCTCTTCCCTTCCCTCTCTGTCACACTCACACAAACACTTCATTCAGCCTCAGAGAGTCGTCCCATGGAGAGAATGAGCGAAGACCTACCTCATACACTGCCACAGGCATTGTATGAGAGAATCTAAACAAGGCCATTCCATTGGGACATTCACACACTGCCCGCAGCGCAGAACAACCTACTACACACACCTCGCCGCCTGCCTCTGCCATCATATCATCAGTTCATTTTGTAGCAGAATCTAATTAATGAGTGAATGGTCCCCAATAATGGTTTTCTTGCATTGGTCCATTAAAGGTTTTAAGCTCGCTTACAAAAATAAAATAATGTAGCAATACTGTGGTCTCACGTGGTATTACTACTGTACTGTGGTCAATGACTTGACGCCTTTTTCACCCAGATCTACTAATACATTAAACATACATGAATTAACCTCTTCCAAAATGCTTATAGTTTTCTTATTTTAACTGAAATTCAGTTTGGTATTTTTGTAACACATATAACAATATCACAGTGATGAAAGAAAATTAACACATTTTTTTGCAAGTACGTAGTAAGGCGCCATTTTTCTACAATGGTTTCTTGGAAAAGACTTATATTGAACAAAATTTCCTCACTGCTTATCAATATTTGAAGGAAAAGTTGTCTACAAAATTCATGTTGTGCCACCAACATGCAGTAAGAAAAACCGAAACAGCAAATATTACAGAGAGGACTCCTGAAGACCCTTCTACCTCTCATAAAATTTCAACATTTAAAATTGAATAAAACAAAAAATTATTAAAACAACTTTAATGACAGGGTGGTAGGACTACACAATAACATAAAGGTATAAAACATACTCATTTGATAATCACTTATTACCACTGCATATATTTTATTAATGTATCTTAAATATTAATACAATACATACACACACACACATTATATATATATATATATATATATACATATATTGCTTCATATGTTTTTTAAATTAAATGCTCTTTGATATTTTATAAAAAACACCGTTATTACCATAGCATTTTACTAATACACCATCCCCTTTCTATGATATCATCCCACCCAAAGTGATGGCCCATAAATCTTTGAGCTGTGATGTGAGCAGCTTGTCTGATGGTCTAGACAGCATCAGAACAATCTCTGGTGGGATACGATGAGCGAGTGACATTTGAATACATTTATGCATGTGTATATAATGAAAAACATCTTGCTCTTAGGTAAGATGTGTCTGTGTGAAAATAAGATGACACAGAGCTATATGGATGAGCATCTGATACCTATTCTGACTGTCAGATGAAGCTACGGAGGTGGGGCGAGTCAGACAAAATTAGGCGGCAATCAATAAAAACTGAAGGCGCTCTCAATGTTCACATCTGCAAAGAGAAACACCAGCTCATAAACCCAGCCTCGTCTGCAACACACCTCACCATTAGGACAATTAAATGGCAAATAAATCTTTTAACATCTAACGACATGGCAAATCGCTCGTCGGAGAGTGAGAGAGCGGTGAAAACCGTAAAAAAGGGAAGCAGAAGAAGCCACAGCCAGTTCGCCGATGAGACTCTGCACAGTTAAGACTGGGGAATAGGGCACAAAAATAATGTTTTCTCCTCTTTCTGATCAATTTTTAATTTAGCCCAGCTTGCCTGCACTCTTCCCGGGCTGGGGTGTGGTAATTATTGCATTTTATTGACAGCGGTGATTCCCGCAGGGGGCTATTTAAAAGAGTTTTAACCCCAGAGCAAGTCGCTCCCTCACATGGCCCTTTGAAGGTGTCAAGTTCATTGATTTTAACTGCAGGAAATGCTGCACCTTCCAGCAAGATGGAGAACGCTTTACCCCCGTGCTGGGGCACAGTTACCCCCAGTATCCCGATGCACGCTTCTATATCTAGTTAACGTCATGGAGGGGCACCAGTTTCCCCCCGCATACAGGAAGCGTAACATCTCTGATGCTAAAGGCTAGCCCTTAGCGAGCTAACTATGGATCGACTGATAATCATAAATGCAGAAGAAGAAAAAAAAACAGGTCCCCAGTCAGTAAAGAGAAGGGGAAAAAAGGAGGCAGGAAACTTAAGGGATTTCAGGCAGAGAGGACAGCGATGGCATACAGTATCACACCGCATCTGCAAATGACAGAGGGAGAGAGGGAGAGATAGTGAGCCGATTTTGAAAAAGACATCAATCTGGTGAAAAAAAAGCAACATGACAGAAATTAAACAAGATTCCTGTGTTTGAGTTTGCCCGCTTCCCGGCCCCCTTTCAGCCTCCCATTGAAATTCTGGGCAGATACAAACCCCTAGGCTTTTGACACACTTTTGAAAACACCACACCCCCTCTTTCTTTCTAGCAAGTCTCCAGAGTCGCTTCTAACTGACTAACAAGAACAGGGAGGGGGGGAGGGGGGGATATGGATCTTATTTTTTATTAAAGACTTTATTCTTAATGAAATGCAGTTGCCCTTTTTATTCCTTTTTCTGACGTTTTCTTTTTTTAAGCAGGCAACCGACTGTCAGCAGCAAGGGGAGGTTTGGGATATGAGTGTGTGTGTGTGTGTGTGAGAGAGAGAAAGCTATATGGGGGTCGATTTGGGTCAGGGAGGAAGGGGGTAGAGTTTACAGAGAGGGTTCGGGTCAAAGCAACAGCAAAAACAAACATACAGGCCAGAGACTGGAGCAGAGAAAACATAGATAAGGAAAGAACAGGACAAAGGAAAATAGATTGGAAAATAATAGAATTGTGACAAGAGGATGAGCGATACTTTTTGGGATAGCATACTACTTTTGCTACTTTTATGCAGTATGCATGTCAAAAAATGCAAATTTTTTCTACGTACAGATGACCGGCTGCATTTGAAGGAATATATCCTATAATGCAACAAGCTCGCGCTGCCAAATCTACCAATTGAAATCTTCCAAAACTGGATTAAAGTGACAGTAAAGACATTTATTGTAATGTTACAAAATATTTCTATTTCAAATAAATTATGCTATTTTGTACTGATTTCCACAAACAAAATATTAAGCAGCACAACTGTTTTTAACATTGTTTTCAAAAGTAACAAATGCACCGAATAAGCAAACTGATTTCTTAAGGAAAAGAAAAATGAATGGCTGCAAAAAAAAACAAAGAAAGCTTTGATACCACATGAATAATTTTAACAATAGAAACCACTTATTTTTAAATAACAGCAATATTTCACAATATTTATGTTTTTACTGCATTTTTGATTATCAAATGCAGGCTTGGTGGGCAAAAAAGACATAATACGCTTTTAAAAACAAACCCTGAACTACTGTATGTAGGTGGCTATGTTTCATCACAGTATAAGAATTATAGATAATATAGCTTAACAAAGTATGCAGTACGCAATCATTCCTTTCCAAACATACTGGAGTCAGAAAAAGAGGAGAGATAGTGGGGAAAAAAATCCTGCAACTGTATATTACAGATAAGTAAAATAAGATTGGATGGGATAACATGGATGAAGAAAACTGAATAAAGTAGGGAACGAGTGAGTGAACCTGCGAGGGAGAGGGAGGGAGGGAGAGGTGTTGGAAGAGTTGCAGTATATTTATTGCCTCTGTCAAGAGCTCGTTTTCACTCATGCTTCCTGAGAGCCACTAGAGGGAAAAAGATCTCAAGCTTTCTGCATCAGAGAGACAGAGAGAGAAAAATCCTCTCACCTTTCCAGTCACGTCCTCGCGTTAGCCTCGGCTACATTTTGGCTGGGTCAATGTCAGAGTAACTGCAGGCTTAACCAAGATGCTCTGAGTGAGCAATCAATCCAGCTCTGTCAGAGAGAGCGCGACCGAGACCAGACGAGAGCAGAGGGGTATGCTCAAACGAGGTTAAATCAACCATTTGAAAATACTGCAGCAAACAATACATTTACCGCACACCGGGCACGTGTCCTTGTATTCGCATAAACACTGAGCTAGTTTAGGCCAGTGGTCTAAACTGGTCTTGTTTTAGGGGTCACAGATCACCCACAACAGAGCTTGAATTCTGACCCTGCAATACGAGTGAAGTCAAAATCCCATAGTGTTTCGTTTCTCCAGCTTTTTCGTGCTCTCTTCTGCTTCTGACAGGTCACAAGGTAATGATTGTGCTACCATGATGCAACAGGCAGAGCTGTCGGCTGTCAGGAGTTAAACTCATGAAGGAATAAGCTGTCATTAAGCAAGCTTGCTTTCTTTCTCAAACACACACACACAAGTTCATACGCATTCGCTCTCTCTGCAACCGAGCTGTCAGACTCCGGCCCTGTTTCCCAGCGCTGCCACGACGGCCTTCTGTGGACACCCATAGTCTGTCACACGCTCTCCACTGTGGGAATAATACACAATCTTCTCTTACACAGTAGCACGTAGTCTGCGGTTTGTGACCAGCTAAAGTCCTGCACACATGCAGCAGCTGGATCAACAGTTATAGAGTTTCTCTTAAAAACGTAAAATTAATGGTCATGCAATGTTTCCTTCATCTCATTACAACACATTAACATTTTACACCAGTCCCAAACTTTTATACTTTTGAATTATATAATAATAATTTATATTAATGAATTACATAAATACACTACCAGTCAAAAAGTAAAATTGTTTTTTTTTTTAAATACACCATTTTTTTTAAAGAAGTCTCTTCTGCTCACCAAGCCTGCATTTATTTGATCCAATTTACAGCAAAAACTGTCATATTCTGAAATATTTTTACTATTTAAAATAACTGCTTAACATTTGAATATTTTTTAAAATGTAATTTGTTCCTGTGATTTTAAAGCTGAACTTTTAGCATTATTATTTCTGTTACATGATCCTTTAGAAATCATTCTGAGATTCTAAATGTACTGCTAAAAA
>JAUMHR010000049.1:13836661-13849963 GCA_032361145.1 Enteromius fasciolatus
TTGTGAACAAATTAACCATTAATTAATGCTTAACTAATGCATTATTTTGGACCCCTATTCTGAAGTGTTACCAAAGTATTTATTACCTGCATGTTATTTAATTGTATATATTGTATATCCATACATTTTTTCACATGGTATAAAAAGGTTGAATGTATAAATGAATAATGCCATAAATAGATTTAATTCAATTAACTTCTATTAACTAAATCAAATAAATATTTGGCATTACAGCTTTTGGTAAAACAGCTTCTGTTCCGAGGTACACTGGCCCATCATTTTTCAGGTAGCTTTCCAGGTAGTTTTTTTTTTTTCTTCATCTTTGAGACGGTGCAACAGTTCTTCTGGATTTAGTCGGTCTCAGTTTGTTCTGTTACTTGATGTCATTAAATGAAATAGAAATCTTTTCTAAGAATAATGTCTTTAGTTTTTTTTATCAAATGAATGCAACCTTGCTGAGTATAAAATATTAAGTAAAGTAAAATAAAGTAAAGCAAAACAAAGACTTATAAACGGTACTACTCTTATTTTTAAATACATTCCTATTAATACAATTCTATTCCACCAAAAATTACAACACTGAATAAAATAAACAAACTGGTTTTCAACAGTTCTAAATAGATTTTTGAGAAAGACAGGCCCATCGATTCTACTGGTGACACAGAGGAATAATAAAGCCTAAAACCAGTGTTAAATCTAATAGTGACCTCTCTGATTGCCAATGCGTGAAGCTAAATTACTTAAAGCATATACACTTAACCCAAATAGCCTTGAGGCATCATACTTTTGCAATTACCCTAGCGCATGGCTCCACAAAAAGGAAAAAACTGCTTTGAAGATAAAAGATTGCATAAGCACTTTCATTCCCCTCATTCTCAAAGCTCCAGCACTTTTTGCACAGTTAGCAGGTGATAATTCCAACATGGCTAACTCAGAGAGTATTACACTATTCGCTTTCATCGTTAGCTGTTCAACAACATGTACCACTAAAAGGCCGTATATCAACGATGAACTCCGAAAGCATGGCCGCTCCTTTGAGATAGGATGGGAAAGAGAATTAGAAAGAGAGACAGTGGAAAGAAGACAGGGGGGGGGGGGGAGAGAGAGAGAGAGTGCGCTAGTGTAAAAAAAAAAAAAAAAGAAAGAAAGAAAAAGAAAGAACCTTTAAAAATCAATTATGCATTCACAAAGGGGTGAAGAGAAACACTACTACCAGAAGTGCCTAACAGAAGGAAGAGGGGATCTAATGAAAGCAACATGCAGTGGAAGTTCAGCTCCATCGTCTTCATAACACAAGCTCTCTGAGGAATATCCCCCTTCAACTTATTCTCCCTGCTTTAACCTGGCATAATTAGCATGCTTTCTCGATTTTTAGCTTAATGAGGTATACATAACCTTGGATTTCCAGTAATGAACAAGCTGAAGGCGGACTGGGAAGACGTCATCAAGCCACATGATTTTGGAAAGAAGGAAAGAAAAAACACTCATTTCAAATGCCTATGTATTTTTGTAGGGATATCTCATTAGATCACTGATTAAAAAAAAAAAAGAGAGAGGGGGAAAAAAAAGCAGTTTCCACAGGTACACTATCACGTCCCATTATTTGAGAGAGGAAGAAAGAACTGTAAATTATTGTAAATATTTATCCATATCTAGTGAATTAAAACTGCAAGTACTCTTGACAGAATTTGACGTATAAATCTTATAAATTATTACAAATTCATAAAATAATAGTAACAACAACAACAATAATAATAAATCATTTTGATGTTCGTTTAATAATTATTCCAAAACTCAAATCAGGGTTTTAAAATATATTTACATATGTCTAGTTGGTATTTGTCTCATATAATATAGTTTAACCATCAACTTTTTGTTTTATATCCAATCAGAATTATTGCCATCACTCAAATCATTTGAACTACATTTACACAGATCTGAATTTGGCTCATAATAATGCTTTCTAAATGCTCTGCACCCCACTTGCTGGTCTTAGAACCTATTTTGTATCCTATTCGAGCAACGTGACACAAACCCTACATTAAAAAGCTAACGTTCAGAACTATGCATAAGCTCAATGGTCATTTTACATTCATCTCAGAAAGCAGGGAAAAGAAGTTACAAAGTGAAACTTTCTTCTAAAATCAAATAAAAGTGATACTCTTCACTGAGAGACTGATATAAGGTATTCCAGACGCTAACGGGAGGCGTTTTAGAGAGAGGAGCAAGGTTATGCAAATGTAGCCGTCAAACAGAGCACAAGGCTGAGTAAGTCACTGACAGCCCATAGCATGCACAACTTGTCCATTCAGCTGCCACAGACTCCAGAGACTCTGAAACAGACAGCGCTATCACAGCCTGCTGCCTGCTGTCAATATCCAATGAAACCCTCTGCACACTCCTAACGCATTCAAACCTTCAGAACCACAGACACGATACGAAATTATGTTATTAAAGTACAAGCCCAAACGCTATTTGATGGTCAAGACGTGTCATAGTGTGAAATAATTTACTGTGTCGAAAAAAAGTTTCAATTAAAGACAAGCACAAAGACTTACGCTCATTGAAGGCATATTCAAACTCCTCCAGAGTTTCAGGAAAGTTCAGCGGAGGTTCGTCTTTTTTCATCAGCTCGTCTAAATCTATCCTGGAGAGTAAATCTAGAAAACGAAATATAAATAAATAAGAACACTAAACATCCCTCTTAAAATGTGTGATTATTTAATTTCTACTTGCATGTACTGTATGCATGCATTTACAACTGCTGGCTTTACCTTTTAGTGCAGTAGTTTTTTCTTTTTCTTCTTGTGCCAAGAGCTGGGCCATAGTTATCCAAACTAAACAGAAGAGGAAGAAGATGCTGGCTCTGACAGGCATGGACACACCACTATAGAAATATTACTGCATGCCACCCTGATCAAGAATAAATAGATATATATAAACAAACAAACAAACAACAAGCTTGCAATGCTATGACCTTTTCATGTTACAGCACCATCGCAAAACGTGTGCCTTAGTTGCCTGTAAATTCATTAACATGAATGCATATAACGCATTATAGAAATTTCTATTAATGCATAATAAAAACGTACAATGTAATAATAACAGTAACTATAACAGTTACTAAATTATAAAGCAGTGATATTCAAATATTTCAAACATTAGACTGATTGTCAAACTGCTACAAAGGTGTCAATTGACTTTTGCAATTAAATCACACAACATTAAGGCATATGATGACATATTATCAAGCATATTAAGTTTCAATTTATCAGTTATACCATGTTTTAATAATATTAAACCTGCCAATAACAATCAATAATGTATGAGACAATTGCTGACTTGCTGGGCAATGTTGCTTTTAAAGTTTCTAGCTACCGTTAATGTTACCGTTCTGATGTGAACGCTCACTTCTGTTCTGCGTGTAAGCAGTCAAATGGAAAAGTCATTGCGTCGTATCTAATCGTGCTTTAATGACACTGCACTCTGATCTGACAGGTCAGGATGTTTTTATGGTGGTAACTAGCATTAAGCTAACAGCTTGGTTCAAGTTTAAAAGCAAGCGTGCTAAAGTGAGAGACTCCCATCTGAATCTCGGTGTCTGCATTTCGAGAAACACAGTGAAAGCAGCGATCTGCTGTCAGCGACATGATCGGAGCATGTAAACATAGTAAAAGACTCCCTGCATGGACCCCAGCCAGTGTTTATAAACAACTACTCATCACACAAATGGAGGAAAAACTCCACAAAGCGCAGCTAGGTAAAGCAGCGACGCGGACCATCCTGCTGAAGAGCTAAATGAAGACAGTGGGAGAGGTAAATACGTATTTGCATGCATGTCGCTCCGCTCACGTACCATAACAACAAGCACATGTGAGATTTCACACATCCTGCTTCCTCCTTCTGCCAAACAGGAAGACACGCTTCCGTCTCCTCGGAAACGGAAGCGTGTTACACGCGTTCCAGCTGATTGGCGGGATTTAAACAGACAGCGCCGCTTTTCACACAGACACGTAAGAGCGGTGCTAAATGTACGGATATGATGTACAAACGTTTCCATTACAGTAATAGGCATTAAACTAAAGCTAATGTTTGTATTATACATAAAACACAGTTTACAGTGTGACATTTCATTAAGACGTTAAGTTTTTATTTAATTTATCTAGATGGAGTAAAATACTGAAAGTGACATTTAAGTTTAAAAAATCAACACACATATATAAAGACATAACTTTTTTTTTTTTTTACTAATACCTGAATAAAAAAACAACAACATAAAAATACACACACACATATATATATATATATATATTGGTGTTGTCAAATGATTGATGTTCTGTTTATATAATATATGTGTGCACTGTGCATTTAAATATTCAAGACAAATATTATAAATACACGTAAATATATTCGAAATCTATATACAATACAGTATATACAAGCATTGCCTGAACTAAACTAAACTAAAGAACACCACCTGTAATTTTCCCCTTCCAGCAAATAATGCCACAAAATCATTTTCCTCATAACTGTTTTTTTCAATTGAGCATGCATTTAATACAGAGTGGATCAAATCACTTTTCATCAAAATTGAGATTTATTAGAGTTCACAGTGTTTTTTTTGCTTATTACTGATATGCAACTGTAATTTTCACATCCATTAACAATCTTCTTAGCTGCTAGGTACACTAGGTACGCTAGGTTCTCCTGTTATGCAGTCACTGGGACTTTGCTGTGTTTCTTGGCTTGTGTCGAAGTATATTTCCTTTAACTGATCCACCAAAATCTTTTCTTCGCTCTCCAGTGCTGCAGCATCTTGCATCTCCCACCTGCATTTCACAAACACAAAAACAGAGTGTGTTTAGCCAGCTCTAGAAAACACTGGTAAAACACAGATCTACCTTCCAGCATACAACTACTTTACAACTTCACGGTCAATCTCTTGTGGGCAATATTGAGTATACAAAGATGTAAAAGATAACATTTTACACATACTGTATCAGCCTCAGGTACAGTAGAGCTGCCAAAGTTCGTTTACCACTTCTTATTGCATACTGCATACAGTCATGCAAGAGCTGGATGAAATCAGCATCTAGTAGCCAGGGTATATGGACTTTTTATTAGTCTGCCCGGATATTAAAGACTGGAATAAACTATTCTTGACTTTTGCTTAGATTTGCAGTCTTGAGAGTGTGACCAGTCAGAGATTTTACAGAAAATCATGAACACTGGGTGATTTTATAAGCTTCAGATAATGATTCCATTCATATGGATATAAACCATGTTTGATATTTAGAGAAATATTTTGTAGAACACATTTGTCACGCGTTTCTTTAAAACAATTTTTTTAAGGATCATGCGGCCCTGAAGTCTGTGGCTGATGAATGGCTTCTGAAAATTCACCATTGCTTTTACAAGAATAAATTACATTTAAAATACATTCAAATGGACATTTTAGGTTTTTACTGTATATTTTATTAAGTAAATGTGTCCTTCAGCATAAAAAATACTTCTAAATGCTGTAGAAGTATTGTTCACTCTTGATAACTAATGCTGTTAACTAATGAACCTTATTGTAAAATGTTGCCATAACTTCTTTCAAGAACTTGAAAAAAATATCAATTATTCTTACCATACTTTTTGGTAGCCTACAGTATGTCAATTAATTTATTTTCTGGACAGCCAAATCACAATACCTACAAACATTCACAAAATACTTTTACTACATACTTTTTTCCCCTAAAGGACTAGCATGTGATAAAATGTTATGTGTATGTATATGTATACACAGAACTGAAAATTAGACTTTGAAACAGTTTAATAAATGGTTTAACATGTTTCTAAGTGTAAAAAGAGAAGATAATCTATAGTGCCCAATAACAGCCATTATCTGTATGCCGATGCTTACAGTATTTCCTCACAGCAAAGAGTACCTTTCAACATCACACAATTGTATTTGTTACAAAGTGTGTGCATCCCTCCTTTTATCTTTCTCCATTTGAGGTGAAGGCACCTTTTCAGATGATGATGTATAGTGTCCATATATTCCGCAGTGGTTCAAAAGCCTTTCAAAGGACTTGGTCTGTGCGTATAAAGGAGCTTGCGACGTGGCCGCATTGATTGAGCTTCCACCTCAGTCATTGTGAACGTGTCGCTATCAGACAAGCTCTTTTCTCCTCTATGGATGGCTGTGTCACTGTGGTAATTACAGTCTATATGGGGAGGATTTGTTTATGTAAATATGTGCGTTTGATGCATGGGGCCCTCTCGGGCATGTCTCCTTACAGAGCGGCGTCTCTTTCCTCCTGTCAGAGTCACCTTAACAGAACCACTGGGCCTGAACCTGACAGCAACAGCTCGACAGATGAGTGTGTGTGGGGTTTGCGCATTTATTTTCTGTCGTCTCTCACTTTCTTTTTCTCCTGCATTGGTGGCATAGAAGGATTGCAGTCCTTGGGCAAGGCCCTGGGGCACCAGAGTCCAGAGACACAATTATGAGATAAAATGCCCAAATAACAATGTACAACAAACTACAATGTATTACAGCTAATGCAAAACATCAACTCTTTGATAAGGAGTTTAGGAATGTGTATATACATACATATATATATATACACTTTCTTTGTATGAAAAAAAAGTTGCATGTCTATCTACTGTATATCAACTGCCAAACATCTGCTGCAGCATGTTTTCAGGCTTCTCAGCTGGAAGCCTTGACTAGTCCAATTGTCCGTCTTTTATTGGTGGAGCAGTGTAACAATTGTTCTGCTAACATTTAATATTGAAATTAAGACATTTCAATGGAATCAAGGATTTTGCGATGGGTACTGTAAAAGTAGTGTCGCACCAAATCTGATTTATTTTTGCATCAAAATGCAGAAACTGGAAGTAAAATTTTCATTTAGCCACAAAACCAAAACAGAAAATGAAGTATATATATATATATATATATATATATATATATAACAGATATCATTTTAAAACAGCTTCACGGTATCAAACAGGGAAGTAAAAAATAATTATGTAGATATCAAAAATGAGGTAAAAGTGTCGTTAAATTCCGGTCAATTCTATAACTGTGTAAAATGAATGGATTACAAAACAAGTTTGATCCAGCAGCAGTGTCTTTATTCAGCACCAGTCATGTGAGTGTTGATTCATTTCAGCTCAGCATCAGTGTTGATGTTGCAATATTCATGAATTATGCACACATTTGATTAAACAATAAAGCAGCTCTACAGAACACAATGTCATCGTTGTTTCTCTCAATTCAGTTCAAGTTCTGAGTGTCAGTGCCGTCAAATCGATATCACTGAATATTAATTGCCTTTTAGACCACAACTAAGCAGTCCAACGACAATGGTAGTAAAAAAAACTAAAATGTGAGCTGTGGTTTATACACTGTTACTTAGACAATAGTCAAACAACGGATGCAATTTTTTGGCCTTGAAATTTCACCACAAGACTGCACAGGAAATACATGCACACTCTGAAGTGCCAAAAGGAAACAACCCAGGCAAATGTCAAACGGCCTCAGTCTCTCATCTCTGGTCAGTCATTACTTCGGCGCTACAAACAAATAACAAATAATGAAGAACACATGGAAAACACAATATTTACAAATGTCAGGGACGTGCCGAAATGAACAAGAGAGGGAAGGCGAGGGTCGGGGAGGAAGAAGTGAAGACGCTAAAGGTTTTTTCAATGTTTAATTTTCAAATAGGATTAAGCAGAATGACATTTAGCTGAAGGTTACTCGCCCGGTGCTTGCCGTCGTTGTCTTAGCTGATATTGATATTCAGGCGGTGGTCTGCAGCTTGTCAGTGAGACAAACATGCTTGATGAATGAGAACGCGAGCCACAGGGAAGTGTTAAGTGCAAATTTGAAACTGGGTTGAGGTTTTTTTTTTTTTTTTTTTTTTCAGGAGAGAATATGTAGATGCATGGTAAAATTACCTAGTAAACACCTCAATAACTTCCGCTTGTGTCCACCTATGATGTTAAGAGCATATATCTTAAGTACCTCCGTTTATCAATGTCAGAGAAGAATCTCCAACTTTTGGGCGTACAGTATGGGATGCACACCTGCAAAGAACGGTAGAAAATCAAAATGTGTCAAAGTAAAATTTCTCATTCAGGTCATCAATCAAAAAGTACAGGTGTAATACCGTCGAGCCTCGTCTGGGTTTTTCACTACGTGACAAGACGTGGTAATAAGTCAAACCTGAGCCTCTTTTTCATAGTAGTGAATTTCTAACGTGTCCTCACTGAGTCTCCAGTCTTTTAATGTTTCCTGACAAATACTAAGTGTCAGGCGGGTAATTCAGCGGGCTTCTCTATCTTAATAAGCCCGGTGTGATGTGGTCTTTCAGTCTTATTGCGCGGCTCATTTTTCATGCATTAATACCACTCTTGCTGACTCTGCTCTTCCTCTGCATAAAGATCAGTCTACACGCATTATGAGCCATATATTTACAGATTCCATATAGTCCAGCAGAAATCCGCTCGCTGACACCCTCCAGCCGTGTTTGCCTGCATGTTGTGCTTGTTTGCTACATTTCACAAAAGCGTGCTTTTCTCTGGTGAAGTACATATTTTTGGATATGTTATGAAAGAATGCGAGTGCATTTAAATTTAGCTAAATTCATTAGCTCCAAATTGATTTTCACTTAAAGGCTTAGTTCACCCAAAATGAAAGCTTGTCAATAATTACTCCCCCTCATGTTCCTCTAAACCCGTAAGACCTTTGTTTATCTTCAGAACACACATTAAGATATTTGTGATGAAATCCGAGATCTTACATAACATGCACATGTTGTATTTGACATAAATGCTGTTCTTTTGAACTTTCTATTAATCAAATAATCCTAAACAAAAAAAATAATAAATAGATCGCAGCTTCTACAAAAACATTAAACAGGGTTTTCAACGTGACGCTACGAGAAAAGTTTAAAAACAAATCAGCATATTACTGTAGAAGGATTTCTGAAGGATCATGTGACACTGAAGACTGGAATTAATATACCACAAATGCATTAACATATTTATGTGCTTAATAAAATACCCTGCAATTGTACTAAACTGTACTTAAAGTATGGTAAATTGGAACTAATTTTGTGCTAAATACACTTTAATTGTGCAGAAGCAACGCTAAGGTCCATTTGAATATTTGTACAAGGTCCAAAATATATTTATTTGGGCTAAAGTGGAAATATTGCTATAGGTAAACTTTGAATAACTTGCATTTAAAGACAAAGATCATACAATTCACATTAAAACACATTTTAGCCATAATATTAAGAAATGTCCATAAAGTGTATATTGGTAAGTGATAAATGTGTTAATGGATTTGAAGCATACATAAGTTTTAACATTCAGACAGTGCCCATGAAAATCATTTAATGTTGAAGATATCTATCTTCACAGTAGGATCTGCACCAGTGGTTTCTCACGGATCAAGCCTGAAGAACAAGCCGAGTAACAGTCTCTGGCACATCTATACACTGTTCCTATCACATTAAAGTCCGGCCCGCTCTGGGCTATCTTAGCACTGTGCCATGTCCTGCATGAGCAGCCCCATTTAGGAGAAGAGAGAAGGAGAAAGAACAGCAGAGGCTATTAGACGAACTGTCAGCTAGCAAAGTGGTTTTCGGGCAAACAGACTACCAGCACAGTTGCCGAGAGGTATCCGTGTTTGTTTAAATGTGCGTCTGTCAAACAAAGAACAATGTGATGCTCAACACGGGCGAAGAAATGGCAAGCTGACAAGTCACGCTAATCAGAGGCTTTGCACATGCTTAGCACTTCAAGGATCCATCATAACCCAAACCTAAATATTTAAAGTGCTCAACTTTCTGAAAAGGTCAGGGCTTTCCATGCATGCCACGGAGGAGAGGAGATGTTCGGAGGGGAGAGAGCACTCAGAACAGGGACCGGCCGTTCTGGCCTTGCCCTGGGATGTGAGGAATCCAGTTCATTTCATGCTTATGGCTTTGCCCTTTGGAAACCACAGAGGTGCTTTGCAGAGAAAAGGTTGTTCAAATACCTACAGAACTGAAAAGTACTTTTGAATACAGAAGAATGCTTGAGCCAGATAGGTGTGACTGCAATAATTCGGTTCTATCAAAACCTTTTTTTAAAAAGATTGTCTGTTACAGTAGCTCTGTATGCTAGTGCATACTGTACAGTGCAATAAGATGGTGCTAAAGTATTGCATTGCTAATGTTCATGAATAGATCCTTCTCATAAAGTTTTACCAAAAAACATTAAAACATATTAATATTACCATGAACTGCATACACCCATCAATATGCAACATTTTTGTCAAGCCCCTGGTCTGTTTCGTGAACTTAGATCTCTGTTACTGTAGTTCGTTTCTGCACCACAAACCCGGGACAATTATACAGAGGCCTTCCTTTTTTAGTAGGCATAATAAAATGCATGAATGTGAATTAAAAAAAAAAATTCTAGTTGAGTGTTTGGTTTCTGAATGGCTCACAGCAACCAATGATTTAATTTTTCGTTTACCTTGCATAATTCTGTTAATAGTTTTAAAGGATGAGGGAATTTCACATAACCTGCATATGTTGGCGTAAGTCAACAGTTGAAAATGCACCAAAATATTGTTTAGATGTAGTTTGACCAGACACACAGCATTCAATCCTATAATACCTGAGTAACAAAATAAAATGCAAGAATTTGAATAACATTTTTGACAAGTATTTCTTATACTGTAGCTATCCAATATACCCAATACATATTCCTTGCTGTCAACATAAAATTGTAAAAAAGTAAAATTGCATTAATAAATATGGCCATTAAAATGGAATTAAACTCGAAGAGATCAAAAGGACAAATAATGAAAATAATATATAAAACGTCAATTCATTCATCAAGGAATATTCTATAAAATGAACATAACACATCCCTAACTGCGGCTGTTGGCAGCACAATCTACGAACACCCACAGCGCAGCACATATTCCATCCGCGACTGTTTCTCGCTCCATGCTACTCTCCATCACCTCGCTCCAGGCCTTCTCATCCATCATCTCTCCTCCCCACCTTCTTCTTCCACTCTGATCTCCAGAGCGCAAACGGCAGCACTGGCGGGCCAGCAGGCAGGCTAGACCCGGTACCTCAGGAGCGCGGGGGAGCGTGAAAGAGAAGCCAAGTGGCAGAGCAAGTGATCAAAGGACCGCAGACAGCTCTTCCAACAGCTGCCCTTGAAATGGTGAGCAGAAAGGTCTCACATGCATGCCATGGCTTTAAACTCTCAAACTCTTTAAACTGATTAGTCCTGAAACATCAGAGAACATGGTCAGGACCCATGCACCTGCTTTAGACAAAAAGCTGGCAGAGCTCGCTTCGACATGCCACGCTGTGTACTGGGGAACAATTCAGCTGTCACACTTTGTGGTGGAGAAAGGTTCAGGTCTATGTTTCAGAAGTTCAAATATGCCCTCAGACTTCGCATACCTGATGGGTCGCAGACCTGTGTGAAATATGAAGCCACCAGTGCAGTCTTTGCAATAGTGCAGTAAGCCACGAGCACACTTCTTGATTACAGAGCTGTACTGTAATCCAGCTTTGTCGAGTCTGAGTCAAGACCAAATCCAAAGAGGTTTGAGTTCAAGTCAGGGCCGAGTCCACATCCAAGAGAAAAAAAACCCTTCATGATTTGGCAAATGCAGGACATTATGGAATGTGCATTTAGAAGTGGGGGCGCAAAGCCGTCCGATAAAAAAGCGGGTGTACACCGTATAGACCAGTGCACACCCTGCACTACAACACTGAGACTAACAAGACCATGCACCAACATGCATCAACAGATGCTGAGCTCATTGACAAATATCTTGTAAGATCTTGTAAGATGCTCTTTCTTTCACAACACTGTACGCGTGATTGACAAATCGAAAGTGAAAGTGAACAGTGCAGGCGCTCATTCAAAAGGATTTATATTCCGCGCATATTGGTAGCGGCTGCTTGATGCGTGCAAAATTATATACATTATTAGAAGGTTTGTGGGTGTGAGTGGATACATGCATTGTGGGAAGAAAGCAAAAATGAAAAATTTGCAAAGCTCAATTGAATATCATAACAAATTTGTGATTGGCTGTTAAGTAGTGTGGTGCCAGGGTGGGCCAAACTTCTGATAGGGTGGAGCCGGGACTGTCATTGCTGTACATAGATAGCCATTTTTAGCCAAGTCATTTTTGCTGGACTCGGCCAGACCAATGAGAACATTTGGAGAATCCAATGACCAAGTCCGAGACAAGTCAGAGTGCAAACTCCAACGAGTCCGAGACAAGTCCGAGACGACAGAAAAATGTCTCGAGTCCAGACTCGAGTCTGAGACCGGGCTCGAGTACTAAAGCCCTGCTTGATATTATATGCTGCTTGATATTAATATTATATTAAAAATTGCCATTGGGTTAAAATAATAGATACATAAATAAAATGTATTAGTTCAGTCAAATTTCTAAATTTCACTTAAAAGTAGTAAAAGTACAATAAACCATTTTTAATGTACTTTTGTTAAAAGTACTAATTAATGTTGGACAGTAATGTTTGTTTATTTATTGATTGATTGACTCATATTACTGATGTGCTCCTTCCATGGGCTCAAAAAACATTAAGATAATCTTCAGAGATCCGGCATCATATAATCAATTTTACATTGTTGTATTTCTTTCTGTGGGGTAATTCATCATCACGAATATTCCTTTTCATTAACAAACAAAAAATATATTTGACCAAATATACATATATATCAACCAAAGTAACTGAACATTTTACATCTACTATAATGAAAAGTACTTGAGCAAAAAACAAAACTAAAAAAAAAAAAAATACGTACAAATCTTATTTATATGACAGTGTTATTTTATTATCACATTCATAAATGTTAAGGCCCGTTGACACCAAGGATGATAACTATAAATATAATGATAAAGATATGGTTCTAAAACTAGTTCTCAGTACTAAAGAATAGCCACACCACAGCTAAGGTGATAAAGTGATATCAATTCCAGACAAAATCATTGACACCCAATCAGAATCGATAATGCTATCACAAGCTCAAGAATTTAAAGCTGCAGACGCATGTGCGCTTCTAAACTGATGATATTGCCCAATGGCATGGACGCTAATATTGTTATCTTTATAGTTATCTTTACAGTAATCGTTCTTAGTGTGAACAAGGCTTTACTGTAATATACTTCAAAGTTTAAGGGTGCTTTCACATCTGTGGTTCGGTTCATTTGGTCCGGACCAAGGGCAACAAATGATACATTGTAGCATT
>JAUMHR010000049.1:13861806-13878138 GCA_032361145.1 Enteromius fasciolatus
ATAATGGTTTGTTAATAGAGAGAATTGGGCCTTAAAATGAAGTATATTATACACAAAGTATATATAAGCATGATATATATTACTCCTAAACTAAAATGATTGATTATTATTATTATTATCATCTTAGTCATTGTTACATATTTTAAAATGAGAAACTGTTACACTGAATTAATTACTTCAAAACTACGTCTTTTCAGTTTTTGATAAAATGTGTTTAAAAAACTATATACATATTCATAATAAATAAATAAACGAATAAACCTCAGGCTGAAGAAAAAGTTAATTCACATCTGTAAAGAAGAATACAGAAGATTTAATTTAATTATTGCAGGATGGCATCATATTCTGAGTTTATTTTAATTCATTTTAATGAATACTAAATCTGTTTTTTGAGCATGAGATGAATTAATGTACATTCACATTTAGTCTAAAACTAAACTAAATGCGTTACCCCCAACACTGGACTCACTTCAGCTGCCAAGACAGAACATGGCTACGAGTCAAAAATACATGACATGATTTTAAAACAATTAAATACTGTATATGACACACATTTTGGAGTAACGGAAGCTTTAGCATATCTGTCATGCAGTGTGTGAACCGTCAGTATCTGTGTGTGCATGTGAGTCTGACAGGTTTGTGTGTCTCTATCCATATGTGTGACTGGCCATTGGGAAATCAAACAGCACTTTGCCATGCATCCTTAAAGACTCCACGCCGCACCCCGGGGGATGGCGTCTGATTGGTCTGCCAGGTTGTCAGGCGTGAATGACAGGTAGAAACCGGCAGTCTTTAACTCTGTGATCTGTTAAAATTGGTAATGGAGAGAACCGGACCACCAAAACACAAAACAAACAGCATACTACAGAAAATATTAGACATATCTGAACCCCAAAAAGTATGTATTATTGTGAATATAATGCTCAAATATATTCAAAGTGTAGAACAAAAGTGATGTATTCGACGTGCTAACTAAAAACTCACTAAACTCAACAGCACCTGAAGGCATAAAGCAGGTTTTTCTGTGGCTTAGACACATTAAGTGTCCAACATGCCCCTAACTCAGTATTTACAGCAGTCTAATTAGTTTTATGGGAGACTAAGGCGTTATGCTTTGCATACATTTCATTCACACTGTATCCAGGAATGAAGTGTCTCTTGTCCTAATGCATGCACACAAGCAGCCATTTTTCTTTTTCACACACACGTATGAATCACACACACGAGAACACATAGATTTACGCTTGCCGTGCATTTTTTTTGGTGCCCAATTAATAGATTGCCAGCGTGTTGCATATTTTGCATGATAAAGGAGGGCAATATTAAAGTGCCATTCGTAATGAAAATGCACTTTGCAAATTAAAATATGCCGAAACCCAATTTTTCTAGCTCTTTAGGAAGTAAACAGTCCTTAACCAATTAAAGCTCATTGTAATAATTCTGTGATTTATAGCAGGTACTTTAACTTTCAAAAACTCGGCTAACCCGCATTAAGGTCACCATCCATCATGTCTGTGAAACTGAGAGAGGGAGTAATGGCTGTTGTATTTGCCGCTTTTGATGATAGTATGAAAGAAGTATTAGCACTTGTCAACAAAACTGCTTACAACATAACATTAGCATGCATGAGCTGCGGAGACGATTTGTTATTCTGGCAGCCCCCCTACACATTGTTACATTCTTACGGAGTCTGTGTGTGTGTGTGTGTCTGTGAGAGAGATACAGCGGGAGAGAGAGGCATCAGGAAAGCGGCATGTTTGGTTTTGTGACAGAGTGGCGAAGCCAATGTGAAGGTCTTATTTGCCGCAGGTTGCAATTCAAACAAACAACAGGACCGGGCATTAGTCATAAGACGGAGAGAAAGAAAAGCATAAGAAAGATGGAATAATTACTCAGCTCACCCTTACACTTATAACACACTAGTTTACTGCATTCATTCATTCATAATATTTTTCCTTTTTTAAGGGGCACTGGTGACAGCCCAGGTGTACTTAGCGTAAATATATATATATAAATAAATACTTATATAAATAAATAAATACTTTTTACTTTTGATGTACAATTTTTAATGTATATAAAAATTGTTCATAATGTTTCATATTTATTTTACGGAAAATGGTGTGCAAAAGGTATTAATATTTATAACACTTAACTTTCTAAATAACTACAATAAATGGAATACATAAGTATAAAATAGTCTGTCACGCTTTATTTTAAGGTCCATTTCTCACTAATAGCAAACCATTAACTACAAATGTTGTCTTTTAAAAGTATGCTTATTAATAGTTAGTAAGGCAGTTGGTAAGTTATAGGGTAGGGTTAAGGATGTAGAATATTGTCGTGCACTATATGTGCTTTATAAGTACTAATAAACCCCCAATGTGTTAATAATAGACTTACAAGCAACTAGTGAGAACTGGTTCCTATTCTTTTTTTTCCCTGGGGTAAAACACACACACAAGTTTTGTTTTAGTTGTGTTTTAAGAAAAACATTTATATTTAAATTGTGTATATATAAATTGACTATAGAAATGACCATGACTATTAAACAATTTATTAATTTCCACAACATTTAATATTCATTTAAAAGCAAATGGTCTACAGAGAGTGTGAACATGACTTCCTCTCTTTTCAGCCAGAAGAATAACCAAGCAACTGAATTTTCTAAATAAATCAATTTCAAGGGCCATGTGGCCCCTCAGTTTCAATTAGCATAATTTTTTTATTGTCTGCCTTTTGAACTGACAAATTAAAAAAAAGCTACTGTGGCAAGAGAGCAAAAGAGAGAAACATGGATGTAAATAAAAGCACACAACGGCAGAGGTGTAGAATTGCCAGACACTCACACTAAGACACAGGGCAGTAACATTCGGCCATTACAAATGGACTCCTTGGCTGGAGTCGCACATATACAACTCCGCCTCTTCCCGAGCCAAGAATGCACTTAGCCCCACGCTGGTAAATGAGTCCAACCATTTTGACTTCTAACATTACACACTACGCCGATAGCGACCAGCCCTGGAAAAGTGCACCTTTTGTTGAGACACGAGCATTGCCTTAATCGAGCTTAAACATCAGGGCTCGTGCCAGGTACTAATTAGGGAGTTGGGAGTCGGGGACAGATAATCAAGAGGAGAGCTTAGCGGCGTCTCTGATAGGATGACAAAGGCCATTTATTCAGCTTGTCATACAGTAGGACCGCCACTATGGCCCTGTCTCAACACAAACCCGTCGTCTCTCAGAGAGGATAATCTAGCTCTGGATGCTGTCTGATTAATTAGACTGCCCGAGTTGTCAGTGTTGTTGAAATGATCCCACTGGCCCAAAGTGAGTCGTCATTTGTGCGGACAGTGTTTACCAAAATGAATTAGGGGAGCTGGCATTCCATAAGCATCAATGTGCATCCATTAACTCTGTGTTCAGAACGTGGAGATCATGATTGTCAGCAGAGTTCATCCAAAAGTGAAAATGCTTATCATAAACTCACCCTCAAGTTGTTTCCAAACCATATGACTTTCCTTTTCTACTGAAAGACAAAGGAAATATTTGAAAGAAGGATTTTGGTTTGGCTTTCGAGCTTAAAAATAGACACAAATGCACCACAAAAGCGGTCTTCTGAAGACATTTCATAGCTTTAAGTGAGAAAAAAAACTGACAAATGCAAGTCATTATTCACTGAAAATCATTACATGGAGCTCTGCTTGGAGCATTCATAAGTGTTTATAAGAAGTAGCAATGCCGAATCATATTTAATCAGATGTCTTTAGAAACGTCATATGAACTACTTTTCTGATGTGTTGGTGCTATCACATGCTTTTTAAGGTTGAGAGCTATAGTCCATATTTATTTTAAATGCATGGACACAGTCTTCAAAAATTCTACTGAAGAAATAAAGAAATACATGTATTTGACTCAACATGAGGTTTAATATATTTTGACAAATTGTTCCGTTTTAAATCTGTATTGCCTCTACTCTGTGTTCATACTAAGTCCCTGTTTACACAAAGGCGTTTTCACTTCGAAACAGTGTTTCAGGATGAAAACAATCCTCATCTACACTGGCCTTTCGGCTGCACTTCAGAAACAATCTCAGTCTACACTAAAAAAACAAAACGAATGAGAAATCTACCTATACACATCTATGGAAATAACAATGAGCATGATGCATTATTGTTATTGTTTACACTGTCGTCAAGGATACGCAGTTTGAATGTGGGCAGTCACGCAATCGTTTTCTAATGTCTTCGCTTTTGTCCGTTTACACTGAATCCCAACCCTAGAGTTTTCAAACTAATACTGGGTCTGCAGCACACAGTGTTCAAACTTGAAAATGGCAGAGTAGTGTTAACGATAGGCGCCACCATTTAAAACGAAAACACACTAGTGTAAACAGGACCTAAGTCTAGGCCCAAATTCTCTTCTCCTCTCTCAATTACAGATGCCATGATAATTCTAGTGTATTTCCCTCTCTGACAGACTCTCATTAGCCACGGTTCTCTGGGCTATACATTGAGATAATTTGTGGCGCTTTGACATACACAACCAGCAGGGGAGGGAGGACTGGGGATAAAAGCATCATTTCAATTAATAAAGGCTCTAGTGGCTGATAAGGGCCTTTAGGATGGAGGAATGGAGGGGGAGAGGAGAGAAGGTATGAGGATGAGGTCATGACAGTAGCTACTTAGTGCTGATACTCATTTATGGCCTGTTCATATGAGTTAACAAAGCATAAACCATCTTTTTAGAGCTACGAGGGAGGTATAGCGCTATTGGAATAATTTATTTTTTATATGGTAAAAATGTTAAACTTATTACAATATAGAATCACTAATTTCTATTTTATGCTGTGTGTGTACCGAAAACCGATATTTGAAATTGTAATAATAGTAATAATTATTTGAAAACAAATATTCCTATCTCAAATTGGCACTAAGGCACCTTTAAATATTTGCATTTAAACAAAAATATACATATAATATATTAATAAAATTACATTTGTAATTACAATATTTATAGGTGCCAACAGTGCCAATTTGGGGCAGGAAATGGAACGAGTGTTCCGGAAACAGACACTATTTGTGCTTCAGGCTGATGCTCCAGTGGTGCAGAAATATACCTTGAAATATAACCTAAAACGTAGCATGAATGTCACAGTGCCTTAGATTACATTTGGTACTGCAAATGATTTTGATGAGTTCAAATGTCATTTTCAAAGTAATGCAAAGAGCACTATTAGAAATGCCTATAAATGATGGTAATGAGGAACAGAATATGCTGCTTCTGTTTTTTCCTCCTGTGTAAGAGGTGAGGTAAACGACTGCCTTTATAGTAGCACGTAATTGTGGTAATCAGTGCTAAATGCTGCTGTTGTGTAATATTGCTTGGCAATAGAAAAATTCACTGGAACGCTAATTTTGAACAGCAAAGAGGTGATTATTTCACCCCCTTCTCAAATGGATTCTAATAGCTGTGGTGCAAACACACACACACTCACACAAGCTCATGCAGGTACACACCCCCACAACATATTCATATACTAGTTGCTAACTTGAATATATACACACGCTCACAACTCCTTGCACACTGGGACAGTACTACTTTGTCACTCCAAACGGTCACAATTTCCATTGTTACCAACAGAGTTCAATGGAATCTGTGACCATAGTTAATCAACGTTGCTTTGGGAAGCACACCCCCAAACCCCCCCATTCTCACTTTCTACTGTCCTTCATCAGTGTGCCATCAGATTGACAGTAAAGCAGACACATCATTTTTAAAGCTCTCTCTAGTGCTCCCCCACTCTTTTACACACCTCACTTACTGTATGTGTCTTCTCCCCAGCTAAATTCTCCAGGGGATTTGACTTAGTTTACACTGCCATCTTGTTGTCATGACTGCAATGACACGCCTCTCTTTCCCCAAAGGTATACATCTGACAGCTGCTTTTGAACAGAAAAAAAAAGATTGAGGAAAGCAAATTTCATTAGAATATAAATGTCATGTTATGAACACTGAAATAAGAAATTAAATCAGATTTTGAGTTGGGATTACTGTATAATTTTAATACATGTGTGATCATTATTTAGGCATACTGTATGACCTGTTCATGTGTGTATGCACATGAAACTGATGAACTCTGGGGACAGCAAATATATATATATATATAAGTTTATAAAGCGGTCTTAAATTCTATTTGATTCTAGCAATGCTACATTACAAAATGTAACAGCTATGATGTAAAACACCTATGTCACTGCACATCAACCTTGAGGCTTACTATTAGCTTTCACAGTTGTTGGGTTTACATGTCATCTCATCAAGTGTAACCATCACATGAACGTCCTTAGAAAGATTAAAAGTCAATTGGTGTCCTTAATAAATTATATCGTAACCAAATAGTGAATATAGTCATGGCTAAAGGGATTGTAGGCACCTGAGTGCTCTACTCAAACAAGTCATTAGCTGTGACTAAATTCACAGAACAGCATGGTCCCTCGTACCTTTCCTGAAAAAAACAACAAAATAAGATAACTGGAAAACGTCCGCAATTTTTTTTTTACCTAAACATACACTTCACCACAGTTTCCAGTTAAAACAAATTATTTTAAAATAAACACTTCTACCGCTACATGATTTGTAAACTACTGTATTGTATGTTTGCATCACATAATCATCTCCATATGTATGTTTTTTCTGATGCAATAAACTTGCTTGGTAGCCCACCAGCTGCATTAAGGTGCAAGAATCAGCACAATATAATTTTTAGAAATGTTGTTTTCCTAAGTGCCCGGACTGAAGAATATGGTCTGCAACATTGAGAAATGCTATGCTAGTTTGAGCAATGCTAGCATCAGGCGCTGTATTAAATTAGCCTGATTGGCTAATTACTTGTTTTTATTTGAATCTGTATTCAATCAGAGCACAGCCATTAGAGAACATTTCAAATGACAGACAAGCAGCGTACCCCCTCTTCATGAGGCTAAGTAGTTTGGAAGTGAAAATATGAGTTGTCAGTAAAAGTGGCTCTTAAACTAAGCAGTGGCCAGTAAAAAAACAGATGAGGAAATGTCCTGTGTGACTTAAACGCGTTCCTTAATGTTAGCATAATCACCATGTAGCGAAAGACTTCCTTTTTAAGACCTTTACTGGACGTGGCGCGTAATTAAACAAGGAAAAGTCATATAAATGGACGTTGTCACGCTTCTGCATGGTTAGTGCTTGGTTGTTAAAGTCACATCTGGTGGAGGTTTTTTCCTGAGGCCATCTTTTAAAGGGGACTCTTGGAGCTGGGTACTGTACAGCTGTGAGTGGGCATCAAACTGGCAAGAAATTTGAGGCAGGCAGGAATTACTTCTCTGGGCTGACCCTCTAAAACAAGTTCTACATCTAATCCTTGATCCTGAAGTCATTTAAACCATGAACGATGTCTCTCCCTCAGTATATTGGTGTAAATAAATCCCTCTGTGCTCACATACAGGCTGAGCCTGAAGCCGTTGATTAGATGTCCGCCGCAGATCAGGGAACAGGCTGATCCAAGACCAGCTGTTGAACTGGAGGTGAAGCCACAACCCTCCAAAGAGCTGATCTTTGATCACAGGGAACTCTGGAGCATAAATGATGTCTCATCCAGCGCCTACCCATACCCAGGGAAATCACCATGAAATTCACCATGAGCTGATATTATGCATATCCAGCCCATCTTCTCACCCCTGACCAGCACACTGGTCTTCAGCTGCACTCCCAGGAGATTTTACACTGCGGACCTGGCTCTCCATGTGCGCCCTGAGCTCCTGATGATGGCTAAAATGCCATGACTAATGTTATTGCTGCTGCCTTTCCAATGAAGGGCTGATATATGGATTTGTTGCAGGAAATCCCAGGCAGTGTATCCCTGGCTACTCTCACATGCAAACACACAGAGATTCTGAGGCAGAGCAGCTGCAGATGGGTGATGCTATTAGTTGTGGTGATTAGGGGAAGACAACATGCGTGGTGTGGAGAGACTGACTGAGCCAGCGCAGTAATGCGGGTTGCACTGCTGCAGGATGGAACAAGAGTGCTGGATAGTGTGTGTGCGTGTGTGTGTCCTCCCTGTCCACACACACAAACACACACACACACAGAACACTGCTCATATGAACACCCAAATGTTTCCAAGCAGTAATTCCCATAACAAATGCATTTATAACTTAATCCAGTTGCATACAATATACTTGAAGCCAGTTTCATTACACCCTTCATTATATTTCATGCATAAAGCCAAAATATAACATATACTCATATGTTGTATGTATATATATTTCTTATTAAACATGCATTTAAAATATATTTAAACCCCAAAAGATCCACTTTTTTGATAACAAGTGATAACATTTAGAATGGTTGCCTTCTGTTTTCTTCATGTGGAAGAAATTAAACCAAAGCATGCATGAAAAAAAGATAAATATGCGTAAAATATATAAATAAAGAAATAAATACTAGCAAAGTATTATGTAATGTTTACATCAGGTACCCTTTTTTATAACAAACTATACTAATTTCTTCAATATTTTCTACTGCACATCTCATGTGACAATGACAAACTGTAGCAGGAAAACGACTCAGAGAAGTGTGTCCTTACATTCAGGCAGTCCTGTTTTCTTTTAAACATACCAATATAGAAAGCGCAAGAAAGAATGAATGAGAGAGAGAGGGCAATTGAACCAGATAAAATTGAATTTTTCAGTGTTTTCTCTTGCAGGTGGAGCTGATTAAGACCTCTAAGTTTGGCACCTCATATTCCTTTATCCGTTAGGAGAGGGGGTGAGTTACGTTATGATGATGGCATATGTGCTGTCTCTGTATCTGACCTGATTGTAAATCACAGAGAAATCTCTGTAGCCCTGAAGTACTTTTTCATACTGATATTTTTGCTCTTTTTCTCTCGTTTTGAAAGTTATTATAGTATGGAATAACATTTATCAATGAATAAGGCAAGTAAAGCAGGATATAAGCTTTGTGGGTTAGTTACTGGGGACAAAATTGTACCCTGAATCTGACCACATGCATAAAAAAGTAACTAAATTATATATATATATAGACACACACACACACACACACACACATTCTTCCACTAAGGTGTTCTTACCACTGTCATGAAGTGTGACACTGTACGTGTGTATTTTTGGGGTGCTACCCTCAAAGGGGGGTGAAGACAGTGCGTTGAAAGGCGAGGGGGTTGCAGTCGGGTTCCTGGGCTCCATTTGCAATTGAAAGCAGGGGGCTGTGGCATAATGAAAATGTAAAGCAGTGGTTTCATTTTATTCATTGTGGCAGATCCAGATTCCCAGAGAAACCTCACTCCGGCAATCAGTCTATTAATAATTGAATCTGGTTCAGGAAGTGAGCGAGGCGAGTCGGTGCCACGAAGCTACGCCTCACCAGCTGCTGACCCTCATACACACCAGCCAATTACACATCGTCGGTTAATTGTCGGGTGATATGATTGCGCCGCTGTGGGGGAGGATGTGGCGTCACTTGGGGTGGCGGGGGGTTTGTAGACCCCAGGGTGGCAGAAAGAGAGGGCAGACATGAAGGCGGAGGAATGACAGAGAGAGAATGTTTGCTAGTTATTGTGCTTACTAACCGCTAACACTATGTATTAAATTGTATTAAACATGTAACTTATCCCATACCAGTTTGTGCTACAGACGTATTTTCTCTAATAGTATGGCTTTTTGAGGAGAGGTGTGCTAGTACTTTTATAAGCAATGAAGATGATACTAGTAGCCAATAAAATGGCCAAAAACAAATAAGTCAAAGGGCGACAGCAGCACAATAAGGATGTCAGTCTGTATCTAAATCCTTAACGGAATAGTTCACCGAAAAATTTCATCATTTACTTGTCCTTAAGTAGTACAGTAACTTGGCTGTTTTGGTCACCATTGACTTCCATAGTAGGGGAAAAAAACAGTGACCCAAAACAGCCTGTTTCCAAATGTCAAATGTCTTTAAAATGACAAGTTTGGAACTACTTGAGGGTTAGGGTTAAATGATGACAGAATTTTTATTTGTGGATGAACTATTCCTTTAACTGAATTCAAGATGCTACTGTAAGCTCGTCTGTGAACGAGACATTTCGAGGCTCACACCTGTAAATAAATGGGGTTGTCAATCCCAAAAACTGACTGTGTGAACGTAGCCATAGACTTGGATGTGAGCTCTTTTGACTAGGGCCACTAAGCAGCCATCTAGCAACCACCCACAACACCAAAGCAACCACATAACAACTGAGAACCAGTGCTGTTAGTCAAACTACTTCAGCAGTAGCCTACTAAAAATTGTTTAAATAAAATAAAACAAATATTTATAAAAACGTACACAAATCTGAAAAAATAAGAAAAATAAAGTAAAATGACTAAAACTAAATAAAAAAAACTTAATGTAGGTTTAAATACCTACAAAATGACAAAAACACACTAATAAAACAATATAAAACCAGAATGGAAATATATAAATTCAACAACAACAACAAAAAATTATAGAAAATATTACAACAGTATAGAAATAATACTAAAACAACACTCCACACCTTGCTCTTGCACCTCGAGTCTTGCTCAGGGAAAAAAGAAAGAGTTTTGACCAATTAAAAGTACATCTTTCAAAAGCTGATTTCATTTAGACTGCGATATAAGGAGTTCACCTTCATATTCACACATACAAACACACACACATACAGTCAAGTATATATATATATACAGTATATATATAAACTACCACTTATTACCAGCTGTCATTTCAGTTGAAGCTGAGATAAATACTTTTATACCCATCTCTGCCTGTGAACTGGACTGAAACAAGTTATGATGCTTCTGTTATTATACCCAGTAATATTCATCAGCATAGCAACTGAGCCAATATACTCTGCAGCTGATGGAGCTGCAGACAGAGAGAGAGAGAGAGAGAGAGGTATTACACAATACTCAAGATTTGATCCACAGAGATCATGAAAGGGCTGTGAGCATCAGCTATTTACTCCATAATTCAGACTAGTGGTTAATCAATATGTATTTTTCAGTAACTGATTTTTACCCATTTACATTTGCTCACACCAGTGTTGAATGTTTGGCTTGTTTATACAATATAATGAGAACATGATGTGTTCCAAACGATGTGATCTTTAACATACATGTACTTAATGCTACTACATTAACATAACCCATCAAGAAGTTTCATTTAAATGCCTAGCTGTGAATAATAATTGAAATCAAACACACTGCTATTTTTTTTCTCTCAATGAAAACATCTTTAAGGCAAGAAACATTTACTTGAGAAGCAATAAATATACATATATATTGAGTGTTTTTCTCCACTGGCATTTGTTTTGTTTTGTTGTAAACATGATCTAAATGCTAACTTCATTTTAGATCCTCTGAAAACTGTTTATAATATCTGGAAAACAAGACAAAAATTCTGATTCAAATTTATTTGCAGTGCAACACAAGTACACAACAGTGAAGCAGACGCAGCAGTCAAGATCTTCTGGTGATTTCAAAAGAAACCAGTCAAACTGACTCTTACGCTTCACATCTTTAGTATTGTTTTTGCTAAGACAGAAATACAATGCATGTGGAGAACGTAGATTTAACAGACAAGATAAATGCAGCTACAACCAACTGCACACCGTGACTCAGCAAGAAACACTGTCCCTTTTATTCATGCAAATTCCTTATACATTTCTCCTCTTCCCCGTCAGTCCCTCACTTCAGCCAATCAACATTCAAAACACCAGCAACAGACCCAAAATCCAACGTGTATTGAAGGCCCTGGGGATGTGGTACACTCTCTGTGTGGCACCACCAGAGACAGGATGACACTTGTTGCCTTGGGCAGTTATGCTGTTACATTCAAAGTCAGATGTTCCTACCTGATATCTCTTGCTTCTGACCATATACTGTAACACTACGAATGAAGAATGATTTAAGAGAATAATCGCTTGCTAGTAGGTTTTACACTGTAAATTGTCTTTTTTTTTTTCTCCCCCAAAGGGACTTACACTTTCCTTCAGAAATTGTGGTCTGGTGTGTGTATTTACTTTTTTTTTTTTTTTTTCTTATGCTTAAAAAAACTTATTCTTAGTCTCATGCTAACTAAGGCTGATCGAAAATTCAGCAAAACAGTAATGTTGCAACACTTTATTAATTGTAAATAACGGTTTGCTATTTTAATATATTTTAAAATGTAATTTATGTCTGTGATGGCAAAGCTGATTTTTAGCAGTCGTAACTCTTCAGTGTCACATGATCCTATAAATATTCATGACATGTTGCTCAATACACATATTATCATAGTTGTTGAAATTGTGGATTTTTCAAGGTTCTTTAAAGAACAAAACATTTAAAAGATCAATATATTTTTTTAAATTCTATTTAAATATTTTCTATTTATATATATAATATAATAACAGAATTTTAAATAGAATATTTAATCATTTGTAATATTATACATATATTTACTGTCACTTTAGACCAATTTATTGCATCCTTTCTGAACAAAACTTTTAAATAATGACGTTTACATTGCATACGACGTTTATCAGTTCATACATTTTCCATGGAATCAAGCCATAGTGTTTCTACAACCATTAATAAGCAGGAAGGCTGACTGTTCTAGTACACTTTCTTAAGAAGGTTAGTTGAATGAACACCAACGAGTGCTTCGTCAACATATTGTAATGATTATGAGGCATAATGCAGGATAAATACAATACAATGTGCCCTCTATCAATTACAGTTCAGTTATCCACCTAAAACAGTTCAGTATAATCACCTACTAATGACCAACAGCACAGCGACACGGTGACCTCTGACAGTTCAACTGCTGTCAGCGTCTCATAATGGGAGGAAATGCCAAAAATGTACATCTAGGCGGGGTGGAAATGCATATACACGCTGCATGGGTGTGTGAATGCAATTTTAGAAAAGAGTAACAACAGAACAAACACTAATCTAAGGCTAGTATGAAAGACCATAGTGATATTTACATCATGAAGGTCTCATCGCCCCACCTCCCTCACCCCCCGCTCTCTCTCGCTCGCTCTCTCTCCTTGATTTGCTCGCTGCAACCTTGTTCTAGATAGAGATATTCAGACTGTCAGTATAAACTGCCTCTGTTTTCATTTTGCATTTATTTCAATGCCAGACTCGAGGCATAAATTTTTCATCACCTGCTAGTCCATGAATAAAAGATTAAAAAGAACTGAGAGGGGAGGGGACACGGGGAAGCAGAGAGAGAGAGAAAACACAAGCCAATGTATTGTAGAGACACTGTGTGCATAGGGAAAGTCTCTCTCTCGCTCTCTCTCTCTCCATAATTTTTACATCAGGAGCAGTACTGCAAGGTAAAGATACAATAATGAGGGGTGAAGCTGAGAATCGCCTCACCTTGGCGTTTTATAGGATTACCTGCTGGGAGAATTCAGATTTCTGGGCGCCTCTCAGCTCTTACTTATTTATTCATTTCGATATTTATTTATTTTATTTATTTCTCTATCTGTCTATCTATCTGTTTCTCTCTTTCCCCCTTGAGCAGAGCTTTGACAGGCAGGGCTGGAGTGAGATGTTGGAGGGTGAAGGGGCTTGCGGTAAATTTCATGATGTACACTCTGGAAAGTTCAGGAGTGAGCCAGAGGGGAAGACACATGGTGGGATGGAAGGACAGGATTCTCGTTCGCCTCCCGGACCCTGTGCACAAACTTTCATTCAGAATGCGGCAGTGAGCGATTTGTCCAAGAGAGCCTTCTCAATACGTTTGTGTATCATTGTTATATAACATCGTTATATTTTACAAGCTGTCAGAGCGCATAATATCAGTGTTTACTAACACGCAATCTTATGAATACATTCCCTACACACTTACTGCACGGTGTATGTATGTATTAGGGATTTCAATATAATGTTCGTTTACTGCGATTACTTATTAAAATAAATGAAGAAAAATAGCACAGTGGGCTGCAGGCTTATTCAGTGAAATAGAAACAAAATAAACAATATACTTCACTTCTAAAGCAGCATTTGTGGATGGCTCTTCAGTATTTATATTTTGTAAATTAATGTGTCATTGATTATCCTCGTTTTGGGTCTTTACTCAGCACACATTGATATATTTCCTTATTTGCAGTTAATTAATTTAATTAATTGCCATATCTAATTAATTAAAAATACAGAATAGTTACCATGGACAGTATATTTACTGTCTTTTAATTTCTGATTTTACACTTCAACAGAAAAAAAACAAACAAAACTGCAGCATATCAGTCCAATTCCTGTCACTGACATACATGTGTATGTGTGTGTGCGTGTGTGATTGAGTTATGTCACAGTGGCAACTTGTGGCAAAGACAATATGGACAATGTGACAATAGCCAAAGTTTGGTGGCCTCTATTGTACACCTGTTCACACAGCCTACATCCATCTACTGTATATTTCATGACCTTGTTACAGTCCTACCCAATTCAACACACACAAGCATGAAGCTTCTACAGGTCATACATAATATGTCCCACCAGCATGTCTCCTATCAGTGCTAATCTCTGTCAGAACCTCCTTAAATTCATTCATCAAACAACACATTAAAGAGAAAATGAAAATTCTATCATCATTTATTCACCCTCATGTACTTCTAAACCTGTATGACCTTTCTCAGATAGAAAATAGATACTTAAACATTTAGCATGTTTAAGCTGCTATTTTGCATATAATACATTCACATTATGACTAGAGGTTGTCAAGCACCGCACAAAAGCTTGGACATTCTGCTAAACTTCACATTTTCTGCTTCGAAAGCCATACATGTTTGAAATGACAGAAAAGAAAGTTAAATGATAAAAAAAAATGTTTGTTTTTTTGGTGTAAAAGCCAAATCTGTTCCATTTTGAATCCAAAACAAGCACCCGAGTGGGAAATCTAAGAGTTAATTCAAGTTAAAAAAAAAAGAAAGAAAAAAGAACAGAATCCGACATTCATTTCGGCTTTAAAAAGGTTAAGCAGGTTCCAGTGTGTACATTTTTTCATCATGTACCTCCGGTTCTGGGACAGAGTTAAAATAGACACTGGGACTGTAAAGATGAGAAAGGTGAACAGGTGGGCCAATCAATCTGTAGAACAAGGCTGGCTGCCAACCTTGTGTGTGTGTGACAGTATAAAGCTGTGGGAGAGTAAGAAAAGGACTTTCACAAGAGCAGAGTGAGAGAGAGAGAAAGAGAGCGGCCCCACTGTTCCTAATGAGCTATGAGAAAGTGCCCTCTCAGCAGAGTGACACAGACAAAATCTGTGTGTAGAGAGTTTGGGAATGGCATGTGGGGAGTTGATATTATTTCTCTGTTGGAGAGATGCACCAATTCTCAGTAAAGTCGACACAGTTCTCACTTTCCGTGTCGCGGTATTATTCTACTTTTCCACGCTCATGTACACACACCCACACAATAGTTAGAGCATCATTGCTCAGATCACATCTCAACTGGGAGCCCGATTCCAGTATGATGCGGGCACATGGATGGGCATCTGTGCCAGCGTGTCACACATTTGCCAGGCTATGATGGCTTCCCAGAGGCTGGGCACATATCCAGTCGAAGCTAAGCTAGGAGTAGCAATGTGCCATTCATCCCAAAAGCCGTGATACATTCGCACTGCTGTCACTTTTCACCAATATCTTATGCAGCTTTCTAAGCTTTCTTCTAGAGGCTTGCATCCAAAATGCTAGAAACTCTTATTGTCAAAGTGAAAATGAAACCTCATTTGAAATCAAATTTACTTTCAAAAAGTGGAGTGTTTGTGAAAGAAATTCAAGATTTGATATTATCTGTTGGAAAATGATTGGATCATCGGACCAGAATGGAATCACACCGATATGAGTTTATACATTTTGATGAGGCTAGAAAGACAAACTTTTTTCTTTACATGAACATGAAACATTCACAAAGAGACCAAGGACATGTGATAAGCAAAACTGGTCTATAAAAGTAAAGTAGAGAGTTTCTGTGCTATTAGCATTAATGAACAGGGGGGGGAAATGCCTTAGAAGCTTCACTTCCCATAAAAACAATCAGTGGCCTGAGAGACATGCTTGGGTTTGCACATGCTCATTGGCTTTACCAACCTTAAATAGACACTTTTTAATTATATTTTATCATTTATTGTGGTGCATTTACAGTCAAATTTTGTTGTTGACTTGAAATACTTTATTTAAATGAGATGTTTTCATGCATTTTCCCCATTCAAATACACTATATTACCAAAAGTTTTCGCTCACCCATTCAAATGATCAGAATCAGGTGTGCTAATCACTTGGCCTGG
>JAUMHR010000049.1:13878238-13890232 GCA_032361145.1 Enteromius fasciolatus
AAGAAAGAAAGAAAGAAAGAAAGAAAGAAAGAAAGAAAGAAAGAAAGAAAGAAAGAAAGAAAGAAAGAAAGAAAAAAGAAAGATGGCAAAAAGAGTGAGAGAAAGGACAGATCAACAGTTAGACACAGTGCCGCTCGCCGTAACCTCAAGGTCCCCTCAACGTACTCATTCCCGTGCCCTTCCTCTCTATCCAGCATGCCTCATCACCCTCACCACACTTCCCATCTGATACACCCCCCCACCGTCATTGTTCCCCCATTCCTTCTTCCTTCCTTTTTTTATTTTTCAATCACAAAGTGACAAGGAAAGTGTCGCCTGTCAGGCAAGGCTTTAGCTTCAATGACACCGAGAAAAGCGGTGAGGCCCTGGGCAGCCCAGCCGGTGAGCGGGGTGTCAGCACCTGTGCCTGTATCCTTCCCTGTCCATCAGTGTGCAGGTGAAGCAAATGATTGGATCCAGTCAGCGGCTTGATTAATGAGAGGCCCGTCGGATCCGGGACAAGCTATCAATCACGTCATTAGGACCAATGTGCCCCGAAAGAAGCAGAACACCCCCTCCGCCCACGGAATCCACTGCATTCATCTTCATCTGTGCATGCATGCCGTCAAAGCCTGCCAGGGTCACCGTGATGGAGAACAATCATCTTCTCCTCTACAAATTACTTTGCAAAGACAAGAGATGAGGGAGGTGTGTGTGTATGCATTTGTGTGTGTGTGTTGACAAGCTGGGGTGGGGGGGTGTTTTTCAGAGAACCCGCTTTCCGCCGACACACTGTACGTTGATTGTTTACACCGGAGGCAGTGCCTGAAAGTGAAGGTTATTTTAATGAATAGTAATGGTTCCACTGACTGTCTAAGACAGGCGATACATAATCACTCTTCCTTTTTGCTATCTCCTTTTTTTTTTTTTTTGCCCTCACTCTTTTTTTGTTTTTCCTGTCACTGGGAGCAGCGTTTCTCGGAACACTACAAGTTTTATTTATTTATTTTTCCCAGCTCTGTTATGATGCTAAATCATTTTCAATAAGGGTAATTAACTCTGAGCTTTTGTTCTGGACATGACTTAGACTATACGGTAAAAGTTGTTGTTTTTTTGGCAATAATGAAAAATAGCATTAAGTATAGGTCACTTTTCAAAAGTGCTCAAAAATCAATCATTTGAAGAAATTAATTACGCGATCATTATTTAAGGAAGGGGGTTTTAAACTCGGGTTTTGAGAGAAGTTCCAGGAAAAAGTAGTTTAGAAAAAAAATAAATAAATAATAGTGCTGGGCAATGATTAATTGTGATTAATCACATCCAAAATAAAAGTTTTAGTGAATATATGTGTGTACTGTGTATATTCATGCATATATAAAACACACACATACAATATAGCTTTTGAAAATATTTACATGTACATATTTATATGTATATAATTTATATAACATATAAACATGTTTAATATGTAAACTACATGTGTGTGCATTTATACATACATAATACTATACAAAGTTCAAATACATATGCTCTGCACAAAAACGTTTATTTAATCATGACTAATCACTGCCCAACACTAAATACTGAATCACAGGTTTCTTTATATAAAAGCAGTATAGGCAACTTTATAATATACATGGCATTACAAAAAACATTACCTGCATTATCTGCCATAAAATTATGACTTATATGCTCATCATTATCAGTTAGCTTCATATTATACCGCTAAGATGATTTAATATTGCTAAGATGATTAGAAGTACATGATTCAAGGATTTCAACACTTTCTTCAGTGGTTCACGTCAGATTTCTGCACTCAAACCCTATGGGTGGCATCAAACCCATTTTGATGTACACATATCAAAAGGCTTGAAACGACTAGCCACAGGCTAGGGGGAAAAAAGAACACACACACAGAAAACAACACATAATTATTTTGCCAAAAGATGAAGGGTGAAGTTAATGTTCAAAAATGAATTAATAGATTCAAGAAAAAAAGAGAAATTAATAGATTAGTTAAATTGTTAAACGGTTTAAAATGCCAAAATATCTTTCATATAAGGATTAAACTTGATAAATTTGCTATTATGAGCTAAAATTGGGATACGTTGATTTCTTTTGAAATCTCACCTATTACAGCAAAGCTTCCGTGCCTTCTGCAACTGCATGCTGGTCCATTTGGGCTTCTTCTCTTCCAGGCCCTGAAGCACCTTATGGACCAGAGGTTTGGGAACACCCTTCTGTTGGCCCAGACTGACCAACAGACATTCTGAGAGCAGACTCAGCCTATCCTTGGTCACTCTATCCAGGGGCTGTCCAGACAAGAGCTCCAGGGTGTCCCCATTTTCTAGATCCTGACAGAGGTGGACCAATATGGCCCAGAGGAGCAGGCCGGTAGACTTCAGCTGTTTAGCATGCTGGGAAAGCTTTTTCTCCGCCACGGTGAACAGGAAGCGTATAGGCAGTGGAAGACAGGCTATGGTTGACGGAAGGTTGGTGAAGATGAAAGAGAGGGCTTGGATGGCCAGATTCTTATTGTCTGATAAGAAAAAAGAGACACAAATAGGGTTGGTTAGATTTTTTTCCAACAGATATTTTCTGTGGTTAAAATATGGTACAAATGTTTTATAAAAAAAAAAAAAATGAATATCACTATCATTAAAGCTTTACTTACTCTTGCTGGTTTCATTAAACTTGGGATCTTGTGGAATGTAGTTCCACTCTTTTGGAATTTTTCTTAGGACGTTTTCAGGTAGGTGTTGTCCAACCATGGGTCCAGACTGGTCTTTATAGGTATTCATCATACTGACCAGATGGACCAAAAGTTTGCTAGTGGATTCACTAACAATGGACCTGATGTTTTTAAACAAGGCCGGCACCTCTTTACTGGAGTCTGGGAAAAAAAGAGAATAGTATAAATTACAGGAATTCAACAATTATATCAAACTTATTTAGTAAATTCATTAGATGCTTTATGACTATGTCATATTTGGTCACAGGACATTACCTCAAAGAAAAACTGAGACAGAACTCATCATCTCTTCATCTATCTGCAACTTTTCTTTTCCCAATAATAGTATTTTATTTTTTTAAACTAATAGATTTAAGTTCAACTTTTTATTATATGACAGCTACATTAAAACATAACAAATCTACACCATTTGTGCAATATTTTACTGTATATCATGTTACTCCTGTCCCAGACACAGATGTGATGTATTCAAAGAGTCATATAAACATAAATACATTTTTCTAAAAATTAATTAAATAAATTTGTCATCAATATTATATCTCATTGCGTCATGCGTTGAAATTAGGGAGAGCAAAATGGCTGCATATTCCCGTGATGCACATATTTTTGGACATTGTTAGCAAACAATTAAATAAAATAATGCATTTTAAGTGTGTTTAACTTAAAGTGCTTTAAGGGACATTCCTAAACATCCACAAAAAAGTAAAAATGGCCAGTAGAACAAACTAACAAATAAATCTAATACCGATCATTTTCCTGACCCGCACCAATTAGCTCTGCTAAATGACACAATCAAGGTGCTAAGCAAGCTTTATAAGATTATCTTTAGGGAAGAATGGACATGGTCAATTAAGCAGAAAACACAACACCTTACATGAGAATAGCAACATACAATACACACTCCTGCTCCCTTCTCTGGCATTTGTCTAATTTGTGCAACAATAATTACCTCTCACGTGTAATAAAACACGGAAAACATGAGAGCTTCAGCTTGGATTAAATCCTCTGAATCAAAAGGTGTCAGGTCATAATTGCAGTTTCTATGTCAGCATGCAAAATCAATAAGGTAACCATTAACACAAAGAAAAATGTTCATGCTGTGGCTTTTACAGAGAGGAAAAAGGAAAAGGCTGAAATGTAAATAAATAAGCAATCAAAGAGACAGCTGAAGGTTTAATTATGGCTTTGATTTGATGATGGGCTTCCAGCTGGTCAGATTTGATATTGAAGCAATTAGGGGACACAGTAGGGGCACATGGTGATAGCGGTTTCCAACTGGACTGTAACTGAATGGCCACATCTGACTACTACCGTGTCGTTTTGATGTTTACACAAATGTAGGACGGAGCATGGAAAAATTCTTGTATGGCCGCACCTGCTAAGTTGTAAAAGTGCTCCCAAAGGTGTCTCTGGTCCAGAAAGCCCTCTAGCGCTCGAGTTAAAGCCCTGGGGAGGGACCTGAGGGAGGACAGGATGGAAAAAACAGCTTCCAAAAACTCTGCAGCTGCTGTGTGAGCATCAGGGGACACCTCTGTTTCTCTGTCCACACAGAGACCTGAAAGTACATAATTATGGTTATTTTAAGTAATATCAAATATAAAATGGATGGAACAATATGCTACCTAAACTACAGTGCCTAAACAAAATTAAAGTTTGAGCTTGTTACGTATTACACGGCATCTGAGTCTAACACAGGAAATTTATGTTTTCTAAATCAATACATTGTGAAAGGTCCATTTTGAACCAAAAATCCAATTGACTGTCTGGACAAACATATAAAAGATGAGACCGCAGCAACAAGATGTGACTTAATGCCCTTGTCCAAATGTTGTCAGCCCTGTGGGGTTGTAGGGAATGCAGGATGGTTGTGCCTTTGGTTCAGCCCCTGTCAGTCTTGCTTCCTAGAGATGACAGGCGTTTGAATAGGCGATTGAATGCAACGCAGCATTCAATGAGCGTCTTTGATAGAAATCAGCCTGCTGTTTGCACTTTTTTGACAAATGTAGGACTGTTTTGAAATGACAGGCCTAAATTACCTGTCGTAGTAGAGTGTGCGGTTAGCTAACACTGCTTTGCTTAACAGGGGTCCTGAATTCTGCTGCTGCTGAAGGACTGATGGGAAACTTCTCTGCTGTCTTTTGGTACGTGTGTGAGAGAACACTGGTATAAATGCCATTTCACCTACTATGTGAGATGTTGTTCTGTATTTCACTGTAATGACCAGGACAAGTTTACATCAGAGCTGTTTATTCTTGAAGGGGAAAGGAAAGTTTTTTGTTTTGTTTTGTTTTGAATTAATCTAGAAATACTGTAATAATCTTTTCCATTCTCCACCATTTCCATAGAGGCTGTGTAAAATTTTCTGTTTAATAGTTTTTTTCTTTTCTCCAAGTTTCAAAGACTTTTATGAGGTTCAAATTAAATATAGTTTTTTTAAATGAACAGTCAAAAAAACTTATTCTAATTCAAAAAGTACTATCTGTTATTTACACATAAGTTAAAGTATAATTATTTAATAATTAATTTAATATTTTACAATATTATGTACACATTAACATACAAAAATCACATTCAATATACATAAAAACATTACTTAAAATAAATATGTAGGTTAGAATTTATTGTATTTAATATTTATTTATTAATGTATAAGGCACAATTCATTTTTAACAAGTATAAATGAATTAAATTTGTAGTAAGAATAACTGAAAAAATAACAAAATTGTTTCTCATAATGAACATAATGAGATCACAAAAGCTTTGTGCCTTTTAATAATTCTATTCAAAATAACTAGAATATTACCTTTTAAATAGTCTCACCAATACTTACATGGTATTTAAAACAGTTTAATGTAAAATTGAATTTCTTTCTTAGGAATGAAGGTTCCAGTACATTTTATCATGTCACAAATTCATTATTTGATTGTTTCCAATACATAAGAAGACAAAAAGGCATAAAAATAATGTATCTTTTGCAACAAAATGGTGGAGATATTTAAATAGCCACAAGGGGCAGTAAAGGGCCGGACAGGTTAATGACCTGCCGCTTTGCAATCATCCATTTACGAGCCATCGGATGAACCGTGATAAATGAACTGCTGGTGTTCCTCAAGGGAAGGGATTCCACAAACCAATTCTACCTCCGCTAACAAACCCTTGCAACCTTGACGCGTTGCCAACAAACACACCTGTTGATTTTCTACCGGGCCTCACAGATGAGTTTCCACTAGAGGCCCTTAATTGGAACAAGACATCGCTATCAGTTCCTCAAAGAATTCCACGAACAAGCTCCTATTTAGAGCACAGCTTAGCGCTAAACGCTCCCAAACTGTGCAGAGAGACAGCGCTCGAGCGAGGAACTTTAAAAGAGCTTTCTCTAAACGGCAGACAACCAAGCCACCGCGTTTCTTCTTAATTAGCCAGGCTGCGGCCAGGCAGTGTTGATTTACGGCGACGTGATTCCCACACCAGAGCGCGCAGGAAGACGTGCTCTCAGCCGAGCTTGGTTATTAATGAGCTCCACCATAATGTGAATTAATGTGCAAGCACAAAACAGCCTTTAAAGGTTAGACTTTTCAGAGTGGAAGGAAGAAAGAGGAAAATCTTTAAAGGTCATTCACTTTGCTCTCACATGAGTGTTTATTACTGAGCTCTATTGATTCAGAAATGATGAGGAGGGTGATGAGTGCGATGATGAGTGAGTAAAACGGCATCCTCAAAACAGTCTGGATTAATCTACGCCAACGTGATGGCATAGAAACCAGGTGGATCTGTCTTACTTCGAAAAAATCATAGCTATCAAATGTGTCTGATTGGGACGAGCCTCTCAAGACCTCAGCTAGCATTTGCTTGTTAGCAAATTCAACAGAGTGTAATTTCAAATTTAAGACTAGCAATTAGTGATTTCTATGGTGTATTTTGCAAAAGTGAAAGGTTTCAGTATGGTTCCTCTGCGCAGGTGTTGGGCGATTCGAGCCAAGTTGTCGTCTTGTGATACGTTCACAAGCGCACACAACAGCCTATTGCACATAAGAGGGGACGTGCGAAAAGAAGACCCATTAAAAACAGGTGCAGGCTATTAAGAGCAGCAAGGTCATTGGGCCATCCTTACAGCTAATCAGTCTTTCCACCAATAAATCGTGCTAAATTCATTTGTGGAAACCAATGAAAGCGCTGACGTGCTTCAAAGAGCGTTTGCTTGTATTTTCTCGTCGCAGGCCTCTCTTCTGTTCTGTAGCCGACATCAGACTCAAACACGTGTGGAGATGAAGCAACATTTTGGCAAGCCAAGTAAACTATATGATATATTTGATATTTCGCCAACTTTAAGCATGCTTCATTAGAGCAATGAGATCATCTTGAATCTTTGGTACGTGGAATGGAACGTGTACAGTCCAAGAAGAGTGTCAGAGTCTTACATGAGTATGAGATGATGATCTGTAGCAGGAAGCAGTCCTTGTGAAGGATGGTCTGCAGAAGTACAGCTGGATTGTAACAGGGTTCAGACATCAGTAGCTCAAACAGACATAAAGAAGATCCATCACATGCTGGAAAATCCCTTAAAAAACAGAAATAAATAAAGGTGACGTCAGTGTTCAAATGTTTCACATTTTTCCCCTCAAAGAACCAACTTGTGTTCAGCATTTATTTGATCAATATATAAATAAATAAATAATACAGTGAAATTTTAACAAGTTTAAAACTGTACTATATTCATCACATGATCTTTCAGAAAGAACTCTAATATTCAGATTTTTGTCTAAAGCCACTTTACAGTTTCAGTTGCCGTGGAAAGAATAGGTAAGGTAAAAAATTTTTAGGATTCCAAGGACATCTCCTCTTCATTTAAATGAAGACATTAGAACAACAGTTCTATCACAAAGAGTCCAATGTCATGTGATCTTCATTGTGCTCAAACGGCACTCGCACACAGAAAACCACAGACCTTAGTTTAGCGCCATGTTTAATTTTTGACAAGAATGAAAACAAAACAGTGACGGATGAAAGTACACTGTTCAGTGGATTGAATTTGTGTTGTTATCAATGTGCCAATTGTCCAGATGACAAAACACCTGACAAAAAAAATAGGTAGATAAAAAAGAAATCCAAATAGTGAGTTTTAAAACATATAGGTAATCATACGTTTGATGACTTTTATGCAAAAGAAATCACTTTTAAAGTTGTCATAGTCTGCTCCTTACAGTGTAAAATTCAATATGGCTTCTACCCTGACTTTTCAATTACAGCATACCATAACCAAACCACATTATTTGGGCTACTACACTAGATAATAAACTGCTCTTTATCAAAAAATAAAATAAATAAATAAAAATTAAATCAATTACTACTACTACAACTAATAAATGATTTTTGTTAAAACTAGAGACTGAGTGGAGTAATAAATGTTAAATATTATATTACATTATATATACACTGTAATATATGAAATATATATATATATATATATATATAACATTTTGTGGCCAAAAAACAGCTCTTTGTCTATTATTAATGGTAGCATTGTTTGAAATTCAGCTCATACAGATGTCACCTTCAGAACAAGCAGTTTTCTGTTGGTCATCCTGACAAATATAGAGACCAACAAAAATATATTTGACCCCAATGTGAAATTCATGTAAGGAAATACTTCACCTGCATGTGAATTTCTATTTTCCCAATTGTGTGGATTCCTACTGTAATGATGCTATAATAATGCAATATTTTAATAGTTCATATAGTTAGCAATAGTTATGTGTTTTAGTTGCAGATAGTGTGGGATAAATAAAGCCTAATTAAAAAAGACAATTCCAACTGCTCACTGATATCCAATTGGACTATCATGCAAAAAAACTAAAATCAAATAGCACTAATTATCATTATTTATTTCTGAGCTTGGGTGAAGAGCAAATGCGAAATTCATAAAGACACAAAAAAATGAGGCAGGGTGAGATCTGCTACAAAACAGGAGAACATTAGGCTTTAGTTAGCAACAGCTTTGTCATGTCAAAGGGCCAGTAATCCACCCGATATTCCACTTTAACTGTCCTGATAAATCTGTAAGCTACACCATGAGGTCAGGTTTCCCCACATCTTTTACACTCATGTAACAAAACAAAAAGACCTGTCCATAACGCTCCCTGATTTATTGATATTTCTTGTCTCTTTTATTACTTTTTTATTTAATAATCCAAACTGTCAGTCGGTTGGAGTGTTTGAGTGAGGAGAAGAGTTTGATTTTAGTGTCTGGCCTCTTAGCTTTGGTGGGGCCCTCACCACGAGACCCTCGGGGAGTCTTGAACACAGCGAGGCTAAATAAATAAATAAAAATGGAGCAGGCAATAAAAATGCACTAATTTAAATCTCTGCGACTTCATGGAAGTGGAGCCGGTGGGGCTGACGACCGGTGATTTGTGTAAGCGGGACACGCGATGATATCACGCTGGAGTGGGAGTCTGGAGCTGTGCTGGGGGGCTTGAGGAGGGTGATGTAAGATGTGCCTGACATTCTGCCTGGCTTCACAGTCGTCCTACAGGCTCCGTTTCAGCCTTTCACACCCGGACTGAAGACCTGCAGCGCATGTCAGCGTAGACAGCATGACTAACTATGGCATCTGCATCTGGCCTGCATTAGGGCCGTGAGTCTGGGGGTCTGGTGGCTGCAGCAATGTATTAACTGCGTTTGTGTGCATCTAACACTGAACGAAAACTGAAAGGCCATGCTAGACTCATTTGGGTGAGCTACAACAACTTGCTATATTGTGCGAGTTATGTGTTTGTCCTGCAATAAAACATGGTTTTGATAAGGTACAGAACATACTGGTGTTGGAGACTTGGTAACGTAACGTATTTTTGTTTATTTATAATTTATTTATTTATTTGTTGCTTAATCGGGTAAAGTCAAGTCACTGCTTTTAAAATGGCAAGGCAGTTTTACAGTATTAAACAAGAAAATAGTGTGTAGTAATGAAAAGGACAAGAGTAAAAACTGAATATTTAGTGAAAGTCAGTTCATCATTGATTCAGTGATGTCATTGTCCAGCTCAGTTCAGTTCAAATGGTATCTGTGCAATCTTAATGCCATCAGTACCTCAGCAGCTCCTCTGTGAACAGTTTTGGGTTAATAACACTCAGCCACTTAGTTTCATCACTGTTCCCTCCCTCTGGAAACTCTGCAGTTCTGCTGCCTCCTCCACCACAGCCTCCTTGAAAAACCCTAGAGAACAAAAATAAATAAATAAATACAGAGTGCGAGGAGAATGCATTTTGATCAATGTGCCGATCTTGCCTCTTTAAGTCACAATAATCTGACAAATTTCTTCTGACTCATGTTACCCGTGCAGCTCTGCTAGAGGTGATGTAAGGACCATCAGTACAGTCAGTAGCTGATTACACAGGCTGTGTATGGACCACATCCAAGATCCACGGGCTGCATCAGGCCTTAGCAACTCCTCCACAGAGTCACACACACTCCACATCAGATGCTCCACACACAGCAGAATCACTGTAATATCAATCCTGGAGGAGGCAATGAGACACCACATATAATGAACTGGACTGTTACGCTGTGCCCTAACAAACATTTTCTAGCAAGAAGTCAAATGTGTTTCTGTGATGATTCCTTAAATAATGCTGAAGCACAAACTAACTATTTATTAGTTCGTAATTAGTAATCTTAGCTTCAATATAGATATCCTAATCCTGATAGACAGCATTACTGTATTTTGTGATAAATTGAGTGATACTATCACTGAAACGTGCCCCATAAATATTGCTACAATGGGTTTTGAGTTAAAATATGTAAAGCTCAATCCAATATATTTAGAATGGATACAAATTTAGAGTGTTTATCAAAATATTTGTGCTTGTAAAGATAAGTTTAGTGTTAGATGATGGCATGGTGGCAATACAGGGGGGGAATCAGCATGAAAAATGACATTTCCAATAACAACCACTACTATATCATGCATCTATTATCAATTACTCACTTATCAGTAACTCAAACCTTAAACACATGCGTGTCCGACTCAGCTCAAACCACTGAATGTGTGTACTTCTGTTCAGTCTCTCCGCATCCACAGAGGTCATGCTACCCACTTTCGTTTCCCTATCAAACTCAAGTTTTCATCGCCTACCACCAAGTTCTGCTTTATAGCACAGCACAAGTTCCCCTTTCACCAGATAGGAGAAAAAGAGAAGGGAGCAGAGGCAGAGCCCATCTGCTTGGCAGACCCTGAGCTCAGCCGGCACCGAAGAGCTCATAACCGGGTGTCCTTGCAGCAAAGCTCATCTGCTGAAACAAAAACCGGTCCCACCATTCATTCCTTCCCTGCGGCCCTGGGCGATCTGCTCTTTCTCATCAGTCCTGGAGTGGAGGGGAAGCGTGCTCTTGTGGCATCTTTAACCACTTTAAGTATGTGTTAATGCTACGCACAAGGCCTGGGCGGTTGGACCCGGTCTAGCATGAAAGAATCGGGCCCTTCGCCAGGCGCTGAGGCAGGGCCATGTGCTAACAAAGAGAGACTGTTTTACAAATCTGGAGATCTGCTTTGACCCCCGGGCCGAACACCGGCATAATCACTAAAGCATTCAACACTGTCTGCTAAGCCTGAGGTTCCTGATAGTAGGTGGGCTTGTGCTTCTCAGTGCAGCAGAAATACGGTAAGATCATTCAATCAGACAGCATGGATGACTGCCCTCTGTTAGAATGTGCTTGAGTGTGACCGCTGACCACAAGATGTAGACGGGTGACTTTAACCATGCATGGCCATTTCCTGCATGACGCATCTCCACAATGCAACAATCCACTGCACATGAATGCTACACAGAGCAGTTCAAGTTGTTGGCTACAACCAGACTACACAAAATCCAGCATGCTGAAAAACCCTTATACTTCTTCAGGGTTGGGAATTATGAGCCGGTCGTTATGTAGAACTGGCCCCCTTTTTTTAAAAAATAGTGGAAATTAATGGTTATCCTGACATACACTTTCATTTTTGATAATATATAACAGAAAATAGTGTTTTATCAATAGAATGGCAATGGAGAAACACACAGGTTGTTTTCATCATTTTGGAGATGTCACAGTTCTTCTGGATTGAGTCTGTCTCAGTTTGTTCTGTTACTTCTGATGATGATCAGATCAGATCTCTGTGTGGAGCACTGGCTGTTCTCAGACTCCTCGTGCAGACAATAATCTCACTGAATTATTACAATTTATGCCAAAAATAATGTTTGGAAATGTAAACTGATATTTCCCATTGACAC
>JAUMHR010000049.1:13924150-13936424 GCA_032361145.1 Enteromius fasciolatus
TTTTTTGACGGCTAAAGTTTTGTAGGCACTAGACAATGTGTAAACGTGATGGACACAAATTGTGGTCGTATTTATTTTATTAACATGCAAAAACTAAATTTTGTACTTGGTGTTCATTACCTTAAGCTAAAAGTCTGAAGCTTTCTTCGAATTTTTAAGTGGATGAAAGATGCATAAGTTTAAATTTGTGAAAATAAATATAAAAAAAAAAAAAAATGATGGGAAAACATGGAAATGCATAAAAATATAGGCAAAAAGAATGAATGAAAAAAAAGACAATGAGAGATAGATATGCATCGTTTTGTGAATGGCACATATTCAAATTCTGCTCAAATATGAAGCATTTTTATCCATAGACAAAAAAAGACACAAAATGGAAATCCTGTTTAGTGAATATTTGTCTGACTTCTTATTGTGTAGTTAAATTGCAATCAACTTTTAGCACTGAAATTTTTATACACCCCTCACAATGTGAGCTGTCCCTTTAAACTCAAGTACACTCTGGTTACTGTCACTCTACAGCTGATATCAGCCACATCAGAGCTAATGAACACAGACATCAATATATCAGTTATGTGAGCGTGGTTCGGCATGCGGCACATCTCTTTCAACGACACAGGATGAGCCGTTCTTTCTCATAACCACACGGCATCAGCACTTCTGTCTCCTTCTATCTGTGAAAAATGAGACAAGACACAAAGCCGTAAAGCCATACAGGTACATACACACACAGACGGAAGCTAAAACACAGACACTTCTCTTCCAAAGCGACATAAAGCGCTGCTGTAAACACTACGGCTATGCATGAGTCCAGATGCCTTCGAATGGCAGCTTATTAAATTCCATTTAAACCTGACACAGTTTTACTTCCTTGAAAAAAAAAGAGCAAACATAAAGTGAACATAAAGGGCTGTTAATTTTAACGATATGCAGCTGAATAATGTAGAAAGCAAAGATGAAGAGGGCTCTTTTCGTTGGTTAAAATGCAAGGTTGCCGACAGGAATCCAACAAATGTGTCTCTTTTTGTAGTAAAAAGGAAATATGTGTGACGAGAGGACATGAAGGTGCTGACAGACCGTGCTGGAAAAGCAAATCTTCCCATTCTGTTTAATGAACAGCCTAAAGCTCGCTGTAAAAACACAAGCGCTAACAGGGAACATAAAAATTCAGTTTTACACACTAAAGATGCTGTCGACACAGACACACAAACAAAACTGCCCTTTTATAGTGATGAAATTCCACTTATAGTCGACACGTGTTGACGAAAGCAGCTAAATTGTATTTAAATGTGCAGATTTACTTCACTTTTAGAGTTTGTTTTACCAGTTTGGTATATTTTGAGAAGTTTTGTGTGAACTATCGTGTTTAAAGCGTGTTCTGCACAAGTTCCTGACAATTATTTTGCTCCTCTGTGTTTTCTGTGAACGTTGTTAACTCAAGGATATCGCTCAGCTTAGATCTTATACATTAGTTAAGTGTAGCCATCCAGAGCTAGCAGAAAGGCAGATATACTGACTAAGTCTGTTTAATGTTTCTAATAAAATAAGGATTTGTGCTCAGAGCCGGTGCTGAGCCAGGCGTCACCCCAGGACTCTGCTCAAACAGCAGGGTCTAAACGAGCTTCCATCTGTGCAGCCACACAACGCTAAAACTTCATAAAAGTCTCATCTCTCATCCGCACACACTGCTGCCATTGGCCAACGCCTGCATAATCCACTGTGTATCGGCGCTGGATGGGGTCAGCGATCACTGAAGGCGAGTCACGGACAGTGTTGGTCTGAGCACTCATGAGGACTTGCATCAATCAAAGGGGCAGCTGCTGTCAAACTTCTGCCCGACTGCCACTGATGATGTGTCAGAGTTTCCCATCGCAACAATAAATATTTAAGGGACATGCTTCACATATGAATAGATTATGGGTTAGAATTGAATTACTTTTTGCTAAAAATAAATACAATCAGACTAAATGACCTTTTGGGAAACTTTTGGGAACATTTGTAATACAGTGCACTAAATATATTGTATAGTTATAATACTATATTATATAGTATTACATAGTTATATATTATATAGTAATAAAACTATTATCTTAGAACAGGTGGTTCAACTTCCTTTCATGGTCACTTTCACACTGGGAATATATTTGGGGTATATTTATTATTATGTACACTTGCACATATTTTAGAAAATTACGTAATGTTTATATTTTAAATATATTTATATATAATATCAATTATATGAATATAAATATATACATGCAAGTACATGCAAATATTTTCAAAAGATAAGATGTATATGTGTGCTTTTATATGTACACAATAAATCCCTGCAGAAAAAAACCCCAATAGACCCCTGCTCAAAACACAAGAGAAAATGTAATGGATTTAATGGTTATAATGTGAATTGTATTGGTTTTAATGAAAACTATAATGGTGTCTACTGGTATGTGATGGATTCTATCGGAGGGACATTACATCCTATTGGACAAATGCCCAAAATACACTACAAAAAAAGAAAAGGCATTTTGTAATGGTTTTACTGTAAAACAAGCTAATGGTTCATAGTGGTATATGGAAACCATTTATATTTCTGTGATGGTTTCTATTTGGCTTCTATTGTTTTTGTTTTTTTTGTTAACTAAGCTACGCAATATCGCAAATCCAATATTGCATAGCTTGTTAGTGATCTACAGCTCTGTGTATTAACTGTTGCTCAATTTGAAAACAAGTGATGGAGATTTACCGCTAATCAAAGAACCGGCTTTGCCGACAAGATACGCATGAATGTATTATGCAATATATTGCTCAGCCCTATGTTTACCCATTCACGGTATAAAGAGTATAAAATTTAATGACATAATGTAATGCATAGAGAATTTAAGCACTCTTCGTTTGTTTTGATGCATTGCCGTTTAACAGTGCACCAATAAATATTAACATTTCAAAAATCTAAAATATAATTACAACTAATATACACTGGGGTATCATTATGAAATATCTATACCTAGATTAAAATATATATATATATATATATATATATGTACTGTAGGTATACATCCATATCCCACTGGAAAAAAGACTAAGTGAAGACAAGGAGCTCTATCATCTGACCTCACCTGAAGAGGTGCGCTAACCCCCTCCAGATTAATCAGATCCAATAACATGATTTTCACTGACTCAGACAGCCGCACACAACAAGAAATAAAGAACAGAGGCAGACACAGAGAGAGAGAGCGTCTCAGAGAAACACCGACTAAAGCCAAAAAGACAGTCAACAGCCTCACACGCGCACAAAAAATTCCTGATTAATCTACCCTTTAAATCAAACAACAACAAAAGGAGAAGTTGAAAGGAATTTCAGGGAGACCAGCTCCACACAAAACCCTGAGCGCAGAGACTAGCGAAAGCTCCCTTAAGCCTCATTCTCTGCTTCCTCCCTGTCTGCCAATCACGCTTCCAAAAACTGTAATTGTTTTTCAAATCCGCACAAACCAGACATGACAGACCAGGTAAAGAGAGAGCGAGAGGGGGGGATGGGGTTGGGGGGGGTGAGAGAACAAGAGGACTAGAAAGAAAAAGAGAGGCAACGGGAGTCTTTTATTAAATATGATGGCATGTTTCACAGCTCTCTGCCTTACAGAAACCCAATACACTGATTAGTCAGCGCTTTGACGTTATCTTAAGTTCCTTGTCAAAATTAATTTAGTGTGGGTGGGCTGTCGCGCTCCAGGAGAGTGAAGCGGAGAAGGAAATAGCAGGGTGAGAGGGAGGGAGAGGAAAAGATCTTTTTCAAATAAGCCTCAGCTTCAGTGAGCACTAAGTCATGTGCCCAGGAAACAAATAGGCTATCTGGGAGCTATCAAAGAAGGCCTCTCTTTCCTTGAATATGCCGGACCCAATGAGACCCGTGAAAGTGGATCCCGCCGACTCCAGATCTGGCCCGCTTAGCCTCCTCCGGTGCCAAACCCCCAACGGGTTATTTGTCAGGACGCACACACGAGGTAAATTGGCATGCTGCTGCGGCTATCTTTCGTAAGCCGGATTGAAATCCGAAGCCCGGCCTCCCGTTGTTGGACTACGGCTGACACTTCATTAGGGGCCGGCGTACTGCCGGTGGCCTCCCTGAGTGTCCGATTTGATGAAGCTTAATGGATAACAGCGTTTCAATTTGGGAGATCCAAGGCTGTTTGACAGGCTATCTTAATCTCCTTCAATTAGGAAGCTGCTCTTAGGCAAATCTCAGACATCCTAGAACCAAGAGGAGGCAGCCTGTTGCGTTGACCCGTGAATGGGTTAGAACCAAAAAGCGAGGCGGGCAGCCACGAATTCTCCAGTTTCCCGCTCTCTCCTTGGGTTTGTCCTAGGATAAGTGGATTAGGTAGCAGGTGTAGAACACAGTATTGGCCCACCCCAAAGGAGGTCACTGAAAAGGGCGAAGTCGTCATCACCCACGTCCAACCACATCGTCTCGGCTCCGACTGACCACTGGAGCTTCATTCCCCCCCCCCAAACGCACTCCCTTTCTCTTTCTCCTAGGTGCAATTCCCTATTATACGGGTTCTTTGTTCTTATAATGGTTCCCCATCTTCCATCTTTCTCCAAGAACACAAAATAACCCTTTAATGCTTAGAGAGGCAGAAAAACTGTCTCGGCCTTCAGTAATAATCCTTGAATTACCCACACAAGGGTTTTCGTTTCAAGATGTGGAATCTTCAATTATTACTTTCCCATTTGGAGAGGAGAGAGGCTGGACAGACAGGAATGAGAACGTGTGTCTAATGGCAGGGGGGGAGTAAGACCGCCTTTGTTCACGCACAACACATTTAGCGTAGACCCTTCTGGTCTGCACGTGTCCTCAGAGAAGCATAAAGGATAAAAGCATGGCAGAGATAGATTTTTCGAAACCGGCGGCACAATGGAAAGAGGTGCCATCAGGGAGGGAGGGAAAGGCAGGGAAGGATCGGGAGAACAAACCAGAAATCCAGTCGTGAGAAGCATGTCCTCCAAAACTACCGATGCAGGTTAGAATCTGAGGTGCATTATCGGCGTAAAAAGAATGTGAATTAAAACAAGTTCAGGGGCGCTCGTCAACATGTCCTTCACCGACAACAAAACCTCAATATCTGATAATGCCAAAACCTTCCATCAAAATGGAAAAAAGGACGTCTAGCTGCAAGCTTGCATTCAGAATGTGTTTAAGTTCATTGATTTCAGATGAAGTGCCATGCTATTCATCAACCCTCAATTAATCATGTGGTCTCAATGTTAGGATTACCAACACTGGAGGAAGCGTCTGTGAAAATAATAGCTCTGAAAATGAAGTGCTATACAATGCCCACTCAAGCACTAAACAACTGCTACCACCCTGCAGTTACATCTCCTACATGACAAAAAATCCTTGTGCTTAATATATTTGCCTATGCAATTTTATGTCTTATCCAACAGTGCTGAGAGTAGCAATTCATACAGTGTCCTTGTAGTACAAGCACCTTGGTCATATATTGTTGGTCATATTAAAATATTGATGCATTTTATATCAGGGTGATCAATTATCTTTTAAAGAACCAGCACCTTTAAGACTGAAGGAGGATCAATACAAACTCATTTTAAATGGGTCAGTCCATTAAAAACTTACAAAATGTGTGTTTATGTGCTTGAGATGAAGGGCTGTATTCATTTTATGCAAGTAAACGGCATAATCCATAATCATATTTTTTCTTAGCATCTCAGAATTGAGCATCGAAATAGCTTTTATTCTATAAAACAGGAAACTTTGTTTGTGTCCTTTATGAATGCAACAGTATAATACCAACACATAAATTTCAGTCCTATATCGATTTTAATAAACTTCATCTAGAACATAATAATGTTCAGCACATCACAGCAAACATCATTTTATGCCTTGCAAATGCAAATACCTACACTATCGTTAATTTTTTTTCCTCTAGGCTACTAACCTGCAGGCATTAAGCCTGAGTTTCTCCTCTGTATCTCTGAGCAGGTTTTGGATGTCCATCTCACTGGGGATTCCTTGCACCTGCAACTCCACAAATGCATGGTCATGCAGGAAGTCACTTTGCCAGTCCATCACTTCCCTGCAAAACCATGAAACACTGGTGAAACACTTTATAAATGTATTTCCTACTTTGAAAACATACTTCAGAAATCATATTTATATACATTTATATAAAGGCTCATCCACTCCAAAAATAAATATATAACAACTATATTAGCATCAAAACCAATGTTAATGAGTGTAATGAATGAATGAATTAAATTAATTTAATTAATGTTATTTATTAATGTTTTTTATTATACTGGTCATCTGCCATAAGCTCTTTAATGTCAGGTGGATTCTTACTGACTAGAATTAGAACAACTATTAAAATTGTATATTTACATATACTGTTATAGTTATCATCCTTAGTGTGAATGACCCTTTAATAAACATTCTGCTGATAATAAGCATGCACTGCTCTTATGTCATCTGTCACTGTAAATTTTCAAGTTCTTTAAAACGGGATGGAATGTCTTAATGTTCATCAGTTGGAAAAATACTTTTACTAAAATCTTTATTGCTATCGTAATAGTTGTCATCGGTTGTTATCAACAGACTTTTAGAGTTTGCTACATCATAAAGACGTAAATTTGAATAAAAATAAATTGTATTTTTTTACAATTTTGCTGGGTTTTTGATTTTTTGGCCAAAAGATGCCAAAGAGATTTATCAATTACCAACCTTGTTTCATATAAACATTATTTAATGATTATCTTAAATGCAAGTTTCTATCTGGCAACCGAAACAAAATGAACAAAGGCCCAGAAGAGTTTCTCCTGCAGCAAATGACTGTATTGGGTAAAATACATCTCCATTTCACACCTACTGTGGCCACCATAACCTACTTTGTGGACAGCCATTGCCAGTAAAATGAAAAGAAGTGGAAAGAAATAATCAATGTCTGCTTGTGTACTGCATTTGTCTGAATGGGATCAAATGTAAGCTTGAAAAGTGAAGCCTTTATGTTTGATGAAACATGTCCTCGAACACACATGACGGCCCCTTACACGAAATGATTTGATTTCACCTCCAACAAGATCTTTGCGCGTCAAAGCGCAGCTGGAACAAGGCGCTAGTTATCATCTGCCATAAATATTTCTAGCCTCAATCCATTGCTTTTCATCTTTCTGCCTCCCCTCTCTGTGTCAAGCTGGAGTGCCATTCAATTTACAGTACAGCTCGGTGGTAATACATGCATATCGGAAAGAGCGGCCTTGCCGGCGGGATATAGACTGACACCTCTTCTTGCCCTCGCTTTAAATAAACAATCCATCTGGCCTCAGATTGCTATAAAGCCCTCAACATTCAAGTCTCACACAGATCCAACACGCGCTCGAGAGAGAGACTGTATCAACGTCGTCATCGCAAGTCAAGTGGAGTGTAATGGAGAGTGTCAGTGTCAATTTGGCTTTGCTGGCGCCCCTCTCCCCTTCATCTGGGCTGATTTTAATAATCCCTGTCAAACACCAAACAGCTCGCACTTCCTCTCCGACACGACAGGCCTTTCTCCTCGCGCAGACAGAAATCTCAACGTTAATTTAGCCCGCACAAAGGCAAAGGCTGTCCAGCTGGACAAATATTATTTCCCTCACTTGACAGACTCCGCAGTTAAGCTCGCGTGTTATTATTTTCTAAACTCTATTCAAGCCTCGACTACTGTCTGAGGGGGAAAGAGTGAAGAGAGAGAGAGTGACTTGTGTAGGTTTTTAAGACACAGGATTAAGAACTGAACAGTGTAATTACACTGGGACCGACTGCGTCAATGTCTGTGCGCGCACGCGTGTGTGTGTGTGTAGCCGATGTTACAAAGGGATGTGCATCATCGCCCGTGTCTCATCCACATGAGAGTTGTGGGAAAAGTGTCAGGTTCATGCTGTCACCACATAGGGCCCAATTAGGCAGATGCACCCTCCATTTCCTTTGTCTTGTTATCTATTTTGAACTCAAATGTTGTGGAGTCCCAGAGTAGTTCTGAAAGCTGCCACACACGGAAGAGAGCTCGAGCTGGTGCATACAGTAAGTGTGTGTGTGTGTAAGAGAGAGAAAGAGCTGGGGCAGATGTATTCTCTCGACACTTAAAGACACACTAGTATTTCTCCGCGTGTCTACCCTTACAAACTGCTCCACGCTCAGAATGGAGGTAGTGGTGTGAAATATTTAGCAGCCGGTGCCTCTGCTTTAAAACTGTCTAAAAAGGTTTTCTTATCATGTTCTAGCTCCCAAAACTCTTAAATAAAGCTTTCGGGATGTTTAATTTATTAAAGAAGTATATTGTTTTACTCCAAAATAGTGAGAATGTTGTATTTGTTGGCTGGTTGGGACAAGCAAAAAGTGTGCAATATTCATACACACAGGTGAATGTGAAAAAGAAAGAAGGAAGGAAGAAAGAAAAAAGTTCCGGGGGAATAAATCCAGTCTGTGTTTACTGACTGTGTGCATGTTGTTGTTTTTTTGCTGGATGACTTTTCCTGAACTTGTCCTGGAATGGTTATGACAATATTTTCACTATACTTCACTATTTTCGGCTCACATGTGAACTACTGCATTCAAAAGTTTCCACTGCATTTCAGTTTCAGGTGATTTTGTCAAAATATGTCAAGAGCTAGAGCATGACCGAGAGCTACAGTAGTTCATTAATTAATATAAAAATATAAAAATTAAAAAGAAATAAAAAAGTCACCTTCCTATATAGAAAGCGCAATGCAGTTTATGTCAGCTGCTGTAGTTATTAATTAAAAGATACCGTGGTAACCACCCATCATTTTTTTTTCTCTGTCATCCAACAACACTTACATTTCAAGAGCTAGAAATCAAGTTTGATTAATTAAGCAGGCTGAAATTGACATTGCATTGCAGAGCATATTAATTCATATCGACAGCCTATTCACAGCTGGTCCTACAGGTAATTTAAATATGATTTTGAATTGATTGCAAGGCCAAATACATAGATTAAGAGAAATTGTATATTAGATATATCCATCTCAACTTTTAGCTAAGCATTCAAATTTCGAGCTCAGAGACCCATTTAAACAAACAAAGTTAACAAACAAATTAGAACTAGAGACAAAATAGGACTGGGCGATATATATCGAACAATGATTCATTGGCGTAGCTTGTCAGTGATCTAAGCAAAGCAAAGAATTGGCTTTACTTAGGAGATGCGCATAATATATAGTTCGATATATATCGCCCAGCGCTAAGACAAAATCAAAACTATCAAGTCTAACAAGCCCACACTACAAATGTTTGGGGTCGATATGATTCATAGACAGGGATTAGCCTCAACCAGGATTAAGTTACAGTTCAGTTAGGAAATGTAACTTTTCCTAGTTAATTTTTTTTTTTTATAAACATTCCTTAAAAAAAAGCACTACTGGTTTGCATCTTAAGACAAAACAAAAGCACTGGCACTGTTTTAAGATCAGAAAATGCATGTTTCTTTCATTTGAAAGCTTAGATTTATATTTTAGTCTAGGACTAGGCTTAACGGAAAAGTTCACAGAAAATGAAAATTCTGTCATCATTTACTCAACTTCAAGTAGTTCCAAACCTGTATGAATCAAACTTTTTTCAAAATATCTTCCTTTGTGTTCGGTAGAACAAAGAACAAAGAAGAGTAAATGATGACAGAATTTTCATTTTCTGTGAACTATTCTTTTTAGCCTTGTTTGTGAAACCCAGCGTTAAAGTGACAGTAAAGAAATTTATAATGTTACAAAATATTTATATTTACATTTTGTCATTTAGCAGATGCTTTTATCCAAAACGGTTTGCAAATGTAAACAATCAAACTCAGCAACAGTGCAACGACATGCACGTGCTATGACATGTACCATTTAGCTTAACACAGTACACGTAGCAAGGATTTTTAATGTTATGGTAAATAGGAAGAAAACAGATCGAATAGAAAAAGAATAGAGCAAGCTAGTGTTAGAGGCCTTTTTTATTTTTGTCAATGGTATAATAAATAAGAAGAAAACAGAGAGAACAGAAAAAGAATAGAGCAAGCTAGTGTTATTTATTTGATTTGATTTATAAGGAAAACAAGCAGCTAGTAAATGAATAGAGTGCAAGTCTAAAACGGGCATTTTTAATAGAATTAGAACAGGGAGCGCTAGAGTTAGAGGGTCGAATAAAAATAGAAAAGATGTATTTCTAGCCAATTCAAACTGAGTTTCAATACTGTTCTTTTCTAAACTTTTTATTCATCAGAGAATCATGCAATATTAAGCAGCACAACGGTTTTAAAAATAACAAATCAGCACATTACAATGATTTATGAAGGATTGTGTTGAACAGAAGTTTGAAGTAATGGCTTATATTAAATTTTAATTGCCATCAAATTAATAAATCACATTTCAAAATATATTCAAATAATAAGTAGGTTAAATAACAGTGCCAACATTTTACAATTGTATGTCTTTACTGTATTTTTAAATTAAATTAAAATTCAAAATTAAATCTGCATTCATAATATCTATTCATGTGTTAGCAAAATGCTGTTAAAACAGAACTACAGTATGCCACACCAGAGCAAATCACATCACTTCCTATTCCCAAAAGCATTTCATGCACTGATCTATAATAGATACATAATGTATATAGATCCGTAATTCCACGTCAACAACCTTTCATAAACAGCTCTTTGATAACACACATTAGCGCATATACAGGTACACAGGGCGGTTCTTTCACCACTGACGGTCCAATCCATTATCACACCCCACAAAACACTACAAACTCTGAGGTTAAGGCAAAGTACACAGTACCTTTTCACGCTGTGATTTCAGGGGCTCTTCATCACATTAACTCCAACAGCAATGAAGGACTATCAGGGCTCAAATCCAAGTAGATCTGTCAGGTACATTTCTTCCCAAATCTTTACTTTTCATAGCAATGGAATGACCTAAATGATCTGAGAAGTGTTTACTTTTGCAATCAAATCTAAAAGCATGAGACTAATAGTGTCGAGTAAATACACCAAATGGACAGCCTCGCGTTCAGAGGCAGCACTAATGGAAGGAAACTGCGAGTGTTTTAAAGGGAATGTGAGAAATAGTGATTCAGTGTTTCATATCGATCCACAATAGAAGATTGTAGACAAAAGTGTCGTATAAGATTAAACGGCTTTCTGATGGATAAATAGCATGCTGTCAAGTTCGCTTACAAGGACGATTATATTAACTGTTCAGCCGTCGCATCCGTTTGTTTATAAACACGTGTGGTGACGCACTGTTGTGATTCTTCAACGAAAAGCGTCTCTGACAACCAACCGGAAGCATATCAGTATTTCCGTGTTACGGAACAGAGTATATCTCTGAGAAAAGAGGGGGGGACGTGGACTTGTTAACATCATAATATTATCCTAATTTGTTGTTTTTACTTCATATATTATCTATCTTTTATTTTGAGAGTGTAATCAGTACTTTCTATAAGTATATGTGCCTCAAGTTAGGGATCGTAATATTTATGTAAGATTGAATATTTTGGTCACCCCTAATAATATACCGTGGTCAGGCAACACACTGTACGCTAGTTTTGAAGTGCACTAAACTAAGCGAAATGACAGAAACAACGAAAGGGAGAAATATCTAATCCGTCTAATCCTACAGTTAGCGTCATTTTAATCATGTTTGTGTTTTTTATATACACAGTGCTGATTGTGTCGCGCGACTAATAAAATGCCACTGTATATAGACGAATGATCAGTGATGACGCTTAGCGCGCTGTTGTCGTAAGGAATAACGTTAGATCAAACTGTATTCATTAATTTCACGGTTTTCAGTTTCAGGTAAGATACAGAAACTACGTGCGCGTCTTATTTTTGTACAGCAGCTGTCAAAATCATAATCTAATTCGTATCTCTAGAGTAAATTAAACGTGCTGTTCTGTTCATAATAAGCGTTTGTAAACAGCTGATTTGAAAGTTGGTTTTTGGAGCGCTCATTTATGATGGATGTTATTTATCATATAATCTGTTTTTCACTAGGATGGTGGACAACAAATACATCTTTCAGATGTCTGGCATCAAGAATCATTCACAGAAAAGACAGTTACTCCACGGCATCAGAAAGCTTGGGGGCATATATTTTGGGGGCTCTGTAAGTATCTTTACTAACGACACGTAAATTCTTACCCTTTAGGTGCTGGGCGTCCGGCCAGAGGAGAACTGGACCCAACTAAGCCTGGTTCTCACAAGGTTTTTTCCCCATTCTC
>JAUMHR010000049.1:13950055-13961423 GCA_032361145.1 Enteromius fasciolatus
TCTAGCTGTCTGTCTCTAGCTGTCTGTCTGTCTGTCTATCTATCTATCTATCTATCTATCTATCTATCTATCTATCTGTCTGTCTCTCTGTCTGTCTGTCTGTCTGTCTCTAACTATCTGTCTGTCTGTCTCTAGCTGTCTGTCTGTATATCTGTCTATCTGTCTCTAGCTATCTGTCTGTCTGTCTCTAGCTATCTATCTGTTTGTCTGTCTATCTGTCTCTAGCTATCTGTCTTTCTGTCTATCTGTCTCTAGCTATCTAACTATCTGTCTGTCTGTCTGTCTGTATGTCTTTCTCTAGCTGTCTGTCTATCTGTCTCTAGCTATCTGTCTGTCTGTCTCTAGCTATCTATCTGTCTATCTGTCTCTAGCTTTCTCTCTGTCTGTCTGTCTATCTGTCTCTAGCTATCCATCTATCTAGTCTGTCAATGTCAATCTTTCTGCCTGTCTGTCCATTCATCAGTCTATTGTTCTTTCCAACTTGTAATAATTATATCTATATTATACTTTCTGTCATTCTTACTTCCGTTCTATCCATCATTGTCATTTTATCTAACTATTTGTCTGTCTGTCATTTATCTATCATTCAGTCTCTCTATATCAGGTCTGTAGTGCATTCAGCTAGGTCAAAAGCTCTCAGCAGAGCCTCTCTTTTTAACCTCAGGCAACAGCATTTACATTCCACATGCTTTTTATGCTCCCTCCATCCTTTGGTGAGGAAGAGGTGCAAAATACATAAAAATCAGGTGACACACACACAAACATAATGCTTGTCAGATCCTCCGTTTAAGAATATTAAACACTGCAATTAGGATTCTGCTGTGAGGAAGGTGAGGGGAAGAAGGGGGCGAGCGAGAGAAAGACAGAGGTAGCCCATCCAGGAAGTTTCTGTAATTAGGAGGTTGGCACTCCGTGTGAACCCACCAAGGTGTCAACGCTCATCTTTCCCCTTCCACCTGATCAGAAAGACCCCCACGCCAGAGCGGGGGAGGGCAAGGAGAGAGAGAGACAGCCCTGCTTTCAGGAGACTCAAGGCTGCTGCTCCCTGCCTTGTGTTGTTTTTGCACTACGTGCTCCCTATACTGATGTGTAGCGCATCAATTTTTGATGAAGCATCCGCAGGCTCTCAGCTGTAGATTTCTGTTGGTAGACACTGCAGTGTTTTTCACAAGGTGTGCAGGTCCATGGTGCCTTGTTAACTTCACCCTGAGCTGTCTGTCTGCTCAATACGCGTCATTGTGGCTCATGGCTACAGTTAATGATGCTATAAGCATATTTGTAATGATTTTGGGGTAAAGCTCAGATTGTGATATCAGGATAATTTCTTTCTTTATAATATGTATATTCAGTTGTGTCCTCCAGTTGTGTAAGCATCTTTAGGATGTTTCTAACTCTTTCTAACTCATTCTAACTCTTTAAATAAGAGGCATAACAGATGTTTACATGCAGTTTTTTGACACTTTATTCTTAGTTACAATGTAACAATTTCAGTGTATTATATACAAGTACCAGTAAGAATTAAAATCTGTAAACACATTACAGTCACTCACTTCATTATGTACAATGTTTTGCTGTGTTTGTGCTATGTTAAATAGTTTGTAGTTGTTTTTTTATCAAATTCATTTTTAATTGTGAAACTTTGTTTAGAGCCCAGTGTTTTTTTTTGTCTTTATTTTTTTCAAAATTCTAAGTGCTAACTTTAATTGTCATAAATAACAAATTGACATAAAAATAATAACAGTTTGGGCTTTTTCCAGCACTTGAGTTCTCTTCTATGGTCTTTAAAGTCTTTATGCGTATTTATGAGCATTTTCATGATGTCCTGATCTTAGCATACATGACAAATCATGGCAATTCACTCACAAACTTACTTCACTCCAAAATAAAATTTTTGTCATTAATCAATTACCCCCATTTTGTTCCAAACCAGTAAAAGCTTTACTCATCTTTGGATGAAAACCAAGAGGCTTGTGACTGTCCTTTTGACTGACAAACAATTACTACTGTCAAGGTGCAGAAAAAAATGAAACCCATCATCTGAATGCTCCATCTGCCATCAGTAGGTAAACCATAATGTTGTGAAATGATGAGAATACTTGTTGTACGAACAGAATACAAAAATTAACAACTTAATTTGGCACCATAACATCACCATACAGGTACAAGACATATCCTTCCATTACTGCCGACATGTTGTACACAAAAGTGTACACTCTTAGCTTCGTATTCTTGTAGCTTCATAACGTTACGGTTGAACCACTGATGGCAGGCACCTTGATTGTATGGCAGTCAATAGGACAGTCACAAGCCTCTCAGTTTTCATCCAGAATTTATTTTAAATTCTCAAATCAGAAGTCCATTTGTGTTAATTGAGTTGTTATATTGTATTATAGCTTAGTCAGGGCAGTGATTTAATAAAAAAAAAAGATTATCTGCAAGTGGTGTTTAAAACTAAAATAAATATCTTTGACTCAGTTATTATTGGCCTCTTTCAGCTCTTGTTCACAATCCCATAAACTAAACCTCTTATAACTCCTAGAACTAAAGGATGTGGTTTAAACCTAAAAGTTGTCAAATTGAAAATGCATCCTGTCATCACAGCGTTCAAAATGCACTTTTGTGACAAATAGCCCGTTATTTAAACCATTAGCCAACCTGCACCAGAGCTGTCATGCCAGACATCACAAACCACACAAGAAAAAAATAAAATAAAACAACAACCACAAATGCTACACACATTTCACAATTTACAGAAAAGGACAGGATGGATTTATCCTCTTCAAGCTTGTAAATGCTGAGTATGCAATTACCCCTATAATGGAAGCGTTGTGTCCAAATTGGAGCCATTAAAGTGATTTAACAGAGGGAAGATTGGGCCTGGCATTTCTGAGACTGTGTACACATGGGGAGTTAAGAAATGTTTAATCACTGGGTTTTAGGGCCTATTAGGGTGTGAAAAAAGGGCTAGTGCGAGCCAGAACTTGCCATGGTGCTGAGGCACTCATTAAGTCATACTTTTATTGCATTCTGTTTTATTTCTTCATAATACCCTGCTAATTATTTTCGATGATGTTGGGTTGAGAGTCTTTGTGATCTCGCTTTCGTGTACTCTGACACGAGTTAGGAGTGTGTTGTTTCTTACCCTGTTGTTCCCTCCTTTGAAACCCAGAGAGGTCATTACAGATATGTGCTATGTATTTATATATTTCTTTCATCTTAGGTTTTGAAGTTCTGTCATTGATTTAGCTTAGTCTGGAACATTCCGTTCATGTGTTGTCAGAACCTGTTTACACCTGATACTAATATCCGTCTCTGGTGAAACGACAAAGCGATCCCAACACTGTCTCAGATGTATTTTCTGTCACTTGTAATCATTATTTGGTGAAGGTCTCCGGTTTTGTGATTTTGCTACCACATGATGAAAAATGTCTTGTTATTTCTAGACATGTTTAAATTCAATTTAAAGTTAAAAGATGGCATTTTGAAGCATCTGATTTGAAGCAGGATTCTTGAAAAAAAGTGAATCCCCTTTCTTTGTTTTACAACATTTTGTTTTGTCCTTTGAGCCGATCAGTCCAAAATATAGTCTCAAGTGTCCATGATTCCACGACTTCCACGTCTGTCTTTTTTTTATACCCTGACAGACGTCACTCTGAAGACATATCAGCCTAATCTGGTCATTTATGTTTTCTTCTAACCTAATTTTCTCTGTTTGATCTGGCTTAAAGGGGTTTCTTGAAAACACACCCAATGTATTGATGTGAAAGAGGATGCAGCTTCTCCCTTTTTCCCTGCCACAAGAAGAAAGAGGACTGTCTGCTTTATTTCCCCCTCCTCATCCCCGCTGCCGCTCTCCGCTTTGGCTCTTTTAGCACGCCGGGTTTTATCTAGCCGGCCAAAGCTGCAGAGAAATGGGCACCCTGGTGAGACCCAGTAAAGCATTTATTAGCAGCTTTGCACAGCGGCATTATAATGGCAGCCGCAGAGGCACTCAAGTTTGGCCTTTTACTTTCTTGTGAAGTTCAGCCACACATGAAAAAAGCAGCCCACCCTCTAATATATTCCCGATTTGATATCGTATCGGGAGAGCGAGGGATGAAGGCTGCCTTACAAAGGGAGCAGACAGAAGGAAAATGTAAATAAAAGTCCTTGGAGGCTTTTGTGTCTGGCTGTTGTAGTTTGCAAAAGCGAAAATCACGTGTTTCCATTCGTACTGCCCAGTGGAGCTTTTGAACTCTAGCTGTTTGAAAAATCCCGTCAGAGGCTTTGTGCATGGGCTCTGTACCATAACTTTCCCCGGCTGAACAATACCAGACTGCCAGGAAGCCTTTTCCCACAATCGCCTTCAACTTGGGGTGCTAGTGTAAGTAGAGAATTCCCACTGTCCAGGAAAAAAAAGGAGTAGTGACAAAGAGAGCGGATGAGCGCCTTTCTTTGCTCTCTCTCTCTCCGCTTCCTGTCCCTTCTCCCCCCCAAAAATCTCAAGCTTTTTTTTTGTCAGGGTCAGCCCCTTTTATCTGCTTAATTTTTACATTTTCCATGTCGTTTCGGTATGTGCCTGTTTAGTCGTTTTAATGTCGAGCATGGAAAACGTTAAATAAGCGGTTTACGGGACTGTGAGGGCAGTTGGCAGGATGCACCCTGATTTTGGATGTTGCCCACTTCTCTCTTTTCACTTGCCCTTTCTCTCTCTCTCTCTTTCTCTCTTCTCCATCCATGTGTAGGCGAGACACTCCTTCATCGAGCCTGCAAGAGGAACCAGGTGGAAATGTTGTTTCGTATCCTCAGTGTGCCTGGAACAGACGTCAACATTAAAGGTAGGTTTCTATATTCCTCCCCTGCCCTCAGTAGAATTGTCCCATTTCTTCTATGTTACTATTTTTGTGCTAGACCGTTAATTCATACAAAGGAAAGCGTACGTCATGCGTCTAACCTTTTAGATCAAATGTAAGGGTGTGTCTGGTACGTTCGGACACTGTTTTATTCTCAGTTTGCTATTGTGGCATCAAGCGAATTTTGTGCATGCGTTGCGCTTGTTGATCTTGTTTTGAAATCTTAATGTAATCATTGTTATTTTTGCCATGTTTTATGCAATGTTGCGCTGTTTTTTTTGTTGTTTTCTAGTACTCCTAAAGATATTTCTTTGAAAATAATATTGTAGAATACGTATGTTTGCACAATTATGTAATGACATGCAGAATGTTTATGATTGAGGCCTCCTTGCTAAAAAACAATTATATATATATATATATATATATATAGTATTTATTTACATTTTTTTCCAGTGTTCCGCTATTTTTGTAGTTTTCTTTTACTCAAAAAGACTACAATGTAAATCTTAAAATGGGATTTGTTTGAAAATTACTAGCAAACAGTTGCATTTTAGAATCAGTATGTTTGTGCTGTTATGTTATAATGTACAGAAATGTTTGAGGCCTCTTCGTTTAAAAATATCCAGTATTTATTTATTTTACAATGTTTAGTTTTTTGTTTGTTTGTTTTTTTGTTTGTTTTTTCACCCCAAAAAAAACTGCACTGTGAATTTTAAGACAGAATTTATGTCGACTACTACCATAAAGTTGGATTTAAGAGTCAGTTTGTTTGCGCAATTATGCTATAACGTACAGAAATGTTTACAATAGAGGTCGCTATGCTAAAGTAAATTGATTTTGTTTATCTTTCTTGTTATCTTAACTTTAAACGTTTAATTATATTGTTTAATAATTTACTTTTCAGCAATATAATAGCAAATGGTTTTTAATTTTAGAAAAACGCTACGAAGAAAAACAGTACCTTTTTATGATGAGTCTTTTTTATGATACATTTTATGATACATTGAATGTAAGTTTAAATTAATATGCAATTATATGGCAAGAATTAAAAATACCTATTATGCATGTGCAAATAATACCAACTTATTTGCTTTCTGACTTCAGTGAATAGCTTATGAAGGACACCAAATGCGTAAAATGTAATATTTTAATTTGTTATTTGTCAAGCTTGACCTTATTAATGTACGTAGGCACCAAAATCCTCACAGTATTTTTTGCGTCACTGTTTGTAGATCACGCTGGTTGGACGCCCCTTCATGAAGCCTGTAACCATGGTAGCACAGAGTGTGTGAAGGCCCTGCTCCAGCACTGCCCCAATCTGCAGCTGGACAGTCAGGTCCAGGGAGTCAGTCCGCTACACGATGCCCTGCTGAACCAACATACAAACATTGCCAAGATGCTGTTGTGGCGTGGCGGTGAGTGCCCGACATACACGTATATACATTCAGAGATCAGACGTATACAAACACACCCATTCTCACACACTCAGTGCATGAAGATTCACCCTGTGAATACAGATCTTCTTCACATAAGAGGGCTGAAAACATGAGAGCGCATGCACACAGTCTCGCTCGCGTAAACGTAAACCCTTCGACGGCAACTTTAAAGAAGCTGTTGAATTTCAAAAATGTGATGAGTTCACTTGTTCCTCCTGGTTCGGTCTCTCACGAGTCTCTTATCCAGTCACAATCAAACAGGCCCTTCTATGGGAGCCTGACTCGTATTGAATACCATATTATACCGTATTACTTCAAAACAGGTTCAGATTCCGATTCCTTTGAGAATGATGCTGAATTTATGGAGTCATATGGAAGTGCCTCTCTTACTGGATTAAATAAGGAGAAAACAGTTTCTGTTTCCATGTGGCATGTCAGTATAAAACAAACTGATGAGTGAAAGCGGCAGAAAGTCATATTACAGCAGCATTACATGTGTAAACAAACAAGTGCTTTGTAGAAATCTGTTAAATCCAGGCCTCTCCTGTGGCTTAACAGTCGAGTTCTAGCACACACACACACACACATAGTGTCGTCTTTTGCCATTCAGGGTTCAAGCTTTTTTACGTTCTTTCCTCTATAAAAACCATCCATCTGCAGGAATAACCCATTGGTGTGGATGACGCTGTTAGCATCCTCCTGAAGAGATTAGACGAGTCAGGTCTGCGGCTCTCGTGAAATTCACATGCTGGTTTTTCACGGGGGAAATGTGTCAGAACAGAAATGTTTTGGCACGCCTGGCTGTTTGCGTGCCACATGCAATCGATGTTTGCGAGCTTTGAAGCGAGCGCGACATGTGTCAATGCGGTAAGCGCGGGATGGCTTGACGACGGGGAGGGACTTGAGGAAAGACAAAATGAGACGGGCTCCTGGTTTCCCACACGCCTTACTGTCACTCTCTCTCTCACTTGCTTGCTTCTCCATTTTGACTAATTATAGTTAATTTGATTTTGCTCCCCTATTAGCTCATGTAGATATTCTGGCCTCAAAAAGTAAATTAGATTGGGATTGTTTGGTCCCGGTGAGAATGTTTTTTTTTTTTCTCTCTCTCTCTTTCTCTCTCTCTCTCTCTCTCTCTCATTTTTCTTCTTGCTGACTGAGATTGGCCCTATACCAATGTATGAAAAGAGGTCAGGAAAAGATGCTCTTTTTTTTCATGAAATTAGAATTGTGATGTGTCTGGGAAACAGACAGCAGACGAGATCCCTCATAAGACATGGAGGTGCACACACACACACACACTCAACCTGAGGGCTGATCCATGCCATTTGGCATCTAATTTGCAGATGATCATGTGGATTCAGTTTAGATAGTTGACTTATGTTAATAAGCTTTATTTTTTATTTTTTTTATAGAAATCAAGATTTTAGTTAAAAATTAAATTCATGTAAAGCCTAATTTATTTTATTCACTGTTTAAGTATTTTTCCTTCATTACTTAATTTTTTGATGGTCCTCGCATTAACAGATTTTTTACAAAATATATATATATATTTTTTTTTTTTTCACATTATTCCCACAGCAAAGGAAGGGGAAGTAGATACAGATTTTAAAGGTCATTGAACAGTGGACATTTGATGTAGAATTTTCTCAACTATGAATTTTTAATAGGCTTAATTTTTTTTATTATTATTTGTTTATCCCTTGTCTATCAATTGCTAGAAAATGACTGGAAAGTCATGGAAAATTATTGTTTAAAGGGATTTTCAAAATGAAAAGTCTTTTTATTTACTTATATGAGAAGATATTTCAATTAATGAAATACAATTAATATTACTAGGTACATACAGTAGTTTTAGTGTTAGTTTATATAAGATGCCTAGAATTTAAATAGTTTCCTCTCATGAGTAAAAGTCACTCAGTATCAATAGCTCATTGTTACTGAAGATAGAAGATACAATTTAATAAAACATACAGAAATAAAGGAAGAGGTTCAGACCAAATGTTGGGGTTTCAAGTAAAGTACTTTCTTCACAACTTGTTGGCGCACTTTTGAAATAAAAACAGCATATGTACTTGAAACATTGACCTCACTTTCACTGTTGCTCTCTGCTGTCAAGGCCATAAAACTCTTACAATGTACAAAACACAGCTTTCTTAATCCCAGCATTCTCAGCATGAAATAATAATGAATGTTAGTGGATGGGTGGGTGAGAGGGTGAAAGACAAGACCCTCCTCCTCCTGCCTGTGGGTACTGGCATGCTAACCATGCCATGGCCGAGGGCAGGGACGGGTGTCATCCGCTTGCCTAGCCCAAGGCTGCCAGCTCAAACCTCCCCCCCCCTCAACACACACACATTGTAAGCGTGGTGAAGCATAATTTCACTCAGCCATTTCCTGATTGGTATTGCATGCAGCTTTCAGCACCCAGCAGCTTGTATCCAAAGAAAAGCAGACCGAAAAACGGCCATGAAAGAGCCTTCGAGTTACTGCCATGGCCTTCGAATCTTAATGGCTTGATGGTTGCTGTAAATACAGCTCTGTTTTCAGGACTGGAATGGATTAAAGCTCGCTGGCATGACTCGAGCTCTCTCAGCTTCTAACAATTTATTCTGCTCTGTCCTATACAGAAAATAACTTTCACTTTAAACCCAATTGAGGTTTCCTGTAAGTGCTCAGCATCACCTTTGATGAAGGTTTGATGTCATTTATGTAGCCATATGTGTATCGAGAGCTGTTATTATGAGAAAATTGCTGAACATTTAGCATGAATTTCAGAATGACTTGGTATTTGGTTTTTCCCTTTTATACTCAAAACCTTATTTATTTGGATGTTTAATTTAGGTTTTCAGTGTTGTCTCAAACATTTTGAGCTCACTGTTGGTAAAGTGATTCCTGTTCTAAGTATTTGTCGGCATTAGATACTGTAGTCCTTAATAGACAGTTCAGTAGCTATCCCAAAAACATTGCTTATTAATTAATGTCCCTGCAGTTTTTCTGCAGTATCACGTTGCCAAATCACTTGGGTGGGGAAATATTATAGGCAGCCCAATTTTCCCGATACCACCATTTTCCAACAAATTCTGGTGGATGAAATCAAGTCCCATTCTATATCATTTCCCTGTGAACTTTATTTGCTTTGCCGAAATCAAAATCATTTAATCACTTTCACGTGCTTCAAACTTGCATGACTTACGTTCCTTAGAACATAAAAGTGGATAAAAAAAGCAGTACTTTATCCATTATCAATGAACAATGATATTATATTGACATTTAATATCATTGTTATATATTATATTATATTATATTATATATTTTAAGGAAGTAATCTTGTGAGTAAATTATGATCTAACCCTATAAAATTGTTGCAAATTCCATTTTAACATATAGTAGGTTTCAAAAGCATTGGTGCCACCAAAATTTGACCATACATCAATCATTTCTGGACTATATTTCCTACTTGTCGTCGATAGTATAGACAGTATCTCAGATTAATAAAAGAGCCACGATTTCTTTTGTTGTGGTATTAGAGTATAAAACACTTAGAGCTTAGAGCTTCTCTGCGCTGTCGCTCCAGCACTGTAATGACAAACGATGGCTCAGTGTCTTTGTTAATAAGGCTGAGTTCAAACGCAGTTGTTCTCCTTTTCTTCCACTCTGTGTACATTAATAGGAGTATTTCCCTCTCGCATTTTGCATTGAAACCGTGTTAGATTAAAGCTCTGGCAAAGCTCTCGATTTAGTCATTACACAACTCCTCATGCTCTGTTTGTTTGTTTGTTTGTGCTAGTCACACCAAATACATTAATCAGCTTCTCTTCTCAGACTTCTCTCCCTCTATCCCTGTTTTTCTTTCCTTCACTCTCTCTCTCTCCCTCTGATTGCGAGTGCCTTTGAGCTTCCTCTGCATAACTTTTCTCCTATTAAAATGCATAATTAACCAAGTCACTTCCTCACACTGAGCTCACCAGGCTTTCAGCTGTGCCACTGTTAGGATCAATACCGAATGTTTGACTCTCTATTTGGAGAGTTCAACCAAACTTGCAACATGTTTTTTTTTTTCTTTAAAAATGGTTTAGATACTCTTTGAAGTATTCCCTAGAATACTTGCACAGTAATGACAGCAGCCACAACCACAACAGGCAGCGGGACATTTTGTCAGTTGTACTGGTTTGTGATTTTTGCGGTATTGTGCTGGATTGCGCTGCCAATACTGACATTTCATTGCTACGTGTAACCGCAAGTTAAACAACAAATATCTACTGATTGGATATAGATTTAGAATAATACAATTATTTAATAAAACTACTTAGCCCAATCTAGTTGTGTAGGACCTGTGGTTAGGACACAAGCTTTTGGAAAATGTGCACATACAGATGAATTGGACACAGTTGCAAGACAAAAAGAGATGTCTATACATTGATGTTAAACCTGAAAAAAAGTAGTTAAAATGTTGCTTTGTTTCTAACAGGGCTTAAAAACGGGAAAAAAAATCCATTCGGTTCACACCGAGCAGAATTGATATTTTAACGTTTCTGTTCTTGCATTAAACAATGCGTTCCGAAAACGGTTTTCTAGTAAAAAATACCGGTTAATAACATTATTTTTGTTCTAAAAAATGTTTTTATTTATATATATATATATATATATATATATATACGTATATGTATATATACACACTACCGTTCAAAATGCAGCCTTGATGAGCATAAGAAACATTTTTAAAAAACATTAAATATCTTACTGACTCCAAATTTTTGAATGGTAGTGTGTGTGTGTGTGTATATATATATATATATATAATATATATATGTGTGTGTGTGTGTGTGTGTGTTTGTCATTTAATAACATGCTTGATATTATATTTCCAAATGATTAAACCAATTTGCATGTTCGTGTTATTTGTACCTCATGTTTCTTAAAACCGAAAGTAAACCAGTTCGAGTAAAATTCATTAAAAATGCGCTAATAAAATATTTTCTTGTTAAATGATGTAAATAGCCGTGAAAGCAGAATAATGTACAATGTATTCTTCGGCTTTTTCACTATGATCGCATCCAGAGTCGTTTGTCCATCTGCTGTAGATGCTGATCTTTTATT
>JAUMHR010000049.1:13965104-13976553 GCA_032361145.1 Enteromius fasciolatus
TGAGACTGATGAGTGGGACTGAGACATGAGTGAGTGTTAAATTTAGACGCTGCATTAGGAACACCCTCACGTTTGCATTAACTAGTTTATTTTTTGTAATTCGATATTGGAAAGTATAGTTTTATAAATGTAAATGCTTTTTTTTGTGTTTTTTTTAAAAAAAAATAAACTTTTGAGGATTTAAGATATTTTAGGGCTAGCGAAGAGCATGGTGTTTATTAATTTTTAATTAATTAATTAATTGTATTATTTTAATATGATTTTAATAAATGATTTTTTAATACTTGTGCTGTATCTATTTCATCATTAGCTTGCGGTGCGGTGTCATAGTACTTGTAGTGCAAAATAAAGTTGCACTTGTTCGTGACTTGGTGTGTGTGCCAATTTTGGTACAAATGAAAAAGCTGTTTGAATGTCTAGTGTGTTGTGAAGGACGCAAACGTTCCCCTTACCCTTACGGGAGAAAAAATACACCTTTTCAGAGCTCGGGCACCATTTAACTGTGCATAAAACATGGCCTTCTCTCTGTCCAATTTTTATCAAAGTTGTAGAACATCAAGCTGGGGGAAGCTGGAGGCAATTCAAGGCCTCTCCCTTCAACAAAGTATAGACATTTGCAGATTTATTGAATTGTCACAGTATTTCAAAGTCTTACAGTAAGCATCGAAAAGGAAAACAGTGTTTTCTTCATGTCAAACAACAACACTCTTTTCCCTAAAGCCAACAACGTACATGTTGAATACATCTGTCAAGGATGCACACTGGCCTTAAACTTGTGAAGTTCCTGCTTGAGCTCTGGGCAAGGTCTCATCCGTGGAGGGGGTCACGGTGATGAAGAAATTTGTTGTTCTTCTCCTCCATTCAGTCTCATGGACTTACTGCCTTCTTCAGCTCCTTGACCTCAGCAATTGCTCTGACCCTGGATTTTGAAAATCCTTTTTTTTTACCAAAGTGTATCAGCCGTTATCTGTCAGCATAAGCAGGTTTGTACAGTGATTTATATCACGCTCTTTTATCCAAATCACTTCGCATGTATATACATTTTTAAAAAGTCATGTATTCCCTGAACATAGAACCCAAGATTTTGGCATTTGTAATATTATCTTTCACTGTATTATTAGTGCTTTTTGAAAGATCAATAATCAAAATAATTCAACAGAAACAGATCGGCCATTGAAAAATGTAGCGATGATTTTTTTTTTCGCCCTGTCTTTAGTAATTCTGTGATATAATGCAGCATTTTTCTTTCTTGCACTTTTGCACATAATGATCCTGTCTTTTGATAGCGAGCGGAAAGCACGGCAAAGCTTTAAAGAGAGGTGCAGAGTTGTGTGAGATTTAGCAGAACGGCTGCCACATTAGCACAGAGGTTTAAGAGTCAAGTATCGACGAGAGCAGCTCGCCATAGAAATGGGGAGATCTAACTGCAAACAAAGAGCGCACTTGACACGGCTGGCGTTTGTTAAGCCAAGAGCGAGCGTGCATGGGCTTTACCTTCAGCCATATTAAAGCCACTTTAACTGCAGTCACAAAAGAGAGAAAAGTCATTAACCGATTCATATATGGGCATCAAGAAGTTCTGTCTAGAAAATCAACCATCGTATAGAGCTGAAATCGATTTTGATAATGAATGCATGTTAATTTTCTGTATATCTTTATACTTTAATACAAAAATCATTCGATTCAATAGTGCCAGTGAATGGTTGAGGCCACACACTAGAGGCAGTTTTGTATTGGACACATACTGTCTTTGAAATTCCTCTGAGTACCGTGAGATAACTTCATAATAAGAGCATGCTAATGCTAATCTTGTATGGGGGGAGGGGGGTTATTGTTATAAGTCACTGAAGATCTTTCCTGTTCTAACTGTGCCGTTTCTAGGTGTCACTTCCACTCTTATGTGGGTTTTCAGCCTGTTAATTGTGTTAGCATAAGTTAGCTTTGATGCTAGCCTGTGGCTCAACATTAGACTAATAGTGCATGGAAAATATCCCTTCTTTCTCCTCGAAGAGCTCTGTTGTTTATTTTTTCAGCTTTAATTGATAAAAAAAAAGCATGGCTTTAATTACTCAGGGCGACTGACTGTGTGTTTAATAAACTAAAACAATTCAGCGGATTGGATTTTCACGTTAAACAATAATGATGACTCAGTTTACTGTTGACCCAGTGCTAAATGTGTTGATCTGACGTCAGTCAGATAAACATTGTAAATTTGCCAAAATGTAACTAGCCCTACCCTGGGTTAAAACAACAGATAAATCAGCTTCAGATTTTTGCTGGTCTAAAAGAGTTTAACGTGGTCTAGCTATTGGCTCATAAGATGGTCTTCAGCTACAACCACCAAACTAGAAGGGCTTGACCCTGTTAGGAGACCAGCAGGCCATTCTAAGTAGTATCTAAGCAGTTTTTTTACTATGTCTGATGATCTCAAATGGTCGATGCTGTTGTAAGCCTGTATGGTAAAGTATTTATCTTGTTCTTTTCAAGGCTCTCCTCTTCTACAGCTGTGTGACAATCGAGGTCAGACCCCTCTGGACCTTGTGTCTTCTGAGGCCCTACGTGACGAGCTCCTTCGCTGTGCGGAAAGCAGCGACAAAGCTCTGGCCGCTCCTTGCTCTGAGGTTAGGGATCTGCCCTTCATAGAGTCCTGCTCATGGGTGCTCAGCTGCCTGTTCCTCTCCTACCTCCAAGAGAGACACATACCTACCTACAGATCCCACCTTACACCTCTGCACCTTAGCCCCACTGTGTGTCGCACCTTGCTCCGCCTCCGTCAAGATGAGCTAGCCTCCACCTGGGGAGATTCCCGTGCCATGACCCTGGCTGAGGACCTGAGGACTGTGTTGAGTTTGGAACAGTATGGATCACAAATGAGCCCCGCGCTGAGACGCTGTCATGGGGATCAAACCAGACTGTTCGTGCAGCTGCTTGACGATCTGCAGGCGGAGGGGGCGGCTCTGATCACTGGACGATCTGATTTTGACTCTGTATAAAGGATCTATCTGATCTATAGTTAAAGCTACTAGTAAAACATCTGTCCTGGTGTGATTTAATGAGAGTTTTGAATGGATACAAATAAGAATAATTTCACTCTGACAGCTTAGCGTTCATGCTGTAGTGATTCTGCACTTTATATGGTTGTTAATAATCAAATGTTTGATTTTTGTATGTGTAAAAATATTTTGTAAAACACTAGAAATTATTTTTGAATGTTATTTTTACAGTAAGCTGTATATTATTTTATGAAAATTGTTATTCTTAAGAATTTTCTTATTTCGTAAATTTCCTTAATTGTAAAATTTAAAAAAAGATAATTGAAAGAAAATAAAGATCATTGGAACCGTGCAAATAGTTCAAATATTTAATTTTCACACCCATTCAGAAGTGTGGAAACACCTATGCACATTATTATAGTTTATTTATTTATTTTTATTTCAGTGCGGGGTAGATTCTAAATTCCATCACAGAAATTGTAGTCTGTAATACAGTCCATTTACATTACACATTTAAGGTAATACAATCAGTTTTTTAAATAAATTTTGACCAGACGCATGTACTGTATCACATTGATGGAAATGGGATAATCTTGTACCATATTAATATAAGAATACACAGAGAAAGAACATTTATTCCATTTGCTCTTATTAACAAATTAATGCTGAACACTTTCAATATGTCAGTTAAACATTTACTATGTTTGGAAAGTTTGAGTTTAATAAAAGTTAAAAATGTATCTAATTATTATTTTTAAGTTAAACTAAAATAAATCATTGTAAAATAAAACGCTTACTGAAAAATATTAAATATTTATAATGTATAGTTGCATAGTGAGTATGCAAATGTGACTTAATTCACTTATCACCTTAAAAACCCAGGGTGACTCAATTCTTCTTTACTCAAGGTGCAGAAGAATTAGGATGAATTAATAAATTATGATAATGCTATTGTGTGATTAATATATAATCATGCTCAGAAAAAAGAACCCGTAATCTGATTACAAGTATTTTAAAATGTAATATAATAATTAATCTTTGGAGTCTGATGACGTAATTCAGATTACATCATTTGCTAACCAGCACTGGCTATTTTCCCCATTTTAATTTTCAAAACGTTGAACAAGAAATATATAGTGAAATATGTAACAACCAAATGCTACATCAGATCTGGCAATACTAATTCTTTTCTCAATTGCAGTGCAGCACAAGCAGTGTGCTTCCAAGCGAACAAACCTAACCTACAGTAAGCCCAGCCTGTAAAACATCGCTTCACAGTTCTCTGATCCAGGATGATGGAGGGAACTCATATGTGTGCCATGTGGGGCTAATAATCAATCCCCTCCAAACAACTGATTCCAGTACAAAAGCAGAGAATCCATCCAAGACCTCCATGAAGAATGAGCCGTTTCCTGATCATGCCCTTTTCAACTACAATGCAGCCTCCGGAGGTGACGAGGGATCGCAGAGTCCGGCTTTGGGATTAGAACCCAAGGCGCTGCGGATGGTCTGAGCCTGACAGCCCAAGAGCGATGGAGGATGCTGAGGTTAATAAATAACAAGCTCAAGTGTTCTTGCTTTCAGCGTGGCCGTGATTATTAGCGTCTGGCAGAGCGGGCGTTTGTACTGGATCACGCCGTGTGATGCTACGGTGTCATATTGAATAACAGCAGGGATCAGACGGGGCAGAAACAGCCAGACTAACAAATGATGGGAGGCCACAGAGGCTGAGAGCACAGGGGAGCCCCCTTTGGCCCCCGTGAAGGAACACACAGTCCCTCCATCACTCAGAGAGCGTGTGAAGAGCGTTTGCTTTGTGAGATGTTCGGCAGGGAAACCTGGCTCACGGAGAACGGCATGAAATATAGCAGGTGAAGGTGTAAGAAATGAATGACTCTGCGTGCGAAAGATGAAGCAGCTTGTACACACCTGTGTGTTTGTCTAAGATCTATAGATGAGACCTTGCGCCTTCAGTATGTAAAGTCTTTATATGCAAAGTACTTAATGTTATCATTCATTCATGAAGTTTTAGTTTAAGTAGATAATGTACATCTAGAATAAAATAACACTTTATAATAAGGGTCATAAGTTAACGTTAGTTAACATGAACTAAGAATGAACAATAGCTACAGCATTTATTAATTTTAATTAATGCTAATTCCAGCATTTACTAATGCGTTATTAAAATTAGAAGCTGTGTTTTTTAACATTAGGTTATTAGGTGTAGGTAATGCACTGTGAGCTAATATAAACAATGATTGATTGTATTTTTATTAATTAATTATAACCAGGATGAATAATTACTGTAATATATTGTTCATTGTGTGTTTATGTTAGGTAATAAATTAACTAATGTTAACAAATGACACATTATTGTAATGAAAGTTGTATAATTTTGCACACTGGTAGAGCACAGTCCTAACATTAACCATAGCAACTCGAACTCTCTAGCTCCACCACTTGGCCAAACTTTCAAAAGATTTATGCTAATAACGTTTGAACCATACGCCACACAACAAAAAAATGTTTTATCCTCTGAATCCTTGGCTTATGCTGAGTTGAAAGAGCTCCAAATTAAAAAAATCTTAAGGTTTAGTTTTTTCGCTTTTCTTAATTGTTCGTAAAACCTACTTTATCGAACTCGTCCTAGACTGTTGCTCCGATTGTCACAAAAATTGATCCAGATCATCTTCAGACCACGCTGGCAAAAGTTATAGAATTCAAGTCAATTTGTCAAGCCGTCTTCAAAATAACACGCAAAAGAGTTCAACAATCAATGTGAGGCTATATCTCTGTAAAGGTTTGGTGTATTGACACCAAGCTTGGTGTGTTTTATAACAAGCATGACTTCAGTGTTTTGGCACAGTGCCCCCTAGTGGTCAGGAGATACAAAAAAATTGCTATTTTTGCTTATAACGCCATTTTGAGTGTCGGTTATTTTGAATTTATTTCTAAAGTGCTATATGTTGAGAACGGATTAGCGTATTGTTTTGAAAATAATTACAAAAATATTCAGCACCATGCCCTGATGGAGCCTGACAAGTTTCAAGTCAGTGCCACCTAGAGGTAAAAATGTAATATTCACATGGCTATAATTCTGGGTGTGTTCAATTTATTTTTGTGGGAATCACCGTAGACTCCTGAATCGATCCAAAGTCCAGCGATACCAAACATGTTTTGCCTTTTGGTTTATGCAGCGCTGCATTTCAGGGCTTAAAAAACATTTGCCGATATCTTAGAAACTGTTACTCCGATCGTCACAAAACCACTGTAGGAGATTCAGAAACACAGCATGCTGGTCAATGCTAATGCCCAATAGCCAAATTTATGATAGGAAGTGCCACAAAGTCAGTCATGTTTTCGCTTCTTTTGAACAAAAATGATTGTAACTCCAAATCTGGAGTGAGAAACACGTACTGTATATACAGTATGGGCACACTCTAATGACATGTGTACAATTTGGTGGGATTGTGCCACTTTGTAGTGCTATAATTGAATAAAACATTAATCTTTTAGATTATAAAATGCTATATTTTACAAATGCATTTTTGTAGAATTATGAAACTTTTATGTACCATCAACACCATGACCTGAAAGTACTCAAAAAGTTTTGAGACAGTGCCAACTTGTGGTCAAAAGTGATAAGCCATTTTGTCCCATTATTAGAGGCTGTATTTGATTTTTTTTGTTGCCGTTTCAATCACAATGATACTAAAATTGCTTTTATTACTCTTTGTTGCGTTTGGTCTGATGCTCCGTGTGATGCTTAGCTCCTGATTTTGCCGCTGGAGTGCTTGGCCCCGTAAATGCTGCTTGCAGCTATATTTATTATTGATGCTGTTTGTGTGTTAAAGGGTTAGTTCACCCAAAAGTGATAATTTTTGTCATTAATTACTCACCCACATGTCGTTTACAAACCCATAAGACCACAAACCACAAATTCAAAACTCAAATTAGGATATTTTTGATGATATCAGAGACGCATCTGACCCTCCATACATCTGACTGCAATACAACTGAAATGATCCCAGATCCAGAAACACAGCAAAAACACCTGTAAAAAAATCCATGTGACATCAGTGGATCAACCTCACTTTTGCAATGCTAGGAGAATACTTTTTTGGCGCAAATAAAACAAAAATAACATAATTTACTCTTCTGCCATGACTTGCGTCTCTTGCCAGTTTAGAGTATCGATATATCGATCGTATTTGATGTAATCAGCCTTGTTAACATCCGGGTGATAGCACACCATGTGCGTAATCTGCGGCTGCTTGTGCCTAAAAGAAAGCATACACTTACACAGTAATGTTCTCTAAAATGGCGGAAGACTCCTGAGTCACAGGAGAAGAACGGTTAAGTTTACAGGTATGATGTTATTTCTGTTTTCTTTGCGCAAAAAAAGTATTCTCCTATCATCGCAAAACTTTTGATCCACCGATGTTTTGTACCAGTGTTTTTACCATGCTTCTGGATCTGGGAGCATTTCAGTTGTATTTCTGTCTATGGAGGGGCAGATGGTTCTCTGATTTGATCAAAAGTGTCTTAATTTGTGTCCCGAAAATGAACTTATGAGTTTGGAAGGACATGAGGGTAATTAATGACAGAATTTTTGGGTGAACTAACCTTTGAAGTTGTTTCTTTCTACGTTTTTGCTGCGTCTCACCACAGGACACGGTTCAATTTTTATTTGTCAACTACACATATATATACTATAATACACAGAAATCATGCTAAAATAGCACTGCACAAGTCATTCTTGTTTGCATGCTTTGAGATTTTTTTTTATTGATGAACGCAAGCAATAATTATATAAAAAAAGAAACAAAACACCTTTAAAAGTAATGACAAATTATTCATAGTTCATATTTTTGTTTTGATTTTGTCACAAATCTGCCAACTGTGCTTCAGCCAGTCGCAGTATGACATCACAGGCAACAGGTTTCAAAATGACACAGAGACACATTACAGTTTCATAAACTCATTACATATATTCTCTGACCACATAGAATTCCTGGTTTTTGCTCTAGGAATATTTACAAAAAAAGTTGATGTTAAATAAATAATTAAAAAATCTGGTATAAATGAAAGTGCCTTTATTCCTTTTCCACCGAATAGATACATTCTACATAGTTATCTCTCTTTTATTTATATATATATATATATATATATATCATTTAAAAAACAAAAGATCCACTTTGGTTTGCTTGCAAACATAGCATGTGCACTTATACGAAACAAAGCTTTTGGGATGCAAAAACCATTCACAATAAACCCACTGAACAACTTAAATCAACACGTACACTACATAGAAACACATTCAGGCTTAGAAAACTATCCTTTCTGCTGTTCAAATCATCATTGTGTTGTTTTTTATATAGCGCAAGTCACTGAAGTACGGTCCCTGTCCTGCTCAGTAGGGATTGTGTTGTCTTTGTAATGGAATTCCCTTTCGACAAATCAATGGCCTTTCCATATGATAGATGCGATACGGCAAATGAGAAGTCAGGAGGGAGGCGGAGGGATGGAGCTAGTGTCCTTTCTGATGTAGCCTGCGCTGTGATCTTTCATCGCTGGCTACGCTGAGGTCCCTCAAGAGCGCCCCGTGGACCCGTCCATGACCTCCCTCGCAAGCGGCTGGATGAACGAGAGGAAATGACAGAGGGAGAGAAAGTGGAATGACAGGAGGAGCGCCGAGAAAGCAGCCCGCATCCTCCTTTTTCTCCACGGCGGCGTCAGTAAACCTCTGCCCTCCGGTACCCCCCGAGGCCCTGAAGCAGCCTGTCACACGCTATCGACTTCTTGTCAAGCAGCCAATCCGCAGCAATGAAAACACACACAGACATTCGCCCTTCAAGTTTGGGATTTTTCAGAAGATTTCGGCCGGGATTTGAATCTGTGTAACAGCACTTGGCCGTTAGAGATCAAAGTTTGAGCTGGCGCCCAACGTAGGGCAGGGTTGACGGAAAAATAATCATAATCGTGGCGGCCAAAACGCACATCCTTGTTAGCGAAGTGGCACTTGGCGGTGCTTTAGGAGCAAAGGATGAAGAAGGAATGATGCAAGGGAACGTAAATTCCCTAATCCCCACTATGAGGACAATGCTGACGCTGCCACGGCTTCTATTGGTCGAAAAAGGTTTACAATAAACAATCCCAGCATGCATCATTCATATGGTTAAAAGAACATCGAAATGACGTGAAGATATCGCAAACCTCACTGGCACTGGACATTTTTTGAGTCATTTCCACGAGCACTTTAGTTACAGCTGTAAATCGGACCGTAACAGGCTCAGCTGTCGACTCTGATAACAGCTGCGGATAGCTTTAGATATGGCAGTGACTGCGCCGCGCAAATTATAGGGTGCAAACTGCAACTTAACCACCGTCGTTTTCCCTTCTGTAGAGGCGAGGTGTGTCGGCACAGGTGGGCGTATTATCAGCTGATCCTGCTATTTGTGGTTCTAGCGACACAGTTTGCTGCCGTGGAAGGACACCTTGGCTTTTAGAGCTGTCTGGCTAGTGGCAAGCGCTGACAAATAACCCAGACTGTTTGACTCTAAAAGGGGTCAAGAGCTTTCGCTGCTCTCCCCGCCGCAAAAATAAACCCCAAAAAAGGACGGATGGTAATTAACAATGGTCGTGTTTCACTCTGCCCGCGCTCTTTAACTCTCCACACTGCAGATAAAACAGAGAGAAAAAGAGCGAGGAAGACAGACAGAAAGAGGCTGGTTGCCAGTCAGTCCTCTCCTTCTCCTTGGCGTTGGGAGAGCATCCGTGCGAGAAGAGGAGCTATCCGGGGTTATTTTTCTTTCTTTTGTTTGGGCTGGGACTGGGCTCCACTTTCAGCTCTCGGTACTGCACCTGTTAAAACACACACACACACACGGTCAGGTGGGCGGATTGATAGCGGCTTCTGAGAAGGCCTCGGTAAAACACAGCAATGGTTGCTCTGATGGAGAGCAGGGCTGTGTTGTCACACTGTAAAGGCTCAAGTTAACCGTAATCCAGACACATGTGACTGAGAGGCACACTATATTGGCCATAATTTAGTCAATTTCAATTTCAAACACTTTTACCCCCAGTTTCACAGACAAGGCTTAAGCTAGTCGCAGACTAAATTGCTTGGCTCAGATGAAAATATCTTGCTCTGACAAATCTTAAAACATGTCATTGTTCTGTGTTAAGATGCACACCTGTAATATTTTCTTATAAGGCATTTTTGTAAAAGTTGCTTAAATATCTTAATTTAACTAATGCCTAGTCCTGGCTTAAGCTAAGCCCCGATTTGTGAAACCGGGCCATAATGTTTTCAAATATTAATAATGTTGCAAAAATCTGACTTCAAATAAGTTCTTTTGAACAAAAATTCACACAATGATTATTTATAAAATAAATAAAACAGTGATAGTAAGAACAGCGTAATGTTAGAATGATTTCTATAGGATCGTGTGGCACTGGAGAAATTGCTGCTGAAATTACATGGGAAAAATACATTTGGAAAAATATTATAATAGAAAAGAAGAAAAAACATATTTTATATTGTAATAATCCTTCACAGTGTTACTGCATAACTGATTAAATAAATTGAGCCTTGGTCATTGTTTTAAAACTTTACCAACCCTAAACTTTTAAATATTTAAAAGTGTAAAAAGCGGTTTAATAAAAATGTTTATTAATAACTAGAATGTTTCATGTAAATCATGCTACGTGCATGCATATTATAGTATATAGTTGTTGATCCACATTGCTTGTATTGAATCAATTGACAATAAAGTACACCATTTGCACAACACTATGTTCCCAAAAACTCACTTTTAAGGTTCTATTCCGGTTAGGATGTCTTAAAAGGCAGTTATCTATGCACAGTAGGTATCGAGGCAGCTCGCTAGGTTTTGAAACAGAGCAGAAAGGGGAGGTGTGCCGGCTTACAATTCACAGGATTGTCACCATACTGGTATTCACTTTCAGACAAATAAGACAGCAACAGTCAAGCGCCTCTGAGTGAAACAGACAGATCACTGGTTTTCCCTCAGATCTGGCCCTCAAACTGACTGACGTCATACTCAGACTCCCTAAGAAATGGGGTCCCTGTACTGCCAACTCAACAGAAACATCAGTCACCACCTACACAGAGAAGTGTGTCCATCTCTCAGCCATCCATCTTGTAGGTGTGAGACACAGTCAGCTCACATCAGATGGGGTTTTGAAGTACTGTGGTTAAGATGAAAAATATATTTCTCTAAACCAAGCTGATCTGCGCTGTAGTTTTAGTTTAGTTTGTAGTTTCATCAAGACTCAAGAAACATTATCTGATTATTAAAAAAAATAAATCTGTCGGGATTTTAGCCCTTGAGAAAGTTTTAAGTAACATTCTAAAAGTTGTTACTGTCAATTTTGATTAATCAGGTAGTGTACATATACATTTTTTATTAATAACTAAATAATAATAATAA
>JAUMHR010000049.1:13976653-13990695 GCA_032361145.1 Enteromius fasciolatus
GTGTGTGTTTTAATATAAACATAATAAATAAACACAGCATGAACACATATTATGTAAATAAAGACTTTTATTTTGGACGTGGTTAATCATGATTAATCATTTGACAGCACATATATATATATATATATATATGTATGTGCACTGTTTATGTATATGTATATAGAAATAAACACACATACAGTATATCTTTTGAACATATTTCCATGTATACATTTATGTATTAATATTATTATATTTTATTTTATACATAAATATATTTAATATATAAACATGACATGTATATAATAAATAAATATATGTAAATATATTAAAAAAACATCTTTGTTATAGATAGAGGTAATAAATTGACTGGAAATGATTTCGAATAAAGGTTTTCTGTAAATACAATTGACATATCAGATGTCTCATATTTCATGTCTGCTTGGTCTAACTTGAAATAATACAGCAACATTTTTGCTTTCGATAAAAAGTATAAATGATTAAACTAACAACTAAAAAGCTAAATACTAGGTAAATAAATGTAGTATTGTATAATTCACTTATTTAAATACCATCCTTTTGAAGTGTAAGTATGACAGATTTTAATTTTCATATGTTTAGATTGAAAACAACCAAACCTATAGATAACATTTTATCTTTAGTTCTGACTAGCTGTTTATTGGGATGCATATCACTAGCAGTACTTATAAAGCTCATAATAATGTCTTATCCTGCATGACCTAATACCTAAACTTAACAACCACTTTACTAACTATTGAAATGCAGCAAATTAGCAGTTTATTGAGGAAAAACCTTTAATTAATAGTGAATATGTTTTCCTATTCTAAAGTGTAACCAATCTTCACGATATAGAAAATAGCATCTTTAAGCATTTTTTATCTCTAAATTTCTTTTAAGTTTAACCATGACCTTCAAAGCACAAAAACTTAGTACAACACCTAGTACTTAAAGATACTTTTTGTTAAAGAAACACCCAATTACAAGAAGGGAAATCAATAAAATATTAAAAAGCATTATATATTTCTAAAGCGGAAAGTGCCATTATGGGTATAAAAGTTTAGGTGAAGTTTGTGAGTTTAAAAAGTCAACATCTTGCGCTCTTTCCATGGTAATGAGTCACAAGGCTGTCTGTGATGACAAGAATAGAATTCCCTGATTCTGCATTTATGCATATTACCATGAGCGGGAAGCATAAATTAAAGCATAGAAAATGGAACGGGGAGACAGAATACTCTGCACAAATACTTTCTCACACAGCAGAGTACAATGTTATTATTTTATTATGTTTGCTTGGGCTAGAATCACTGTTACTGTTGCTCGTAGGGTTAAAAACGAAATTATAAACTTGTATGTTTTTAACTTATAAAAGACATAAATGACCCCTTATGGCATTATTTTGGAATCTGACTGATTTCAAAAGAATGCAGTTGTCAGACTTATAATACTGGGGTAACTGACAGAAGGGCTGAATGTTATAAAGAATACGTACCACTTGAACGTCTGAGGGCATTCGGGACAAGAAGTCCAACAGCTCGTTGTTGTCGATGCTGTACGGGTCTCGCAGTTTTTTGGTGAACTTGTTAACCCCTGAAAGTTGAAACAACAGTGGTGCATTAGACCTCACTCACAGAGTGCAGTTCCGGAGGACTTTATAAGACACTGTAAGGATTTTGAACCCTCATCTTTGGACTTTACAGGATCAGCTGCTATGGAGCTGACAGGAGCTCCGCTCTCTGACCTTGCAGAGCTTTAGTTCTGAACACTGCATGAAAGAGCGCACGGGGCATTAGCTACTATGAGTTAGCCCTGAGCTCGGCAGTTTACCATCCTCCCTGCTGTGCTGGTGGTGAATCCCTGGAGCATGCAAACCTAAACTGCCATTAAATGCTGTGAACTCCTACAGCAGTATATTTGGGATTCTAGAATACACATTATGTAACATACATGTTTTTGTCATTCATGACACATTAAGAGCATAATGTAGCATAATGTAGCTTACCCCAGGCCAGAACGATGTATCTGAGAGGAATGAAGTACACCACAAAAGTGGCTGCACACAGGGCCACTATGGCCAGCCAGCTGAGGAAAGGCACAGTCCAGTTGAAAGTACTGAGAACACAGAAAAGTGTGAGAAAAGGATGGTATTTCTTTTTGCACTGGATGAGAGCAACAATATGGAAAACCAATAATCCAGGAAAGCCAATAATGTACAATTTGATGAATGTCATGTTTTTAAAACCAGCATTCATTTTGAGTTGTTGAACGAAAGCAATTATTGAATAATACATAAATGTGACTTCTAAATGATACCATACATTCTCTCAAGGCATGTTTTGCTATTTTGGTAAATTTGGTTAAGGATGTTTATACATTCCACTTGAAAACAAGATAAAAGCAGCGATTAGGAAAATGATTTGTTTTTTGAACTGTAAGCATGTGTGTGTTTGTGTTTGTTTAACAGGCTGAGTAAGATGTGACAGAGGTTGGCACGGTCATGCCCACGTGTCTGCTCAGGCACAAGCAGCGAGAGCTCAGACTTACTTCTTTATCCTCTCACCATAGGAGGCCACTTCATCCAGAGCATTCTGCACACTGATACACACATCCTGAATGGCATACAGCTTATTCATGAAACCCTTTCTCTCTGAGTCCTGAAAGAATGAGAGGGAGAGAGAAAGACAGAGAGGGAAAAAGAGAAAGGTTGGGCAAATGCTTTTCCACACAACTGAAAGAGCATGAGGAGCATCAAAGGCTCGGTGAGCTCTGTCTCTTTCCATGTACTCCATGCTGCAATAAACATGTTTGGAATTAATCACGCTTTGTGTATGTATAAAGAGAAGAATATTTATTCTAATACTTTCTTCAGAGAGAACTAGCTATGTCGGGTAACCGGGTTTTACAGTGGTGACATCATTGTGGCCATAACCACCATCATTACTATGAGCACCAAAAATCTTTTCTTTTCAACTTTTGATGGCCCTCAACTTAAAAAACTGGCCACAAGAACCTCAAAAGTGGGCGTCAGTTAAATGTTTCCACAGTCAAAAGGCTCTGATTTTATTCTAACAATAAGAACAGTCATGCAACAGTTGGGCTGACACATAATGTAGTGACTGAGTGTGGACACACAGACAGAGACTATTGTAGTGCATTGATGTGCTGACACACACACACACACACACACGTACACTTCCACACTCACCTTAATTCTTAAGAGACTGCTCACACAAAAATAAAAACCCTGTCATTATTTGCTCATTCTCATGCCATTCCAACCTTGCTTTTTATTGATGGAGCAGGACATACAGTACAGAAGAACATCTTCCTTGTTTATGGATGTTTGGAATGAAGTAAATGATGACAGAATTGTCATTTTGGGTGAACTATTCCCAAAAAAAGTACAAGATTGAAACTCAAAACTCATCCCTACAAAAAACTCAGGCACAATTCTATCTGTTTCTTCTATCAGTCAACCATTTAAAGAGAAAACCAGAAATCCTGGCCTATTAGCAATGTGAAAAATAAGCTCTGTCCAGATTTCCAAGCCCTGACACAGGCTTTGCCCCTCTGGTGGGCCTACACAAATGGACTGGCAGAACTTAAGAAGAACGAAATGTCCTGGCGAAATGGTCCCAGCGAGGGGGCACTGCCATGCAGCAGTGAGCATCAGCATGCCTTTGCCCTGGGTCTGCTTTATAGGAGCTCCAGGCTTCTGCTCAACCCTGCCCAGGTTTATCTGGAAGCACTTCAGTCGCCATCCTCAGGCCTTTCATGGAGATCAATTGAAATGTCACTGCAGTGGATCATGTCCACAATGAGCCGACCAGCTACTGAACCTCTGGATCAAAACCCACTGTGCAAATCAAAGCAGGAAAAGATGCATTGAGATCTTTTTTGTGCTTTATAAAGGAATGCATATTATTTGCATTATGATGCGTTTAGGCAAAGGATTTATCCATGTCACGTATTGGCTCTGAAAGACAAAAGTACAAGTGCAAAGCACGAGGTCTATCTAGTCTGAGCAACATATTTACATGAAGAATTAAGCAGAGCTTCAATCAATTCAATAAAAAAAATAATTACTTAAAATTAACATTAATTAAAATATACATTATAAAACATATAGTATTTAAACTAGTTTCCATTTCTAGTTTTAATTTAGGTTAACATACTAAAATAACTAGAACAATATGAACTAAAAGCAAACATTTTACAAAAAAATATTTGTTTTTTTCGTAGAAGACAATATTTAAAGATCCTCTTATTTCAGCGGATACTTTATGTACCTCAAATAAGATATTTTAGGGACTTCGCTGAGGTCTCAAAGTGGGTTGTGACATGCTGGTTGAGAACCACTTATTTCTAAACAAATTCTCAAGAAAATGGTAAAAGGGTTTATACAACAGGTACTGGAATATCATTCCCAAGATGAAGAAATATGCTTATACTATGGAGATAGTATAAGCATATATGGAGGTCTCAAAAACCAGATCAAACTGTCTGTACTTCCTCAACACACACACACACACACACACACACTCACAAACACACAGTATCCCATCCATCTCCCACGCTTTGTACTGGATCCCACATTTGAAAAATGAAGCCCAATATGGCCTGCATAACCACATCGCTTTCCCAAAAAGCCACACAAGACAAATAGATATAATTAGACCGCGTCCCAGGGTTATTTTTCTTAGCAAATATTTAACAAGACTCCCCTGTCCTGACTCCCATCTGGTTTGCGTTATCAACTGAAACAAAAGTCCAACGTACATTGTATTGGGCGCTACATAAAAAAGAAGACTTTGAGGGACAAGGTATCGGTGTGTGTATGTGTGAGAGAGCGAGGGTGGAGGTGCAGGTCATGGGTCTCTACAGTCTAAACCATTACCACATGGCCCTCAAACCATGAGCTAACTCCGATTTCCTGCCTTCAAAAGTGGATTGAGGAAGGCAGGAGGTTGGAATAACACTAGCCTGGGGAGAGGCTTGTTTTCACTGCTCCTCCGCACTTCTCTCACACACACATAAACACACTCACACCGAGCCGAGCCGAGGAGCAACCTGCCACAGAAGAGCCTGCTGTGGATCCTGGCTGAGCGGTGGGCCGCTGGAACGACACATGGGCATTCCATTACCTCAGGTCCTCTTCCTCACGTATGCGGACACACATCGTGGCACAGCAGGAGGCACACTTGATGTCAGTGGGCAAAGGGAAATTGATATTTAGTCAAAAATCAGTTCTGTTGAAAGTGTCTTCCAACAGCGCAGCCAAATCTGAACTCTTCTAAATGCACAATGTCAACATATAAAGAGTTTAAACTATGCAATATCATACGAGCAAGAGTCCTGCTCCATGGAATATCAGCACTGCTGTATTTTACAGTTTCAGTACAACCACACAGTTGTGAGTGCACTGCTTTTAAACCGCAGGCAATGAGAAACAAGGCAAAATAAAGAAAAAGAAAGTCTTTCAATATATATTTGAACTTTTTAAAGTTTTCAGCTGTCTTTATGTTTGTTTAATTTAAGTTAAAATTAGAAAAGTAAAGTTATAATATTTTTTTTACAATTAACAATAATATATATGTATATATAATATATGTAATATTTTTATTACATATTTTTAAAAATAATAATAAATAACAAAATAACATTCAGCTCATAATTTTCTTTACTAATAAAAACTATGTACAAAAATGTACAAAATGTAATTACAAAATAAATCACAGAAATGAATTACTGATTAAATACATAAATGTACTGAAAAATACATAAATATTAATGAAATATAGTAATAACAGTATAATATATAATTTGATATGAATATTTTCAGTATCAATATTGAATTTTAACAATGAAATATATTCAAAGTGATTTGTGCATATTCTAAAAAAAATGCCATTGACTGATAAGCATGTGGCCAGTTACTGTTTTTTTTCTCCCTTAATGGAGACAATTGAACTAAAACTGTTTAAGTTTGTAATTCTTGTCTAGCTACTAAAAGGTTAATTTAAGGTTAAAAGCACTTTTTGTGCTTTCCTTTCTCCATGTCCATGCATGGGTATTCAAATTGATGATTTAAATGCCGTTGACAGTATCTAAATAATACTTTAACCACAAGGTCATGTCGCCAAGATCTTTAAAGCATTGTTTTCGATTTTAAAGCATCATTCTTAATGTACTGTTCTGTTCTGTTCACCGATTTATCAAATAACACTTCCATAACAACAAAAGTTAAATAAGCTTTGTGAAATGTAAAAGGCTGGCAAGTAAATGAACAGACTCTTCTGTCTTGAACAGTGTTATCCTTAAACAGTGTGTAGGACTAAGTGCAGCTGTCTGGGACCCCCTGGCGCATCCCCATTATCAAACTCCTTAGGGCTGCTATAGTGCTACAGGCAAGCAGAGGCAAGTCCGTTCCAGCCAGTTCTCAACATCAGGCTATTCACACCTCACCGTCCCATCAGGAGGCTCCGTCTACTTCGCATTGGGCACCCAACATAGCAGGAGACTGATGAGGTTGGCACAGACCAGGACAGACACTTCATAGAGGGCATATCTTGTTTGTTAACGGCAGCAGGAGGGGAAACGATATCCCAGGGGCACCAAACTTCATTTACACCAAAGCCAGAGCCCCAATGCAAGAGGACGGACCCCCAGCCGGGCCTAATCCACACCCACACCCTTCTCTCGGCATGTTCGGAGGGAGAGAAAACAAGATTCTTTGATCTACACAGCACTAAAGGTGAGGGGAACAAAGGAAGCAGATAAGATGAAAATGAAATCATTTCACCCGGGCCGGGCCGCTCCCTGGATGCACGTATTATTTGTTTGTCTTCTCTCATTTCGAGCCAAAGGCGCGCTGACCCAGACGGGCCCAAGTAGGGAGCGATATCACCAAGGAAAAGAGTACCACACCTCTGATGGCAAATAAAGCCAAGACAAGTCCCCTCAGACAGACGTGAGCCCACCTCTTATCAGCGAAAACATGAAACGAAAAATAACTTCTTTAAATAGACGAGTGCATTAATTTTCCAAAAGTAGTTCATTAGCACTTTATTCATAATGAATGGGACGGGGGAAGAGACGTACAGGGAAAGGCTTGTCAATGAAATTGTTCCTCGTCTTCGTGTCTGAGCACTTTGGGAGGTTAATTAAAATTGCAGTTTAATTAGATTTGAGGTGTGTGTCAGACTAAATGGAAACTCCCCTGACTGCCTGCTTGATCCCAATAACAGCTATCCCAAATACTAGAAGCCAAAAAATATTTCACATCAAAAGGAAAACTATTCGCATTACTCTTTTTAAGGTGTAAATATAAACAGAAATCTTTTGACGCAACCTCAAATACAACATCAAGAAAATTAGTAAGTACCTCGTTAAGTGTTTGCGAATATGCTGTCAGGGAGCTTTCTCTTTGATTCTCCTATAAAACAATCTAGTTTAATTCAAGGCTTGCATGAGTTTTATTTTTAATTTATATATAGGTCTGTGTCTTATTTAAAGGAGAGCAAAGGGAGGACAGGAACAAGGAAATGATCCAGACCAGATTCGAACGTGTGTGCACATCAGAGACTCAACATGTCACAAGCATGTGCTTTTAGCATTGCATTAGCATGGGATAATTTAACAAAACAACTAATATGAGATCAAAAAAAGACAATAATTTTAAACGCATACACACGCATATGTTCAAACATCTGGAAGCATGACAGAAGTTCAGAGGCAGTAACCTCACCTCTCAAATCCCTAGGTTCTACCTTCCCTCAAACCTCTAGTGACGCTCCAAAAATAGGTGTGATGCTGAATGCCACGCAACAGTATGTGACCACAGAGGCGGCAAAGAAGCTATTGAGCTATTCTCAGGAGATTCATATGCCCTCACTATGGCATTCCCTCTGGAGACAGTATTCTGGGCCAAGGTCTAACAACAGTCATTGTGACTCTTCAGCAAGTACAAACAGCATTCTGTTCAGAACGGTGCATTCTGAGTGTTTGGTTGCTAATAAGGCATCTTTTTATAAATAAAATTAAATAGAAAGTGTTACAGTATACAGCAGAGGCATTCAATCCTGCTACGTTCCAGCAGAGCTCAGACTCTACTCAAATGAACACACCTGGATCAGCTAATCAAGTTCTTCTATAACCTTCTAAGCAGTTGCGTTGCACATGGGGCAGGTAGGAGCTGAACTCTGTGGGACACTAGACCTCCAGAAACAGGACTGACATCAACTGAGCTTCTGAAATGGGTAATTCCAAGCTAAACTAGCAAGGCTTGATCAACCAGCTTCTAGAAATTCATGCAATCAAATGTTTTTTCATCAGGAAATACACAATATAAAGAAGCTAGTTTACTGTGAATTATAGCTAAACAATTTATGTGTTGAAAATGCTGCCTTTCATACAGTAGTAGCAATTAAAGAGATACGCTGCACTATTCACTCAGGTTAACGATATATACTCAACCTCTACTTTGCCCCTTCTAACATTAGCTCTCTCTGATCAGGCACAAAAGAAAGGTTATGGTAAATACCCTCAGTTTTAAGAAGCCCCAAAAAAACACTGTACTATAACTGCTTCCACACCAGTGCCCCATTGCCCTGCGCTCTCGGTACGTCCCTGTGCCATGACATGCAGATGAATAACACCGTAAACAGGGAGAATAAGCTTTATTTTACGTCCGACCTCTGCTTCCCACTGCTCCCTGCTAAAAACAACAGCATTAGGCTCTAATGGATCCGCTGGAGAGCCGGGTTCACCTTCGCCATTACTCCCCAGGCCTCCGCACCCAGCGGGCAAAGCACTTCATCAGCCCCAAGGTCAACCTGATAGTTGCCCCTGTTCTCCAGCCTCTCTGATGATGCCCCTCACCCCTGGAGCGACCCCCCCTCCTCACCTCAGATTGCTTGTGCTCCCCCTGCTCTCCTTGCCCTGTCCTCTCTGGGTCCCTGGATGCCACCTGATGATGAATGGAGCACAATTAACTCCACCAGCCACTGCACTGGATTCGCCACTGCCCTCTCCATCTCGCAAAAATGAGGCCGTCAAACTGGGGAACATCATCAAGCCGGGCACCAATAGGCAAACCAATATAGCCACTATGGATGTACACAACCCCACAAGTCCAAAGTGGACTAGACATGAGGTGGTCTATAAAATACCATCTGTGTCAGAGACTGTGGCCTTGTGGGCAGTACACCGAAATGCAGCACACATGGGTTTTAGACAACTCAGCTTGTGGTCTTTTCCCAGTCTCACCCCTGTTCTCCTACTTTGCTTTCTGTAATAGTATTAAATGACATTAAATAGAATAAGAAATTAACTTAAAATATTTATTAAATATTAATTAAAATAAAATAGGTTGGGAATCAGATGTGGTAATGATGGCAGAATTTATTTAACATAACTATTGCTTAAAGCGTCCTAATTAATCAATTGCTGCTAAAAATACCAAATATGATTATTGCTTAAAATCCTTATAACTTAGAGGTCCTTAAAAAACAACTAGTCTCTGACTGGTGATGAAGGTCATGGCAGCTTTCATTGATCAAGTCCAATGGTTGACATGTCAAACAACCAATCACAGTGCGTTTCATTTCAGCATCATGTTGCAGGGCATAATGTCGCCTCAACAATAACAGACCTGTGTAAAATCCGCTGATGTATTTATGCAGGAACTTTAAATACTTCACATACTTTCGAATGTCCAGTGTTTAGTCGATCCTGATAAGCGCTTGCCGTTACAAATTTAAATATGACTTGTGAGGGGGTTTGGCATCGGTATCTAGAAATCCTGTATAATCTAACCAATCCAATGACGACTTCTAGACTCCGGAAGTGTTTCCACTTTTGTGTGCCATATGCATCAGACATTCAGCCAAAGCCAAAATCTACTAGTCAGTTGTTGGACTAGGTAACCATCATGACCCTTCCCTAGAATTTACCATGGCTTTTAATGAATTATTTACCTCTTACATTTAGTGTCTCATTCCACTAAACAGGCTGAAAAAGACACCCAGTTCCCATGTGCTGTGATGCCATCTATAGTGAGCACATGTAGACGTTCTCAAAAGTTTTCTTGTGGGACGCGCATCCCAAAAGATATAAATGGCAATGGCATTCCTCCACTTCGTAGACAAACATCAATACAACCTCATAATTCATTCATAAACCCTCTTCTGGGAAGCAGCTTTTCTTGTCTATGCAGCACAGGTTCTGTGTGTCTTTATTGTGAGCTGAGCTGCAAATGAGTTTCTTTGAGTAACATCATCGAGCAAGCCATGTTGGGCTTACTAGCTGGTTTGAAAAAGGTTAGTGAAAGCACAAACATGTATGCCCCATTGCACCTTGAATGCTTATAGACACATGGTTAGTAATGCAGAGTACTAAGCCAAAACTATATGAAGAAAACCCAAACCCAGAACTACTTTCTGCTGAGCATGTTGCCGAATTTAGATGACCTGGCATAAGCACCCATCGAACAACCCATTTTATGAAGTGCAGGAAGTTTGCAGCTAGTCCAACAAAAACAAAGCACTGATCACCAGGCTATTCTTGTAGATAAAGAAGGAAAAGTGACAACTGAGAACAAAGTGAGAGGTGAAAGGGAGCGACACACAACCCTGCTTGGCGTGACAGACGATGAGCCATAGAAGTGAGACACGGGGACATACGGACCACACTTACCACCATCACGCGTATCCACTCAAAGTGCCAGGAAGCCAAAATATCCGCAAGGATATGGCTTTCCGGCAGCCGGCCATCCTGGGAGGGGACTGAGCCCGGCACCTTGTGGACCAGAATAAATTGAGATCTTTTTAAAGCAGGGCTACAAAAGGAAAATAGTTAGACAAAAAAAACATTGATGGCTACTAAGATGGCTTAGGACCCTTGAGAGAGAGAAAAAATCCACCTGATGTAAAGGCAAAAAAAATAGAAATCAAACAATGAAGCTATTTTACACAAGAAGACAATGCCCTGAGTGTGTGTGAAGGATTTCTAATCTCTCTTTATTAGCCAAACATGATTAAAATGCAGTTCCTAGGAGCATCTCTCCCCTAAACAAGAAGAAAAGGGAAAAAAGCCAAAGAAAAAAAGTCAAAAGCATCTTTTACAGCATGAAGCTTTTCATCTTTTAGAGGCGCTGAGAAAAAAAGGAGCCAGAGATGCACAAACATTCTCTCTTTCTCTCTGTATTCTCCTTTGCACTGAAGAAAGCCACGTTACCTGAGGATACGCATCGCGTATCACAAGCTCAATAGCCCCAGAACAAGTTTTCAGTCACAGTTTTTCAAAGTAATAAAAATAATCCCTAGCACACGCTTTAGTCCAATTACATACTGCCATGTAGCTATCGCCCAGATCACCCCCTGCCTCCGCACGGCTAGGTTTAACCCTCCGTGTGTTATCTACAGATAAGGCTCACTTGTAAAGCTAGATTCTAGCGGACATAAATGTGCATGAATCAGGATCAGATTTTCAGCATTTCACAGCGCAGAGAGGTTAGTTTTCCTTTTCTCCCTGCTAAAGTGGCAGCAGTGCGGTGGAAAGAGTAAAGTAAGAGCAGGCTAAACTCTTAAAACAAGGTCAAGTCCAAAAAGAGAGCAAAAGAGAGAACAGAAGAAGCACACAATATTTTATTTATTTAATTTGCTCATTTTGTTTTCTTTTACACAGAAGGATTTATTTCTTCATCTTACCGGGCATTTTACCTTTAACACTAATACAGTAGATCTTTAATGTTACACTTAAAATACAAAATATAAGTTACTGCATGTACTTGCAGTTAACATTAAATAGCTGGTAATCAGTTTACAGTTATGGTCAAAAATATATAGATAACCAAAGGAATGAATGTGAAATTTATTGTGATTTTCTTTTTTTGTTTGTTTAATATTTAGTTTATTCACTATACAGTGATGGCCAAAATTATAAGAACACTAGGCATATTTAAAGGGTTTCAGTAGTTTTTGTTGAAATGGCCAGCACAACACCTATAAAACGAAATATTGCCAGAACTACTAAAATGATGGACTGGCCCCCTCAAAGTCTGGACTTCAACCCCATCGAGCAAATTTGGGGGGAGTTGGAAAATAAACTGGATAGATCTGTTGTACATTTAAAGGAAAGCCTTTGGCTTGATAGGATAACATTAGTGTTGAAGTTCTCAGCTGACACTATGCCATACCAAATAGTTAAAAGTGGATAACAACCCAAAGACTCACTTGATCTATTTTGCTCAGAGCAACCATCTGTATGTTTCATGAACATTATAACATGAAATCATGTTTTGGAGGCATTAAAGGTCAAGGTTTCAGATCTGCCAGGTGTTCTTATCATTTTGGCCACCACTGTATGTTGATTATGAAGTCTGAGTCTGGACAAAAAGCGTGATAAAACATGAATCTACTGTAGAATCTCCCAACCCTATCAACACAGTACACTACTATTTTAAAAGTTAGGAGTGTGTATATGTTTTTGTCTTTCTTCTAGGAAATGCATATTAGAATAATTTCTAACGGATATTTTTTTTCTGCTGAAAATCCAGCTTTGTCATCACATAAATAAATTGCATTTTAAAATAGAAAACTGTTTAATTTATTGTTATTTTTCACAATACTTATTTTTGATCAAATAAATCCAGCCTTGGTTAGAAAAAGAAAAACATGGGGTAACAATAATGCATTAGTTAATGCATAAAGTTAATCAAAAGCTTAACTAATGCATTATTCTGGACCCTTGAAATAAAGTGTTACTGAATAAGGCATTAGCGGCTACTATTCTAATATGCATGCTAATAAGAAACTAATAGGTGTAACCATAAAATAAAGTATTACCAAAAACATATAACTACCCCAACTTTTTAATTGTAATGCACTTAATCAAACTGTTGACGTTTTTATAGTTAGATAACTGAACTATAATCAATTAATGTTCTATAACACGTTTACTATTTTAAGTTAACTTTACTGCCTCCTTGACAGACAACAGTTTTTCCATGCTTGAGTGTCTGCATTTAGAAAATAAGTCTTTGAAAACACACAATATCCTGTTTTTCCTCTTATTTTCTGTCACTGTTTTACTTCACATTGAGTGTTTGTTTATTTATAAGACGTACAGCATACGGTTGCATGCCATCTTTAATATCCAGTCGAGCAAGCAGCACAATCACGCACACTTCCTAACAGCTGTTGGGCATGTAAGGAGGCGTGCGTGAGTTGTGGTAAGCCTGTGAGCATGACATGATTGCAGTGTGTATCTTATCTGGGGCGGCTCCTCCTCGGGCTGTGTGTGTGTATGTGTAGGACCATTACTCCAATGCCCAGCCATGCGTACACTTCTAATCTCAGCACTCTTTCACCCTCTTTCTTTCGCTCCCTGGAGACATTGGCGCTACGTATCATCCTGGCTGCTTCTCAGCACTAGCACTAGCTCTGATTATCCCTCTGTACTCCACTCGGGACACATGTCCGCACAATACTGGCTCTATTGACATCACCGAAACCAAAATAGCTGTACCATCAATTAGCATGTGCAAAAAAAAAAAATTAAACAACTTGTTGGAATAACAAAATAAATAAACAGACAGTGAACTGGACAATGTAGTGCACATTACTGAAAACAAATTGTACTCACTGTCTATGAAAGACAAATTGAGATGTTTGTGAAAATGTCCAGGCTGCTCTTTTCCATGTAGTTAAAATGGTGACTAAATAACACCATAAAAGTGGTGTATACAACTGTTGCACTATATTCCAAGTCTTTTCAAGTCATACAATGTGTTTGGGAAAGAGACTCATTGAAATTTATGTTATATCAGATTTGTGGCTGAATCATTCTTTTGTGTCAAATCTTTTGAAATAATTTGATCATTAAGGTTAAAAATGTTTTTGAAATGATTCATTCGCAAATCAGATTGACTTGGTTCTCAAGTTTAACTGGTCACAATTGTTTATCAGTAAATAATGACTTCATTTTTGGTCTGTTTTTGACAAACTATATGTTTTTTGCTTTAGAAGACTTAGGGTGCTTTCACA
>JAUMHR010000049.1:13993574-14007312 GCA_032361145.1 Enteromius fasciolatus
AATAATAAATAATATTATATAATTTAAGTAACTTGTGTTGTTATAAAAAAGTAACAAAGTTTTTGGTAGCTTAAAAATACCTTAACTGTAGTTTTCAAGATGGTCTAATAATTTCAAGTAAAACAAAACAAAACTATGCAAACCTATTCAAATGAGAAGGAGAAAGGCTCCATTTCCATGGTCCACATTAGACAATCTACTAACAGTAAGTAACATTGCTACTACATGTCAACTAGCAGTCATTACAGTATTAGTAGACTGTCTGCTTAATATCTCCTAACACTTTATTTTGGTGGATAAACAACATACTAAATACTGACTATCAGAAACTTTGCAGGTATACTGTATGTCAACTTATTCTACTAAACCAAAACCTATCCTAACAGTCTACTCTGAGAATTAGCTGACATGTAGTTACAAAGTTACTTATAGTTAGTAGAATGTCTAAATGGACTTTCAAAATAAAGTGTAACCTTTATTTTTAAACGTACACACACTGTACATATACTTCATGCTCTCTGAAAGTTCAGTAAGGAGAAGTATCAGTAAGATGTCAAAAGTTATGTTTTCACCTTAAGTCTACACTACCCCAAACATGTTCTCGTTGACATTGTTTTTGTCCCATTTCCAGACGAAATGCACATAAGTGCTGGTATTTTGGCAGGCAATAACATGAATCTGCCTGCTCAGAAAAATTAAAATGCTTCCTCACAAAAGCTGCTGGGGCATTTGGCTTGCGGTCATTTGAATGCTATTAATTGCACTTCAAAGGCCTTGAGAAATATCAGAAGCTCAACATAGAGATCCTGAAGCCAAGTTTATTTATGCCTATGTGATTCTCCTTTATTCTGAGTAGAAAGGAAACATGTACTGCAACTCTGTAGACTTGAGACACTAGCGGCTCTGACAGACTAGCTGTGGACCTGGATTCTATGAAACGTGTCTGAAAGCATTAAATACGCAAGTAAACAATGACCTACTGGTATTTGAGTGAGGTTAAATGCAACAGATAATACATTTTCATAGCATTTCACTTGAGAGAGGAGCGTTTGAGCATTAAATATACATCTGTGTTGGAATACATGTTTGTGAGTGGCACCTATAATTACCTTGTCATCTCTGTCAAAGTCTTCCTCCTCGTCCTCCAGCAAATCCTCCACAGCTTGCTGATGTGCATTGTGAAGAGCAGAACAAAAGAGAGCAGGGAAAAAACGAAGAAAACAAAGAGAAAATCAATTTCACATGTACACTTAGGAACATCTCCACATCTTCAAGTGAAAACAAATGATAGCACACAGTCCTTGGGTAGAAAGCAAACCCTCCGAGTGTGACCCCAGTCGCTAAAGTCATCAGTTGTGTCCTCTTGTCCATAAAGTTAAAACCTCAATAGAGCCTCTGGCAAAGGGAGGCTGATGACATAGAACGTTAACTATGTGCTTCAGTGGACCAGATCCAGGCGAACAACGGTCCCTTCAAAGCCCCTTCAGGTTTTCATACTTAACTCAAGCACACAAAGAGCCGTATGTCCATGACCTCGAGAAATGCTGCTGACTACTCGATTCTCCCGGAAGAACTTGTGAACACAGACAAGCGAATATGATGAAAAGAGGGATACAGAGAATATTGAGAACAAGATAGAGGGCAAGGAATCAGCGAATGTTTAGATAAACATCGATTTCATTTTGCGATCTAGAAAAACTGCAGGCTCAAAAGCTTGAAAGAATCAATTCAAATCTGAGATTCATCAGTGGCTCTTGCTACAGAAACTGTTACTGTTATTTATACAGTAAGTTGTGCTTTTTTTAAAAAAATTTCTTTTCCACATAGATGAGCACACAAATGTTACTTTATTATGAAAAAATATATAAGCATCTCGATCCCAACCATACTGTATCTTCAGATCAGAATATCACAGATGAGCATCTCTGATTTAGACTAGTAAGCAACCACTTCATAAATCCAAGCAACACTCTAGAAACTGCAGTAGCAGATGCTACACAACCACTCGGGACGACTAAGCTACGCATAACAACCACCTAACAACTAGCTGTGGGTTTTGTGCAGACAAACACATAAAATGAAAAAAGTATTTGCCGTATTAAAAAGATCAAACAAACAAAAATGTATAATGTTCACATTTGTTCCTGAAAAACTACAGTCACTGATAGAATAAGTGCTGTTTATAGAATCTAAAATATTCCACATATGTTTCAGTCTCACAAACAGAAAAAAAAAAAAAATCCTTCCTGTTTGAGCTAGTAATTTGGCGGCATTAATTATTCAGATCTCATTGGCTTGTTAATCAGAACTGTAGACACCAAAATAATCAGACGATATGTTGGCACACAAATAAAGAGTTTATCTCGGTCAACTGAAAACATTATATTTGGCCTCAGGAGTTTACAGGAGCCCAGAGGAGTGTGTATCACATGTCTGTTTTCGTTGCCGGAGGACTGAAAAGACATAGATCATTATTTCTCTTCTTGTGGTTCTCCTGTCAATCCCGCATCAAAGCTTCAAGGTCATGTGTGTGCTATTTACATACGACAACTCGGGCATCTGAAAACACCAAAAAGCTATCAGGGGAGGAATACATCTTCTTTTTGATGATTTTTTTTTCTGGCTCCATGCATTTCATCAGTTTTTTTGTGACATCCAAAAATTGTTACTTAGCAAACAATAGCTTTTGTTCCTTTGTTTTGTCTAAAAGAGAGAGTGTATGGCTGCTATAAGCCTCTTATGTAAATGCAGCCTGCGGCAGAAACAAAAGGAGGGTTCAGGATAGATACACGAAATGTTGTGAGGAGACTAGCGATGGTGTTTTGCACTAGCCTAATAGCAGATGGATCGACTCAAAGAGAGATGTTGCTCCGGCGCTAGGTTAGCCAGAGGTCATATGCTGGGTAAAGGAACTTGGAGGAAGTTGAACTTCAAGCAAACCCATGGCAGCACGAACTTGAAAGTTTGGCAGTCAATATGTCTCACTTGCAGACAGAAATTCAGTCTAAAATAGCATCAGAGCCAGACTTAAAGTCCATTGTTTGGCCTTTCGGTTAGCAGCGGCACCATCTCCAGACCAACGTTGTGACATCCATCCTGGCGAGTTAATGCACTTTCTCTTGCCTTCTGTCATGAGTGGTGGAAGAACCCTGCTATCTGTGCTTTTAATTCTAACCTTCCCTGTGACAGGTGCGCTGGGAATAGACGCCCTAGCTAGACAAGCCATCCAACATGAAGATATGCACTTTCATTTTTTTCCCTGCCTCTCAGCTCTTGCGCTCTCCCCTCCTCCAGCTCTTCTTTGAAATGTGAGACATCTCTAGCGTCTCCAGCTGCTCAGGGGCTGGCCCTGCTTTGTATGCCGTGTGTGGACCAGAGGCCCAGGAGAGCCCAGGCCTGGAAGGCTGATAAGGGCTCTCACAGGAGCACATCGAGCCCAAACAGCCTCTTCACAGGCTGTCAGAGCCCTGCTGGTCAGAGGGAGGGTTTGACTTTTTGCCAGCTCTGGCTGACTGTGGTCTGACCTCTGCAGGGGCTCAAGTCAAAGAGTACGACTGTTGGCGCTCGAAGAAACTCCGCCGGTTCTGTTTGGGCAAATTGTTTGTTTCAATAAAAGCGGTCATGATTCAAATATGAGGACAATGGGCAAAATAATTGCTGGGATGTGTGGGAGAGGGACGAAGCAGCCAGCGCGTCTCTTTGGGGATGAGTTTTACGGGGCACACAGGCCGGCAAGAGGACGCGCCAGGGTCGTGCGTGTCCACAAGCTGCGGGAGTCAGCGGTGCTGCCGGTCCCACGGCCCAAGCTCTACTGTAATCCGCAGCAGCCCTGAACCCACAGGACCCAGAAAAACACTCTGGCTTTCTGTTCCGTAAATAAAACCCCAGCTTCCCAAGACAAGCCTGTGTCAACAATGGCAGCAGCAGCCGTGACAAAAATCACACGGCGCTGCAGTGTTGTTAGCAAAATCACGGGTACAAAAGTTCACAAAGACGAAGTTCAGGAGCTGCCAAAGTTGCTCCCCGCCTCGCCTCCAACCTCGCCTGCAAGCCGTGGCGGCACGGGGGAAATCAGCAGGGCAACAAACGCTGCCAGTTCAAAGTGACGTGACCTTTTGATTTTGTCACCTGTCAGGGGCTGGCACGGAGGAGCGGAGACGTGTCTGCCAGGCGCGGGTGAAACGCTGTCTCGCTAACGGGGCACGGCGCTGGAAGAGGTGGTACCACTGAGGTGGATTAAAGGCCTAGAGCACCTCTCGGCTCTTCTTCTCACTCTTCCTCATCCTCTCCTGGCCCTGCCGTCACACTTCTTGCTTTTTTGTTGTCCCCGTTGAGCCTGCAGCTGAAACACCAGCCTGAGAGTAAGACAAGCTCTACCATGAAGCGCCTCTAGGAGCACGGCTGGCAGACAGACTCTCGCTCTGGTTCTCTTCATGTTGTCGTTTCTTGATTGACACTGGAGGTGGGCTTGACAGGCCTTCGTTTCCCCCCACAGCAGCCCACCTGTACCAGCGTATCCTTTATTCATGAAGCTCTATCCAGGCTGTTTGTTTTTCAAATTACACACACTGGAAGAAAAAGACAAAACACTACTCAAACCAGACAAAACAGAAGGTGGGAAAAAGTTTATTTGCTAACTTGCTTTCTGTGCCATGCAAAACACTGACACTGTTAGTAGTCAAGATATAAACAAACAGACTAAGAACAAACAGCTATAGATTTGATCTTGTCAGTCTTCATATGTTTACAGAAAGATTAAACTAAAGGTGAAAGGTAATTTATTCACCACTGGTAGCATCAAAAGAAATTGCAAAGCTAACTGTTTACACACTGGTCTCTCAATAAAAAAAGGAGTCCATCCCTACAATCACAACATTACCTGAAACAGACATTTACATGATGGATCACTCAAACAAATACAGCAGTGTTCGTGCTCGTTGAAAAGTCATTTGAATGGGATTCTAAATGTTTAACATTTACATTTTCACACTTTTCACCTTCAGGTTTGCATGAAATGTAAATTCACCCCATCTATTTTTTTTAAATGCATGTTATTGAGCATATTTTACACGAGTCATTCATTCATGTTTGAATATTGTTTACCTAATCAAAAATGGCGAAACTTCAGACTTTTCTCTGCTGATGCATGCTGAACTAAAAACATTTTACACAGATGTACATTAAAAAATAGAAAAATTCACTATTGCCATTACATTGTTGCATTAAATGAGGGACCTTGTTCTTTGTAACTCTAACAGGAAACATGTTCACATCGTGTTCACCATGGTTGACAGGTGGTTGTCTACAGGACGTTTCTGCTGCCTTCTTCAATGTCTATTCTTAAAATTTATTATCAAATATTTGATCAGTTATCATTCGTAAGTCTGATCACATTGAAAGAAATATCACATCACTTTACAATAAACTACAAATCATTACTGCCCATTTCATAACATGTGAGTTACATGTTGATATCTGAACTCTAAAAAAAAAAATTAACAAACAGAATTTTATAGAATCACAAACTATTTTTGTTAAATTAATTAAATTGTTAACATTAAAGCAAACATACCAGAGGAAATATCTTGTGTTGCACATTTGGTGCCTTTAGGTTGAGAACCACTGATTTTGCTTAAAACCTTAAACCCAAATTTCAGCAGCAGCAATGTTCACAAGAAGAAAAAAAACAGGCTGTGAAAAAATGATTAACCTTTTAAAATATGCCATAGGAAAATGGAGAAACTGCGAGCTAGCTAGAGGACATGGTGAGAGTAACCCTGACAATTAAGACCCTCTCTTCCACCACTGACAAGGTTGCAGAGAAAGAACCTCGAATGCCTAATTGCGCTTGAGCTAGTGAAAGAGATGTCACTATGTTCCTCCAGCTCTGACAGTATATGCTATAATTAACACCTTCAAAACATCTGGTAAACTGTTTTCCAGGCCAGTGAATTCAGCAGCCCGGGTCTTCTAGGGCCAGCCATGGGCTTCACTCCCCTCCATTGACACACCGAGCTGTCCGACGCTTGACTGAGCCTCAGCGGCCACACTGAAGCCCACCCGAACGCTACCAGGTCTCCAAACAAAAGTAGGTGAGGGGTGGTGTTAGGGTGGTGAGGACTGCCTCTCTGCAGGAGGTGAGCAAGTCACTGACAGCTGCTGTCAGAACAGCTTGGCTAGCTGTGTCGGTGCTCCCTTAACTTCGGGTTACGAGAGGTGCGCTTGCACTCCCTACCAGTAGGGGGCTCTTCTGAAAGTGCTGGAGACAGGGCAGCTGCATTGTTTAAAGAGAAAACCTAGCACCGCTTTAGAAATCGTAGCTTTCCATCGCCTGCTGATGATCGACAGGCATAGTTCAAAAGTCACATCCCTTTGTCTTGCCTCTAAACCTGTGTTTATTCTTCCATTGTCTATTCATTCTGACACAAAAAAAATCTATACCGTGGCACTGCATGGCAGCCAGGCTAGCTAAGCTTCGGTTGATTTAAAACAACAGTTTGGGAGTGTAGTCTTGTGTTTAGTGCACAGCCATTCCAGATGGTAAAAAGGATCTTTAACAATAACAGGCCCTGACAGCGAGGTCAGGTATCTGGTGGAAGGGTGGCAGGCGGAGAACAGCAAAAGAATACGAGAGTCAGGGGTCAGCTGTCTACAGGTTAAGAGTTGAGCTGGCATGTCACATCTAGAGGTAACAAGTCCCTTCAAGAAATGTGACAGCTGAAAGTGGGTTTCTGTTTTCCCAGAACATACTATGCTGTGGACACAAGGGGTATAACAGACAAGGGATAATATATGGTCAACCTGAAGACGGTTAATTATAAATAATATCCAGCTATTGTTCTGTGACAATAAAAGATTCTTACTAAAAAATAATGCTTTAACACACAACCCTGAACTTACATACTGTATTTTTGGTAAACAAGCAAAACTGGTTAACTTTTTGTACAATAAATTTTAATAACATATATGATATAATATTAATAAACGTGTGTATGTATGTATTTATATATATAAATATAATTTTTTTTAGATATTAGATATATAAAAAAATGTTTTTGTTTACTCAAAATATGTGTACTGTCCACGTTTATTATGTATATATAAATACACACACATACAGCATATATTTTGATAATATTTACACATATATTATTATATTTTATATTATATATATTGTTGATAAATAAACCTATTTTTCTAATATATATAAATATATCCATGAATTTGTTTTATGTATATGTACATGCATACATATACACACATATATAGTGTAAAGAAATTAATTTTTCTTGAATATATATATATATATATATATACATATATATTTATTTATTAAATAATTTTTATTTTATTTTTTTGAGCAGCTTTTGTTCATACCTACAGTTACTTTTACCTTCCTTTCCATGCATACAGAAAATTAGAGCGCACTCGCTCATACACTGCATTCTGTGCACGAGACATGCTGCACCACATTACAAAACCATGCAATACTGATAGTCAGATGTCTTTCAAATGCTTGAAAAAGTTTCAAAGTCTTGCCATCTAGGCTGGGCAGCATCTCTGCTTCTCATTTCTGTCTATCTCGGTAACAAAAATAAAGAAAAAAACAGCTTGGACTGTTGGAGCACCGCAGCCTGCATTTATGTGTCAGCAGGTTTAGCGCAGAGCTACAGTTAGAGTTATCTGAAATGACATCCTGCCAGGCACAGGGAACCTGGCATCTCTAGTGTAGTGATGAAAGCATGAATGGGACACTTCCACTATATTAGGCCTTTCAAAGGTACGTCAGTCCTCTGAGTGTGTATTTATGAAAATAAAGCACAAATTGTAAACTCAGAAAGCCTGGCTTTATGTAATGATTTTGATGTATGGCTTTTTTTTTTAACATTTTATATACATGAAGCATTTATTTAAAAAAAAAAAGAATATATATATATATATATATATATAGTTAGTTAGCTGTTTTAATTATTTAGTTATTTTTTAACTTTAGATATTAATTGGAAAACACAATGAAAAAACATGATTTTTGAGAATTATCTGTTTTTGCAAATGAACTCTTCATATATACATATATATATAGGCTATATATATATATATATATATATACATATGTGTGAAAATGTGTGTATAAACAGCTTATATTAGTGAACAAAATTAATGACATCAGGTACTAATCATTACACACTTAAAGACACCTACATTCCTTCCCCTTAAGTTCATAGTAAAGCACAGGGAAACAGTGTCCAAGCTCAGGCTCATCAGTGAGTTTGAGGCTAATGGAAAGCATGTGTGTGTGTGTGTGTTTACTGTTTCTGAACTCTCTTGCTCTCACCAGCCCGTGTGTTGTGGTTACAGTCGTCAAAATGCAGAACAATGGACTGTTAGAGAGCAAAGGAGATGTGGATAGAGGAATAACGGGTTAAAGCATTACCTCTGACTCTAGCCTTCTCATGTGTCTAAAATCCTGACAGTATCACCTCTGAACTATTACCTAGTCCTGAATCCCTGACTTCTGACCTAACTGGCTTTTATAACAATGAAAGAAAACACACACACACACACGTACTACTTTGTGATGTTTTTAAAATACATATCTTTTACTTTTTACAGTATGTATAATAAGCTTGTGTGATGATTTAGTGAAATATGTGTTTATATATATATATATATATAAATTATTGATTTTCATCTAAAACAGAAGAAAAAGTGTATCAGTATTGGCATGATAAATAATAAATACACAGACAAGCCTAACATAAATCCCAGAGCTGGTGAGCTTTTGCGTTTTTGCAAACAATGTCGCCATCTACAGGACAACGTAATTACTGTACAGACACTTTGTTGAGGTCTTTTTGTTCTTGCTACTTTTTTCGTGCCCTGTTCTCTGCAAAATTATACAAAGAGTGTCTCATCAAGTACGATATTTAAAAAATATATCAGAGACCCTGTAACAGTTAAACTTTGATTGGTTATATTCAGGACACTCAACAAATGTAGTTCATTTGCTTGTCCCATTTAATCAAAGGATATCCTAGATATTTCAGATATATATAATGGGACTATTCCTGGTAAAAACGTATGTATACCCTGAAATAGTGATCTACAATTAATTTACTCTCTACCTTGGGTGGTAACGATTTTATTCAAGTTCAAAGCTTTTATTCAGTTACTGTACGAAGTTCTCAAACTCCAACTAAATGACTTTCAAAAATCCACACTGATATACAATCGATTCCATTTAATTAACTTCAAGGTGAGCTCTTTTTATAACTCTGTTCCACTAATTCTTTATGAGGCCGCATACTCAGTCAAAAAGTGGCTTAAATGACACAGAAGACAACAAACTCAAAGCAGCACTAAGCGCTGCAGAGTATTTTGACACATTCTGAACATATGTGTGCATGATTTAAAAAAATGTCCTCTTCAGAATGACACTGCGCTGACACTTTTTAATTAAAATATTTAAATAAATAAACAGCTTGAAGTGCCACGCAGAAATGCTTGAGTTCCCACCTGTTCCGTACTTAGAAAAACAATCATTTTCAAAAGTTTTTTCATGAGCACTGAATGAAACTATTTGAAATTTTGAAGATGATTAACGCTCGAAAAATATTACACTTAAAAACAAAGGGTGCATTTAAATGTACTAGATAGAAATACAGATGCAGGTCAGTGTGTGACAGAACTCACCACATCTCCCTGTCTCGTGTCCTTCCCTGAAGCAATGAGAAAGTAGTTCCAGGCGAGCAGCATCAGGAGAACCAGCGGGATCATATAGAGCTCAAAATTCCACACGACCACAACGAAAAGCTGCAGGAAGACAGAACAAACTGAATGAACAAATAAAAGAACATCGTTCTGAAGATGCATTTATAAAACACACATTAAAACGCAGAAACAATTATTTGACCGGGGGTAAAAACTATGTTAGTTTTTAAGTTCAAAGAGAACAACATTTGTGATTTTATTTTTTATGTATATATTTGGAAAGCTGTTAGAACATGTAATTTCTCTAATCTCTAAATTTAATTTAGAAACCATCATATCTAAATGCGTTTTTTATTGGATACCTTCAGAACACCTGACAACCAGTAATACATAACAGTAACGCAATGATTATTTTTCACAGTCTGTCATGTGTGAGCGCAGATGATGCTTTTAAAGTCTTTCAGTGTGAAAACACAATGAATGAGTCAATCATCTGCAACAAAATCTCATTCTCCTTAAATAACATCATAAAGGCTCAAAACATAAAGCAAAGAGCATGTTTCTGTTGACCCTACTGCCCATCACCCCACGGTTTTGAACAAATGTTCAAGTACACCGCAGAGGGAAACAGAAGCTGACCGTTAAAAGGATAAAACACGATGTAGCAATTTAATATTGTTGTTTTTTAGTTTTAGTTACTGAAAAAAATTACAACTTTGAAACTAAGCACTAACTTTATATACTGCAATCTACCTTTAACTTCTTATACCTTTAACTATGCTTCTGTGAAACATATTTAGAGCTTAGCAAAAATCACAGCCATCACAATATCATTCACAGATAATAAAATGAATCTGCCAGATTGAGAAGGTTGAGGAGCGTTAAAGTTTACGCTAATAAATATTAATGTAAACCCAACTGAATACAAAAAGATCAAATGTGTAAAAGCACATTCCTAACACAGTATATGAAATGCACCTAAGCCATGCATCCACAGAGAGGCTACTATACCTAAACGCACACCACAAAGACCTTGTTATATTCAAAACGTTTACATAACATGAAATTGGACTGGACCGGACATGCGGAGCAGTGGAAAATCTCTGAATCTAGAAGAAACAGGTCCGATGTATTTCCGTGCCCTTCACACTATCCATTACAGCACTGTTACCCAACGCGTACACACTGAACATTTCAAACCAGGGGGAAAAAGACACAGGGCACAATTTGAGCACCTATCAACACTGGTTCAAATGTTATCTTTAAATGACCTCTTTCACAATTCTAATATTAAAGCTTCAAATACATTTTAAAGAACTAAGCCACATTTAAATAAAGCCAAAAACAACGGATCAATACAATTAAAAATGTAAGTCATGGACTTAATATGCAATAAAGGAACTAATCTGAAAATTTGCATATAGCAAAATATATAATATGCACAAGCTGCTTACAGAAACACACTGGCCAATAAAAAAAGTATGAAGTTCTGAAACATTTGGTATTTTAGTACCTGCTCCTATACAGCAAACACATTTCTTGCAAAATTCAGCAAAACATCTGTAGCTTGTCCCATTAATTAGAGCAAAGTATATTTTTTCAGACAAAGTAATTAGAATTTCATCACATTGAATTAATATCTTCCATCTGTGCATTCATAAAATCATAATGACTTAATTTAGTATTAAAAATATTTAAAATATAACAGATCAGCCTTCAGCAAACTTTGACAGATTACAAAATACACTCGTTGGAATTTAAAGCTACGCCAAAGGAGCCATTCGTGAATGTCTCGCTCACATTTCTTTGTCTCTACTCCGCAGCGTCCTTCTTTTCGTTTTCATATGCCTATAGTGGTTCCTTAACCTGTCGCTGGACTCTATTCTAAAGTTTGGTTATTCTAGCTGAGGGCCAGAGTCTGATTGACAGCTGATGTTAGCCGACACCTCGCCTTCTTGGAAGTGACCCTTCTCTCTTTCACACAACCCAGCAGCCAAAAGAGAGATGGCCAGAGCTGTGGGGCCATTCTTCCAGCCTAGACACTCATATCACCCCCGGTCCACCCCTCCCACAGAGAGCTCTCCTCAGGGAGGGAAGGGCCATGGACCCCAAAAAGCAAACTGAAAGGGAAAAAAAAAGGTTCGGATGATAGAGAGGAGAAGGAGAAACTGAATCTGCGAACACGCGACAAGAGGCTTTGTCAGAGCGCATCCAGGTATTCACGATCACTTCGCCAGCTTTGGCGGCCATTCCGGAGCCACGGCGTTCAGTTTCCTGTACTTCAGAGCCGCAGTGTTCTGCTCAGGGCACTACAGTAACCTCTCCACCTGCGTGGGTACCGTCTTACAATGACCAGCAGTAACCTAATGCAGATCATGACATCTATTCATTAAACGGCATCTGAAATGTAATTTCCTGTCAGTCCATTAATCTACAAAAAGCACTGAAAGAAATCCACCAATCACTAATGCTTTTACCATCAATATCTATTAGAGTTTAACTGTGGTGTAATATAACAGGACAACAAGGATTCTTGGCATCATAAAACTGTCTTTTCTTTACTAAAGCGGAAGAAAATGCTTACGTCTGTTGCTTAAATTATTCCTTTTTTTCTCAAAATTAGGGTATGTTAGAATAAGAAAATGAGTTTTTATGTATGAAGTTAATAGAAAAGTAGTGAATCTGAAGAATGATGAAAGAATGCCTACACAGTGTGTGTTTTGTTTCACTTCCCTAAAGAATTTGACTAAGCTGAATATCAAACAACTAAGTGATATTAGCATTTTCGTACACGCTACATCCATCTCTAACATCAAGTAGCATGTAAATTTGATTTCATTTTAAATATCTATTTGATTTTATCCAAGAGAAAGCACTTGAGATTAAGTCCCTTAACAAAAGCCATTGCTCTAACTGGGAGAACGATCTGGATCGGCCAAGTGTTTCAGCGTCTCGCTGGATTTTTGGAATGGAGGACGGACACGTTTTGGCAGCCAATTTCAATATCATTTTGGCACTTTATGTTGTGGAGTGCAGGCTTGAGCACTTCAGAGCAGGCATTTGAGAATTAGCACATTAAAAGTGTGTTACCAACACAGCCTACAACAGCCCCTGTACTTGGACTTCAGAAATTAAGTCATCACATTGTGTTGATTATTTTAAATAGTGCCAACGGTGGGTAGAAATACGCCAAATGAGAGGCTGATTATGGACGTCAATAACTCATCTGCTTTTTGGCTGGACTCATTAGGTGGGGATGTTTGGATTGAATGATGCCGCACTGCCATCTTCTGGCATGTCGAGAAATGCTTTTGTTCATTGTTTTTCAGACTCTGTGTGATTTGATCTAAAGCTAATTTGGAAAGTTCTTTAAAAAAGAGCAACCTTAAAACATGTGCTCACTCAGAAAATCTACTGACTAGCGATTAAAACACGAGTTCTGTAAAACATTTCATGTCAGCTTGTTCAGCTAAAACATCTTTAGATCCAACAACAATATTTGTGGTATCTCAATTTTAAGAACAAAATAACATCTTAATTTCATCACTTAAAAATACACAATAACAGAAATTCACATGCAACATAAATAAGGGGTCCTATGGGGTACGTTGCTTAATAGAAGCCAAAACAGTCTAAATTTTAGTTGATTTGATTTAGCAATTTATATATATATATATATTTAAATATAAAAGGTTTTTTTTATTTAAATATATTTTTAAAGGTTTTTTTAATAAAAAAATATTTTATTAATATATGAATATAAATATTTGTATTGAAGTTATTTTTGAGTTATATTGAGTTAATTTAAACATTAATTAAACATTAATTCCGGTTTTATATTATATATATATTATATATTATATAACAGATTAAGCTAAATTCAATATATACCTTTATTATTATCCTAATTTGTCCCATAAAGTAAATTTAATAAATAAAACATTCTCGGAGCCACTGGCCGACAGGTGACATGGAGCAGAAAGGTGCCACCTTGTAGCACACCGCGGGTTGTAATCATGAAGACACA
>JAUMHR010000049.1:14007412-14019292 GCA_032361145.1 Enteromius fasciolatus
TTTTTTTTTTTTGGACGGGTGTATTTTATCTAAATGCAAAGCAGGTGAAGGCTGCTCCAGTTTCCTGTAGTAGTAGCTCTCTTGTCTGGGTGCTCCCACTGATAAGAGTCCTACTTTACCCCACATAAAGGAGCCGGGTATCATTTCCTTACCTCTCCCCTTCCAAAATATCTCCCTCTCTTTACCCTCTACACACACACACCATTCTTATTCCCCACGACACACAATACCTGCTCTATTTGCTCCCAATTCAAGGCCAAATTGCAGGTAGAGTTACGGCAAATTTGTTTGGAGGAAGAGTCGGTGCAGGAGCAATAAGGAGCTGGAGGGGTAGAGTGGCGTGCGGGGAGGGCTGGCACAGAGCGGTCTTTATGAGCACCACTCTGCCAGCCAGAACAATGGCCCATATTCACCCAGCGCAAACGCTCAGCTTACAGGTGTTCGTGAAGAGGGGAGGCAGACGTGCACAAACACTCACACGGACACCCACGCGCTCTTGAATGAGCGCACGCACACATACTCTCCGAGCTTTGTCCATTGTGAATATGCCATGAGCTGTGTCGTCTTAACTGGCCGGCCGTGTGCAATCTTGAATGTACGGCTTACAAAAGTTAGACATTTGCAGCGATGACTGTTAAACACTGGCCATCAAACATCAATTAAAATTTTCATTCTGCACAGACACATTCAACTGATCAGTGGTGACAGTAAAGACATTAATATTGTTACAAAGATCTCAAAAACGATGTTCTTTCTAACTTTCTAGAAAAAGAATCAACTGTTTCTACAAAAATATTACACAACGTAAGAAATGTTTTAGCCAGTGATGGTCATTAGTTGTCAAAGAAATGAATACTTTCATTCAGCTATTAAACTGATCAAAAGTGACAGTAAAGTTACAAAATATTTCAAATTAATTGTTCATTTGAATTTTCTGTTCATCAAAGCATCCTGAAAAATAATCAGTTTCCACAAAGAAATGTTAAGAACAACTGGTTTCCATATTGAATAATATATATATATAAACTACTTGTCCAAAAGGTACTCCGATCACCCAACAAAAGTCCAACTAATACTAATAGAAATGTTTTAGCTAATGATGATTGTTGGCCATTGGATGACAAATAAATGAATGCTTTCATTAAGCAAGGACACAAGAAATTGATCAGAAGTAACACCAAAGACATGTAAATTGTTGAAAAATATTTCAAATAAACCATTTTCTTTAGAATTTTCTATTTAATAACGTATCCTGATAAAATTATAATTTCCACAAAAACACTGATCATTAAAAAAAAGAATTAAAAAGAAAGAAAAAAAATCTGCCACTGCTTGTCAAAAAGGCAGTCTGAGCCCTAAACTTTTTTAATAACTTAATACTTTCATTCAGCAAGGACACATTAAACTGATCGAAAGTGACAGTAAAGAAGCTGAAAGTTCTGTTGAACTTCATATAAATCAAAGAATCTTAAAAAAGAGAAACCTGGTTTCCACAAAAAAATTAAACAGTGCAAATGTTGCTGATAATAAGAAATGTATCAGCCATTGGTCATCAAACAGACAGATCTCACCCCCTAACTATTGCCATTGCATGGTCATGTCATGCAGCTAGGTCTAAAAGTTTTCAACGTAAAAATGGCTTACTTTGCATATTAAACCGAGATCCAGCACAATGTTTTACTTACACGCTTACACGCCTCACCTTTAAGAAAAGGAGCAGAGTATTTGGAGCAGCAGGAAAAAAACAAACAAAAAAAAACTTTGGAAGAGTTTCTGCTACAAAATCCCAACAACATAAACAAAAACACCAATGCAACCTCAAAACCTAAGCTAAAAACAAGAACTCTAAAATGTCAAAAAGGCACAGACCTAAAAATACCAGAATAGCAAATCACAAGGCTTGCCGCCGCCGCCGCTCGCAGCTGGTTTTATCTGCGCATCGCGAGCAGCCCCTTTGCTTTGGCTAACCTTTGTGCGGCAAGCACCGGAGGTTCTGCAACTCTTGAATGCAAAATCACCTCCGCCGGTGTCTGACTATTGTATTCTTTTGGCTTACAACTGTCAGCGGCTGACAGAACTGCACAGATGTGTGTCTCAGCGCAGCGGTGAAGGCTCACCTGAACCAGATGGCTGGTGATAAAGAAAGAAATCAGTGTGATGATTAAGAGAGCTCTTAAGAAGGGAGATTTAGACTGCAAAGAATAACATTACCAGCTAATAGGACAACTGTGAAGAAAATACAGCGAAGAAGTTACACTTTTTTAAAGCTATTTTTTATAACTGGTAGTTCAGGTCAGTGAATGCGACTGAATAATCATTTCTATAATAGCATCTGAACATTAAATGTAAATGTTGTTTTTTATTTTACTCTCCTCAAACCTCTTGACATTTCTTCCTCTGACATTTTCATTGATGTTTTTTTCCCCCGACAACCATGAAGGAAAAGGAAAAAAAAAATGTTGAACTAAAATGTTAGCTGATCGATACATCTGTCCCTCCGCTCACACGTGTGCCCTCGGCTTTTGCTTTCGGAAGTGTACCGAAATTAAAATGTGTCAAGCAGCAAATGTTAATGGCCTACCCAGCGACACTTAAAGACACGCAGAGTCCCGAAACAGACAGGCCTTACAGCAAATTATGCAGCATCACAGGCAAAGATTAGCCAGCTTGTCCTGTGCTAGCATTTAGTCACACGGCCCACTCACAAAGGGTGTCCTTTTCATGAAGGTTCAACTGTCCAATTACAATCTGAAGGTGCACCACGCTATGAAAGAGACTGTCGTGAATTCAGACAGCTTCACCCGAGGTGCCTGAGATCTGAGAGGATTGCTGGAGGATGTCAAAGACAAATGGGCGAAATTCTGGACATTTTTTAACACAACAGACGGAGAGATGGGAAATGTGTGCACAGGAACTAATGGCTCACCATAGAACTGTCACTATAAATCCTGTGTATGTGAAGTGGCCCTGGAAAGTATTTGGGCACTTAAGACACACTTAAAATGTTTGAAAATCACTGAATTGAAAACAGAATACCAAATCAGGTGGCAATTATTTTTAAGGAATGTGCTTTTGAAGCAAAGCACTTGAAAAAATGTATTAAGTCCTGAATGATAAAACAGTGATGTACTGTTAAAAGTCATTGTAAATGTATATTATGTTGATATTTTTTAGCTATTGGATCATGATGAACTACATTTATGGTTACTCATGTGTTATCCAAGGAGAACTAACTACTTCATTCAATCGTTCACTAAAATGTCCTTGGGATGTATTGGTTGCAAACATGGCTTAGAAAAACGATGCTATCTCTGAGAAAAGAAATAGAATTTCTTTGCAGATTCTGCTATTGATTAGAAAATACCACAGTGCTCTTCTCAGAGTTAATGTCACTTTTCTGAAGCATTTTTGCAATCAATTTATCCCAAGGTCATTTTAGTGAATGTATAAAGTTTCTCTCAGTTCATAAATGTGTCCCAGAGTACCCAAAGGTATAGTTCATCATGTTAACCCTAAGCATGATCCACTAATATATTTGACACTCCCACTTTATATCAAGTGGTTTTAACTACTATGTACTTACATCAAAAAATACTGTGTTCATATTGCACTGCAAAAAATGCTTACACTTTATTTTATCCTCCCTTGTTACGGTGCAATTAAGTACAGAGTAATATTAATTAACTACGTGTACTTACTATGCTTAGGATTAGGTTTGTTTTAGAGTTATTTGCATGTAACTATGCATAATTTATTGTTATTGTAACGTGTAACAATGACACCCGTAAATAGAGTGTTACCCAAAACACTTTTGCTGCTATTGTGGTGGATACGGCTAAAGTTAGGGACAGTTTTGGTGGTATGGGTACGTTTAAGGGTGGGTTAAGGTGTAGTGTAACTGTAAATGTGATTAGAGATGTAATTACATCCAGGTACAATGTAACATGTACTGTATGCATGTACACAATAAGGACATTGTATCAAATGATTAATTTAAATTTCAGTTCAGAGTGCAGGTTATGTAATTCTGACAACCAGAAAATATCCAGATATTTACTTATATTTTAAAATCTGATATAATGAAATTCAGCTGTTGCCAAACACAAATGTGTCCAGATTCATTCTGGAGCCGCTGTATGAGACTGCTGGTGTGGTTGAATTCATACTGGTCCTTACCAGAAAGGCACAGATGCTCCTCTGAGGAGACTCCCACTCAAAGCAGCTGTTGATATAGCAGCCAGCATTGATCAGGAACATTATACAGCGCCTCACTCTGTTGAAGTTCTGCAGCAGCAGCTGAGTGACAGAAAAAATATTTCACAATGAAAAAACAAATATACTAAAAATAAAGTTGTTTTTTTATTACTATTATTTAGTGAATGTTACAATATTTATACAATCGTGACAGTATAGACATTTTTTTTGTTCAAATAAATGCTGTTCTTTTGACTTTATATTCATTAAAGAATACAACAAAAAAGAATCACACTTTATGTGATTCTTTATTATTCATTGATCTTAAAACGAAATGCAGTAAAGCAATAAAATACATTATATAAAAAAAAAACACTCATTTTGAATTGTAATATTTCACACAAATTATCATAATTTCGATGTGGAAGTTCAATTGAAGTTCATTAATAGGAAAATGACTTTTTGGTAATGTTGTTAGAGAATAACAACAAAAATATGATACTAGACCAAAGATAATGAAACAAATCACAAATTAGAGAAAACCAAACCATATCTATCTTTGCATTTGTATGAGTATAAAGGAATTATTTATTTATTAATTTATGTTATTCCTCTTTAATAAAAATGATCTTCTTCATGTTTCTGAGAGCGTGTGAACTGCAAATGACCGCTGCTTTCTATGTTCAAGGGAAGATCAAAAGCTCCTGGTTGCATAATAGCTTTAAAATGCTATGGCTTTCATCATAGTAAATATCCACATTTACTGTGGTGAAGTGTAGGATTCCGGCTATCCCTTTAAAGTAGGCCATTTGTGTTTGTCATTTGGGATTAATCAAAGTACACTCGAGGTGAAATGTGAAACCAAACTACTAAAGAATAAAATATGTCGAAGATGTTCGGTGAAACGAGCTTCAACTGTTGAGGAGACGGTATCAAGAAGCAAATCTTGTGGAGATAAATTTGATATGTTGCCCTCGCCTTTCGGTTTGAGTGAACTTCTTGCTGTCTCACTCACAAACAGTTTAGGTGGGGGACAAATTCACACCGAAAAGTGCAGAGTGGGCACTTTCTAGCTTGCATTCAGTGTGTGACAGATAGAGTGTGTGTGTGTTGGTCCCAAGCAGTGTCTCAGTGACAGGTCTGATTTGGGACAACCCCTACAATTCAGCTCTTTGTCAGGGATGGGGGGAGACATTGAACAGGGTGACAAAAAGAAGCACAGCAGAAGAACCACTGAGGTCCAAACTAAAGGATGGCCAATCTACTTATGCACCCCCAGCGTTGACAGCTTGACATTTCTATTCAGCACCTCCAGAAGAGAAGGAAGAGACGAGAAGAAAGAAAGAAGGAGAGAGAGAGAGAGGGGGAAGACGAGGAGAAAGATGCTGCTGTCCACAACTTGTGTTGGGCGGGATTTTAGTAATGTCTTCTACAAAGGTGCGATTAAAGGGATCTCGTTACCTGTTTGGACACTCGTGGCTCCTCTTCGATGTATTTCTGTTCGATGGGAATCAAAGTTCTCATGCCGGCTTTTACCTGCAACATATAAACTTCATGCGTGATTGAATGCTATAATCCAGCGTGGAGATCAAGACGTGATCATGATGCGTCATTAACGATCTAATATATCAAGACATCCCTCCATTTCACACACTCCACACCACACGGCCATGTGACGCTCTCTCACACTCTCGCCTAAAATGGCGGACGGACACACACAGCGGTACACAGACGCACAAATAAAAGGCTGAAGAAAGGGGAGTCTTCAGTAATTAAAAGAGAGACAGACAGCCCGGGAGAGGCTGAAGAGAACAGGCAGATAAAGAAGTGAAAAACGCTAGAAAAAAGCAAGCTAGTAAAAGAGAGTGGGACTTACAACGTTATAAATCACGTCTATTTCGAGAAAGATGACCCCTTTGGTTGGCCCTGTCAGTTCCTTGCTTTTCAAGGCGTAAGCTTTGCGTTCTCCATTTTGGATCTGTGGGAGAGGGACATGACAGCCGTCTGTCTGGCAATACCCAGCTGAATACACTCTCCGTGTGACCTTTGAACCCCAGCTGCTGCAACTGACAGAGAGCCCAAAACAACTGTGGCGGCTCTGACAAGTACCTGTTCATTACGGCCCGACCACTGTCAGCCGCAAATTAACTATCCTGGGGAATCAGCCTGGGAGCGCACATTGCGTCCCCCCTTATCTTTTCTTTTCTTCTCTGTTATTGTTAGTAGCACACCCCCCCTCATGTTATTCTCACTTTCACATCTTACTCTATGATTACTAAAATCAATAAAGGTCAGCCACACACTTTTTTGCCGTGTGTGTTTTTCACACTTTTACATTTTACTGTATGATTTCTACATTCAATAAAAAACACACATACAAGTCAAAAGAAAAGCTTTCTCCAATCTGATACTGATTCACTGTTGTAAGAAAAAGTCTGCAAGCTCAAAACTTACATTTAACAACGGAATAGCCACTTTGCCCAAGAAGTCGGCACTTCGGTCTCTGTCTTCGTCATAGACAGTCACCTCTAAGACTGAGTGGATGTCTTTCACATTGCTAGTTGAAGGAAAAAAAGGGGTAGGTGAAGAAGTCATTGACTAATATTAAACACTGAAAAGATCTTTCAAGTCATGACAAAAAAATGTGATTCATCTAAATCCTTGGTGACAATCTCCATTGTGCTGGGGTTAAAAAAAGATGCTGCAATTCTCCATTTGAAACGCTATCTTTGAAAAGTAGGCTAAAGAGGAGAAGTCTAATGAAAGAAAATGAGGTTATTCTTTAAGAGATGAGCGCTCCAAGGAGAGGCTAGATTACCCAGCTTTCCATGGGAATTCACAAATGAATTTCCAGCCGTGAAGATTGAAAGATTATAAAAAAAAAAAAAACATCAATGGAACAACCTCTAGATATCGAACTAATATAAGAAATTATGTATGGCACATTATCAAACGGCACAAAGGCTGTACTCGCAGAGGGAGTGTAATCTCCAACAAAAGTTCATTTTCTTCTTAAAGAAAAAGTTTACTTAAGTGTCACAATTTTTACTACCAATACAAAGCTTAATGAAATAATCCTGACTACATTATCCTGTAATCCTCGGCTCTCAGATGTATCTCTGTAAACTGCATAGCTCTTAAGTACAGTATTAAAAACTAAGCTTCTTCAATCTAATGAGTAAAAAAAAATATATCCATATTTTATCTTTTTTTTTTTTTTTTTTTACAAACATATATAAATATATACATTTTAAACTAGCTAAATTAACTGCAATTATTATATTCTATGAATACTTTCAATTTTAGACATTTAATATTTTGTATATCAGCATTGCATTCGGACTTGAAAATATATCATAAATTGTCAGACTAAAAATATGCAATTATATGCAAATGCAAGCACTCTCTCGCACATGGATATACACGCTTTTGACACTTACAACGTGAAGACTTTGTTCCACTCTGGGTTGAGGTTTTTGTACACGGTGTGTGTCTGTAACCGATCGTTGCTGAGCTCTACTACACAGAAGGGGTCACTCTTGCCTGTGAGGGACACACACACATACACACACATTAACTTTATCAGTTTTGTTGTATTTACTGTGGTGTAATCCACTGGGTGGTGCGCTGGGGGGGAAAATACCTGATAAAGGTGATGGGACAGCGAGCCTGAAGGGCTGGATCAAACCACACTGCTGTCTTTACCAAAACTAAAGCTTCAGCGGCAACTTATCACTGTGGAGCTGATTTGATATTTTCATTTTGCCCCCATGTGGAGTCGCTTTCTGTTGTTACACCGATACAGTGGTTTGCACACAGGTAGATAAGCATTTCATCCTTTGCGCTGCCCTAGAGCACTGTGAGGACATCTCTATCTCAGTCTGGTGTGAACACACACACATAGCTGATCGCAGACCGGGATGGTGACTTAAACGCATACGGACTGAATGTGGGGAGATTTGTAGAAAACTATCCAGGTAAATTATATGCAGATCCAGAGATATGATCATGAGGATGTTTCTAGTTGCTGACAAGGCATTCATATTGCTAAATTAAAATGTCTTGAAGTGAGACCCTTTTAATAATCTTATGTATCAATATAGATTTTTTTAAGTTCAATGGAATATTTTAAGTCACGTACAAAATATATTATTATAAGATGTTGACTCTAGAGACACATTTATAAAATCCACTGTCCTACATGCTTTGAAATCAGCTAATTATATACACATGTAAATAAATGTTTTTAATTTAATTTAAAGGAATACTGTTCTCAACGAAAACTTAAACAACAAACTCTTTATATCAGCTTTGATCTAAACTTTTTTAATCATTAAACAAATCTGTAAACAAAACAATTGGGAGCACTTTTGTTGTTTGTTGCAGAGCATCATTTTTAAAAGCCGAGGCAAAAAATAACATCCATAATGGTTATTTTATAACATGCTACAAAGTTAAAATGCAGTATGAAGTAATTCACTTTCCCGCTTGTGAATAAAAGAAGGAAAGACATTTAGTTGACAAGCAAAATAAATGTCACAGTGATCAATGAGAAGTCCTTGCTGTCACCAAGCATATCAATTTGATGGGTTTATTGACCAGACTGAATATATATTATTCCCTTTTTCATTTAAATGCAGTGATTACACTCTCATGTGTCTGATATAATAAAATAATAAAGTCATTTTATTTTACACAATTTTTTAAAGCAAAACAAGATACTGAAATACAGTTAGGAGATAAAATCAATTTCTAATTTTATTGATTTTGTTAAAAAAAAAAAGTGTTTGTACATTTTTTTTAAAGAATTAAATCCTCTTCCTAATTTCCAGGGCTACTTTACAATATATTCCCACAAATACTTAATTTGCCATGACATCCTGTAATTGTGAGTATTTTCATCATTCAAAAATAATTTGCATCTGCTTAAATGAATAAATACAGGAATGTATCACCCTATTCAATATCTTCACGGTGACACTCGGTCATCCTCGGCGACAAACTACTACGTCTTCATGAGGCAGCTGTCTGAGCAAATTACACGCTTCGCACTGAATGAAACTTTGACTCCCCAGGTGTGGCCGAGCAGACGCTATCTGTGGGTTAATTCTGGGCAAATCCTCACAGACCGGCGAGATGAGTTCAACCTCATTCCGGCTGCAATTTGATGAGCGTGCGGCGCGCTGACGTACAAAACGGTAATTACATTTTTCAGGTCTGGAAGGCGTTTTAAATGAAATGCAGGAACGGTGTTAAGCAGAAGTACCTGCATGAGAGGAGCATTTAACCGCCCATAGGATTATCATATACAAACACACTGATGGTGGCAAGGGCAGAACAGCTCTGTTGTTTAAAAACCGATTGTTAATGAAATTGCCTGGTGCTAGAGTAATGCCTGCATCCGAAGCGATCTATGTGAAGTACTGAGTGGCTCTATTCAGAAGGAAAGCAGTCTCCTGTCCCTAAATACTGTTGGTTTTACACACTGTCACCATTTATCCTGCTGGCCTGGAGAGGAGGCACTCCAGATAAAAGCCTCAATTAATTACAATGAAAAACAGACAGAAAGGAGGGGTGAGACAACAAAAAAAAAACCCACATTTGGTGATGCAAGAAAGAGAATTAAGATTTCCCTCTCTTTTTCTCGGCCGCATGATCTTTTATGTTCACTCTCCTTGCCTTCCACTTTTCCAGGACTCTCCCTGTCTCCAGTGAGCTCTCTATTAGAGGAGGCACTGTTCCGTGGCCCGTAACCTTGTTGGCTGACACCTCGGTGCCAGGGCCGATTGAGACGGTGAGTCCGTGAGCGAGCCGGGGCTCTTAGAAAAGCTTTGTGCGCCGGCGCTTTGTGGCGGGAGAGGAGTGTGAAATCAGAGCTCATGAGGAGTCCACGGTTCCCCTGGGAACGCCAGACCGAGCTACGAGGTCAACGTAGTGGGCCGGACCCCCGGAGAGGAGTGAGTAAAGGGGCGATTGCAGAACTGTGCAGCAAGCGGGAAGGGGGAGGCTGAAGGGTGTGAGAGGGGAGGGGGGTGGTCTGCCATTGAGCATGTCTTAATTAAAGGCGTCGATTAGGCGATTATAGAGACGGCAAACGCAAAGCGCTTAGCGGAGAGGAACCTCACGAGATGCTCCACCTTAAGAGTGACGGTGCTAATGACCTCAACGTCTCTGCCTCTAATTCTCTCTGTCTCTCACTCTCTCCCTCTGTGTTTTCGCTCTTTGTCGCTCCTGTTTATTTCTGCCGCCTCACACCTTGTCTGCAACCGATTGTGCAGCCTTGATTAATATTCTTGTACTGCAATTCTCAGCTTCGTTTCCCACACAAGTGGTCAAATCAGGACTCGTGGTGCTTGCAAAATCTTTAAAGCTAAACAAATATTTTTGTTCAACAATTTTAACAATCCAAAAATCACGACCATGATCTGTTTGTCTGACCAGCGGTTAATGATTTGCAATGTTTGAGATGAACTGCTGTATTTGTGATTCTGTTTGATGTAGTTAGTGGTGTAGGAATTACACTATTCATTTTTTAAGAAATAAATCCAAATCCATTTAAAATCCAAACTGGAATGACTTTCTTTTAGTGTCTAACACAAACAGAAATACTAAGTAGAATATTCAAGCTGTTTTTTTTTTTTATAAAATGAAAATGTGACAGGCATTGGAAAGATTGTTTTCTAGATAGAGTAACTCCTTAGTGTTCAATGAAAGAAACGAACTTGTGTGTGTTTGTAGTGACATGAGGGTGCATGAATTATTTAGTTTTATTTCGAGGTGAATTAAAAGTTTGGGGTGAAATCTTATGTCTCTTATTCTCAGCTGCATATATTTGACTGAAAATACGCATACTATGTAAAATAACTGCTATCTATTTTAATATTCTTTAAAATGAATTTTATTCCTTTGATGGAGAAGCTAAATTGTCATTATTTAGTCATTTTTAGTGTCATTATTCTTGAAAATCAACCTAATATACAGATGCTTAGTAAACATTTTCTTATTATTATCATTGATATTGTTGTTGAACAGTTGCTTTATTTATTTCTGTAAAAATGTGATACATTTTTCAGGATTTCATATGAATAGAAAAGTTAAGTTAGAATAGAAAGTTTAAAAAAACAGAATTTATTTGAGATAGAAATCATTTGTCACATCTTTTTATAAGTTTAATGCACCATTGCTTTGAAAAAGCATTAATTATTAAAAGTAACTTACCCCAAACCAAGTGTGTTCCCTCAAGCAATGTCAAATCACATAGAAATATCTTATTTGAATAAAACACACATAAGCTGATTCAGTTGCAATGAGGTCACAGTAAAAACAAACCGCCAGAAAAAGAACAAAAAAACAAAAACTAATACATTTAGTCGCATTTTAATTCTGTTGTAGCATTAATAAATGACTCAAGGTAAGTTGGTTAATGTCTCACTCTGATTCTGAATAAGAATCAACTCACTGCACCGTCTCCGATCTTTTTTCAACTTGATAATTCATAGTGCTAGAAACTAGGCCTGTCCACTGCAGACCTAATTAAAAGTAAGAATTAATGGAAACCAGAGCAGACGCACAAAAAAAAAAAAGTTTAAGAGACACAGTGATCTCAGAAGGCAGCGATCCATTCGTACAGAGCAGAATGCAATATTATCAGTCTCCTGCTGCCCATTCTGAGGGAAATGATAGACT
>JAUMHR010000049.1:14034679-14044948 GCA_032361145.1 Enteromius fasciolatus
GATAGTGGGGATCTTTGAGGTCAAGGGTCACATCCAAGGTCCTAAAAGGGAGAGAGAACCTATAGCATGTAACAAAATCCTGCCGTGATCAGTCATTGGGTTTTACAACTCTTACACCAGCATTTGTGTGTTATATATATATGTATAATGTATATATATATAAAAACACTAGAGGGCAGCAACGTAAAAGTAAATTGATTGATATTATGACACTGAGATTGTGGGAGATTGTGTTTCAGATTTGTCAACGTGTCACAAAGCATCAGAAGACCTTTGGTGCTCCAGGGACTCTAAATAGAGATATGCCGAGCCCATGAAGTCATCCTGCAGCCCAAAGTCATAGTCAAAGACCTGCAGAGGAACAAAAACACCTGAGAGTAAGGAACGTCATTTCACATGTGCTGACTGTAAAGCCAGCATACATTAGATTGACTCTTTAAAATTCCACTGATTAAAACACATTCAGTAATCATTAATGACTAAGCAGCCATTAAAAGTCAACCTAATGACTGAAATAAAGCACTCTGCCTACATTTAAAATCTTTTACCTTCACATAGAGTGGCTCTCTCAGACTCTCCACCAGCAGACTGACTTTCTCATCCCATACTGGGTTCAGGTTCTTGTGGATCGTTTTGCTGCGGAAAACCTCCTTCCCTGCAACCTTAAACTTCACATATGGGTCACTGGTCCCTGTAAACACAACAAAAGTGCACAATACATTTAACAGTTTTTCAACTGTTACAGTTTTTTACCAGTTTATTTACAATAAACAGTGCTTTGTAAAATCTTTTTTTTTTTTTAAGATAAAAACGTAATAAATTTTATTTGCATTCTTCGCTCAGTTCCAAATTCTACACAGCCCTTCTGGTAACTGTTTAAAATCTAACATCATCTATCTCTACGGAGAAGATGCAAAAACATTCTGTTGCTCATATGCACGTATTCATTATGTAGCCTCTTTCTATCCCTGTAAGGCCTTTTCTTTCTCATGGACTATGGTTGTCTGTGCTGTGTATAAATTGCAAAGAGACTTGGGTCATGTGACCTTAACTGTCAGCCCTTTTTGGCTCAAGAACTAAAGTGAGGAGGATGAGTGTGCTGTGTGAGGCTAAGGGCTGTCTGAATACAGCGAATACAACCATAAACAAACAAATACACTAATGAGTGATAATCAACATGACAGACCTCATTATATATCCTGATAAAATAACAAGACTCAACAGAGACAACAACTACTGTGCAGAGCATATTATAACACTAAATGTGTGAATATTCCACAATGTTAGATGTGTTTAAGGGACTGGCTCGTGAAATTAACAAAGCAACATCCTTATATCTGTTTCATTTGAAATTGGTTTGCAGTATAATATAGTACAGTTCCTAAAAGAGAGCACTAGATGTCACTGTGTGTTCAGTGAAAATCTGCCCAGAGCCCTGCATGTCACCTGACCTGCTCTATCTGCAGTGGATCAGGAACTACTATAGTACTATGAGACATGAAGAAGCATAGCATAATATCTAGCAAAACACCACACTTGCCATGCAGATCTTATAAACTGAGGAAGAAACATGGCATCATTATTTACAAATAAATTAGGAAAAGCAACCTTTATAAGCTTTTTCTTCATGAACAAATAAGCATTTGCATTGTATACAAACTGAAATATTGAAAAATGGCATAACTCTGTATGTGAATCAATTTCATGAAGAAAATATTTAGATACAAATGATGCTGTAGCAATTATAAAATGCAACAAATACAGTAAATGGACGATCAAACAGTCTGTTGTGCCAAACCGCAGTAAACACAGTATCCGGAATCTCGTAAGAGATCTCTGTAAGAGATTTTATTACGTTGACAAAGACAAACATCAATGCCAGTGGAAATGTCAATATTTTGACTAAATGAAGTGTTGTTTTTGCCGGAAATTGACTTTGTTAAAATTCAGCACACGTTCTGCTCTGCAGAAACCTACGTGTCCCTGTGCAGAGATGCACGACCCAGTGTCAGCAATAAAAAGTGTAAATGTGATGCTACACTACTATATAGTGTGAGAAAAAGACCAAATTCAAGTTCTTATATTCATATTTACATACCAGTGACACATTACTGGAATATGCTGTAATGATCTGAAGCAGGTGAGATTATTATGTGTATGGTCATATGCTAAAATTTTATGTTTTGTCATTTTTGGAAGCCCATGGTGACTGCTCATTTTTATATCACAGAATTGAATAACAATGGAAGTGGGATCTGAAGCTGTTTTTAGGTTACCAACATTCTTATACATTCACAGATGAAAGAAAAGAGGTTTAGAACAACATGATGAAAGAATTTTCCTTTTTGGGTGAGGTGTCCCTTTAAAGTCTTTTGCAGTAAAGGTATCCATATCAACACATTCATGTCCAGACTGAAGTACACGAGATAAGTGTTAGTGTGGGCATGTTAGCGTTGTCAAACGACAGCTCCATATACAATCACTTAAGTTACATCAGCCCACCGAAAGGGAATCCCCATTCAACACCTCTGCAGTGTGTGACTCTGAATGCCCATCAAAATCTAACAGTCTCTGAGGGAAGCCTCTGTAATGTCATTAGATCAGCGCTGCTAAGACATTTAGTACGGTAATCAAACATGCTCCTGTAGATCTGTATCACAGCATGCCGTACGCCCAGCACTCTCACTGTCCACATGAAGTAAAAGAAGTAAAGTCATGCAAACAAAGCTTCAGTTAAGCAAACCTCTTGATGCAAATCTCCACAGGCATTAGATCTAATAACCAATTTGGATTCACATTCACTGTCTTTATATACCACTGAAATGCAAGAAGGGGTGAGACCAAGACGGGATGTTATTTTCCTATTCATCCACCCCTAAAGCCAATCCCAATGTTCGTTCAACCACTGAGTCATTCATCTAAATAATACAATAAACTGCATCAAAAGGAGTCAGTGACTATAGATAATGGTTCTGGCCTCTGGATGTGGATGCCCAGCTGTGAATTATGTTTGCTGCACCATGAGAGATAGCTGAAAGATGACAGTCCATTTTCATGTCTTTACTTCAGGATAAAGGAATAAAACCCAAAGAAGACATGATGTGAATATCAAACACAATGCATGCACATCATTTGTACCACATAAACGCACCACTTACTGTAAGAAATACAGCATTAACAACTGAAAGAGAGTATTTCTGTTCACATCTTTGTTCAGAATGTTTGACTCGGTTCACTTTTCTGACCTCAGCACTCGTTCTGCTCTCCACAATTTTGTGGACAAGCTGATGATCATGTTTTTCGGTGTATTCTGAGACGATCCAAATTGCATCATGATCTTCAGCATTTTTAATGTGGCCTCTGACTTTTTTAGTAGAAGTGTAACATGATGAACAGAACAAAAAAAAAAAAAATTATAATAAAGAGAGAGGAGGGGGAATCCTGTCCGTGTTGGAAAAAAGCTTGGGGGGGAAATGCTGACACATAAACTGTGGGTCTGATGAATGCCACGTCTCTGCCCTTGACAGCCATTTGCAGCACAGTGCTCAACATTATAAGAAATGAAAGACGTTTATCATTAATCTGACTAAAACTCTCCGAAATTATTTCTCATCAGCCACAATGAAAGATGAACAGAATAGGGGACTTTCCCAGAGTACATTCACCATCACATTATTCAAACTGCCCTCCACAACACTTGAGTGCTCAGAGAGGTCCGTTCACAAAAGGATCAATAGATGGTTTGAATGACTGAGGTACTGCGTATGACTGTAGTGTGCTGACCTGTGAGCGATTCCTCCTCTGCAATACGGACATTAGACATCTGCACATTTGCACCGCAACTGCATTTTTATGGCCCTATGTACTGTAACTTGCCCCACTGCCAATCTAAAAGGCTTGACAGTTTGAAATTGAAGACTACTTTGTTGGCCAGAAACCAAGGAAGCGTAGTAATGGATAGTTTTATTGTTTGTTTGCTAATGAGGATGACCTGAGTTCAAAACCAGCTAATGTCATTTCTTGACCCCAACCCTGCTCTAAAATACAGCTTAAATCCAATATCGTTTAGGCCTTTGTTGGTTTATGCTGGTTTTCTTCATTAGGATTCACCCTGCTGTTTCATCCACTTTCACAACCCAAATTCATTTTATTTTTAAAATGCATGTCTCATCAAATCTGCCTTTTGTGGCTTAACTCAGTGTTTTGTGTAGCGATTTGGTTCAAATACGTGTATACACAAGCTAATACATAATAAATATGTGAATTAATTAGTAGTGATGATGAGTCATTAAGTGTTCTATGATCGACAGGATCGTGTTGAGATATTTTTCAGTGACAATGTGCGCACTGTGGTGAGAGTAAAGCTGATTACTACAATTTACTGCACTGTAACTCAAAGAACTGAAAGACCATGAGAATTAAATGTTGTTATATGTAATTGTTGTCACTGTACACTTCCACAAAGTGTTTCTAGTTGTGACTATTATTAGGCCACTTAAACATCCATATCAGCTGAATGTTTGGTTTTGTATTGTATTTTATACACAAAATGTGGCTTCAATATATAAACATATATGTGCATGAGTGTAGTATTTAAATATCATTATTTACAAATAAAGGGATAGTTCACCCAAAAATGAACATTCTGTCATTAATTACTTCCCCGTTGCGAATGCATAAAGCAGTCGTTCATTTTTTTGGAACACAAATTAAATATTTTTGATGAAAAGAGCTTTCTGATCCTGCATATCAAGCAAAGCAACTGACACGCTCAAGGCCCAGAAAGATTTGGATTTAAATGTTGTTCCAGGGTCAACAAAATATGTTGACCTAGGAACATTTCCAACTCAGCAAATGCAGCACTCAGTCACAAATAATACTGCAGTCTGATAGTGACTCTATAAAATGGCTTGAGCAATCTGTTTGTTTATGGATGCTGATGCCCAGCTTTGAATTATGTTGGTGCACCATGTGACATAGCTGGTCTTTACTTCAAGATAAAGGAATAAAATCCGTGCACTTCATTCGTACAGTACCACATACACACATCACAGACTGTGCAATTGTTTTTGCCAGCAATGACGACACACACTGACAAACTGGCACTAAAGCCTGGCTGGCAGCTTCAATTGAGCTGTAATTTATACATTACGGACCAAAAAGACAAATGTCATGTTCCTTTTAGTGGCCTATAAACTGTGGCCATTTCAGGAGCCCCACAGATGTCATAAAAGTAGCTATCAACCACCATATGAACCACCATATCAAGCACCATCAACAAAGGAAGTATGATCTTACACTAGATCTATTTCTTGCATGAACGGCCTGATAACCCCTGTAGCCACCAAGAGGAAGTGTGATGTTGACAAATGTATTATCGTGTTCTGTTTTAGCCCCAATTATGTTTTGAAATATTAGGGGATTTCAGAAAGCAGGTTATGTGACATTCCAGAGTTTGTTTATGGATGAGTAACTTAATAAACTCAACTCTCAGTTCCAAAAACTAAGGTAACTTTCAAAGCATGCAAGTAACCAAATGAACTTCTTCTCTGAACAACATGCTCCAGAGAATTATCATAACAGAAAGCAGTATTTCTTACTCTATTTATTAATTTAAAAAAAAATCAATTTATTTAATCATTTTTTTGCAGCTGGATGCTTTCTACATAATATAGCACAGACTGTTTATTTGTTTATTTTATTTTATCTTCTATTTAGATATTTAACATGATTCTTGTTCAATTTTATAAAAAACTAAATTTAAAAAAATGTAAAAATTCAATCTAAAATGAAAGATTATTGCAGAACTGCCCAGTATGTGACATACAGTGCAAATGTAAATTGAAACTAAATAAAAGAAGAAAAAAAAGAAGTATTGCAGGCTTACTTCCAGGAACAGGTTTGGGTTAATTAAATAATTAAGTTGGGATTTATGTAAAAGATAATCACTTACAAGAAAGTATAATGACTAACTGTTTTGATTTGCTTTTGACATGGTACCATATTAAAAGCATGTGTTGTACGTGTGCATTCTTTAAGCACCATAAAGTAGCATATAAATTATGTTATGAATGGTTTTATGGGGCTGGTCATCAACATTGTGACTATATTGTCTGTACTATTTAGTAGTAAAGTTAAAGAAAAAATATATTTTTCTTCAGGCTAGCTGATGATGAGTTAAACTCGTAATTTGAGGTGAGGATACAATATCCTGAGGTAATTTCCTCTCATGAGCTCAGAGACCAAGCAGGCACTGATGAAATGTTGATGCAAGTCATTCGATTGCCCACAGAATCCATCAAGTTCATTAGGATCCACAGACGCAATAGTTTGGGTAAAATTTACAGCACAGCATGAACGCTGGTCTGAAGTCTCTCAGTCTCAAAACAGACCCACATACCTACTGTGTCCCCCAGCATCAGAGTGTGCCAACATGCTCCTGGTGCTTGTTAAAATCACCCACCAACAGTGAGTAAGCTCTGATGTATCAAATGGGCCATTATGACACAGGTCACACCTCAACGTATTCACCAACCAACAACACATGACTCAGAGTGAGACCACAGAATGGATGATCAATGATGGTAAACCAATCACACTGTAGAAAACACATAACAGGAAAACACTTCCTCAGAACTTTTTCCTCAGAATAGTTAAAAAAAAGTTCAAAAGAAGTCACTTCATGTGTTTTTACTGATTGGATATCTATCTCATTTGTTAAACCAGTTCTGTTTACACCTTGACGACGTAAATGTGTCACCACAAAGTGGATCTAAATAATCCAATATATCTTCAATATTGCGCTTCATGCAAATGTAATCATATCTGTTGAAAGTAATTTCAAGATTTCATGACCAAAGACCAACCAACCTTTTCACTAGAGAAAGCAAAATTATGGATAAAGGACTCTATTTAAGCTGGAATCAACAGTTTAAAGTTAAAAACACCCACCCCCAACAGCAAAATAATCACCTGTGGATGCTTTTTAGGACGTGACGGGGGTGAGACAAAATTACTTTTTTTTTCTTCCTGTATTAAAAACAATCACAGGCTGTATTATCTAATTAGAAAAAGGCCTCTCTGTTGCATATTCATAATTACCCTCCCAAAAATCGCAATGGGCCAAGAGCGTTTTAAAAAAAAAGGTCATTGAATAATGCACACAGAGTCATAATTAAGCTGAATTATTCAATCCGATTTCCCAGAGCTCTGACTGATTGCTGTCATTGGCAGGAAATTTGGAAATTGCACTCAGCTCCAGACAGCTCCATCTCCTTCAGTAGACCTACTTAACACAGGTCCTCTGGGGCCCTGTGATGGCACAGACTTTCAGCCCTGTCACTCATCACACCCATTCTGTACACATTAGGTCCTTTAAGTGATACCCTCCTTGTGAGGAAAAAAAAAAAGATAAAAACAAAAGGGTCTGATAGCAGGTTACACAGAGCAACATGACACCCCACTACAAGGCTAAGGAAAGCTTTTCAATCTTATGTGAACATAAATATTATTTACAGGTGCCCTAAAAGCACTGCAGTTTTACTTTACATGGAGCCCACTCACCTCATGAGGGCCAACATAATGAGATCACATGACAAGATGATGGATTAATCACTTTATTTTGGCACTTTACCTCCTTATTGTCTATTAAATTTTTTTGGGCAGAATGAGTCACGGATCATGTTGAATAGCATATTTCCACTATGGTATAGTGCAGGGCTGTCCAAACTCAGTCATGGAGGGCCGGTGTCCTGCAGAGATTAGCTCCAACCCTGATCAAACACACCTGAAGCAGCTAATCAAGCTCTTACTACTGTAGGCATGTTAGAAACTTCATGCAGGTGTGCTGAGGCAAGTTGGAGCTAAACTCTGCAGGACAGGACCGAGTTTGGACAGCCCTGGTATAGTTTGATGTTACATCCACACAACTTAAAAGTAAATATGTTACAAATATGTTCAATTTGAATTTTTTAAAGATTTTTTCTGAAATGTAAAAAAAAAAACCGCATGTCTGTTTTTGATCATAGCTGTATTTGATGCATCTTTTTATGGCTTGTGTAGTATCAAGTAAAAAATGTGGAGCTTATTATTCTAAGCACATTCAGGCAAGCTGAATAATTTGATCTACTGTACTGTATATAAGATTTTGTTAAACTCCTGCCTCTGTGTAGTTTATTTTTTTTTCTTTTTCATAGCTACAAGACTCAAGGCAAGGCTTTTATTACGAACCAATACTTTGAACCCCATAAGAGATTTGAAACTCCTCTGTCATATCTTATCAATATAATAAAAAAGTTGAGGTTTTATCTGAGATACGTCTTTTTCCATTTTCTTTCTCTAAAATATGATACGGTTCACAGGCCGGCCTTAGATTGGCTGTCAGGCATCTGGATATTTAAGACAGTGCTGAAAAAAAGAAGCCTTTCAATAGCACATGGAAAAAGAAAAGCGATGCGGTCAATTCCACTCACATCTCCGGCACACTCCATTACCCAGCATGCCCCACGACAGCAATGGATTGATGACTGCAGCAGTCTACACTGTTATTCGGTCTGGTGATCCCTTGCTCAAATGTGTATGTTTGTGTGAGTGTGTGAATGCAGTTATAGCACAGCATGCAGCTACAGTATGAACGCAGAGTAAGTTCCCACGCTTTAATGCAGATCCAATGCAGCATGTATACTTGACAACACTAACGCTAAATTACTTGAAAGTATAAAAGTATAAAATTGAAAGTATCAAATAACCAGGTGTAAATAGGTCCATAAATGCAGTGTGCGAGTATGATTGTGTTTCTAGAGAGAGGCAATCTGCCAAGAGAGAAAATGCAAATGTTAAGTCACGAAATGCTGCAGTATAATGAGCAATAATAGTAGAGGAAGCAGTGTGAATGTGTGCTTTCATTAAAACAAGCCCTGTCCCTCATTAGCTCAACACAGTATGAGTAATATTGCAAAAGCAGGAGAATCCAACATCACAATTGTAACTTCAGAGTCTCGAGTCCATGGAACATTCTGCAATACCAGTACCCATCACTCAGCAGGAGGGATCATTTTCTGATTAATCTCACACATTGTAATTTTACAAGAACTGCTGCTGGACTGTAAAAACGTCCATCAGAGGTGCTTTGCATGTTTTTCACTTCCTCCACACAAACACACACATCCAGGTCATTAACAGATGCTGACAGATGTATTTCAATGCCAAAGACAACATTTCCTGTTGTCTTTCTCAATGAACCATAACAACATCCCTGATGTTATAATCCTGGATCAGTTTCTGCCAAGCTGTCCACACCATCCTAACAAACACGCAAAGTCTTCCATACCTCAAGGTTAAAACCAGCAGAACACACAGAGTCTGCAACACTGCCATTTAAACTGCTGCCACTGTTTGTCTTCTTCACACACGCTGTTCTCAGAGCACGTCAGACAGTGAAATGAGAGGAATAATACGCTATAACAAACTGTGTATCTACGGTATTTCTCCATTGACAGGAATTCAAAATAAGAAGTGTATTCAGATTGTTTGTTTTGTTTTTGTCTACAACAACAACATATACACTACCGTATAAAGTATCTGGTTTCAGTAATATTATTTATATATATATATATATATATTTTTTTTTTTTAGTATTACAGAAGAATTCTTTTTCAAATATTATGTTGTTTTGAGCTTACTTATCTGTTTTCAGTAGCTTAAAAAAAGCACCAAATTAGCACATCGGAATGATGAGTAATTGCGTAATGACTTTTCATTAAAATTTTAATTTCAACTGAAAATTCAGCTTTGCTATTACAGGATTAAATTGCATTTTAAAATATACTAAAACAGAAATTATAATAATATTTCTCAATGTTACAAATCAATGCAGCCTTGGTGATCAGTTTTTGAAAGTAATGACACCAAATTTCTAATATTTCATTATAGTATAGTAAATCCAATATTCAAAAAATATTAGGTCAGTACTGCGAATACTTGAGTATTTACGACTGGTCTTCAACGAGACCAAAACGGCCCATGTCACACCTCTCTTCATCTCCTTGCACTGGCTCCCAATTGCAGCTTGCATCAAATTCAAGACACTAATGCTTGCATATGGAACAACCACAGGCTCGGCACTCGCTTACCTCCACTCACTGCTACCAATCTACACTCCCTCCAGAACTCTGAGATCCGCCAGAGAGCGACACCTCACTGTACCATCACAAAGAGGCACAAAATCTCTTTCCAGAACATTCTCTTACACCGTTCCTGGCTGGTGGAATG
>JAUMHR010000049.1:14100348-14121062 GCA_032361145.1 Enteromius fasciolatus
CCGATTACTCGATTATTCGATGACATTTTCTGTAGAATACTCGATTACTAAAATATTCGATAGCTGCAGCCCTAGTTGTTATGGCATATAAACTCAGCAAAAAAGAAACATCCTCTGACTGTTTTTACTTTCAGTAAACTTAATGTGTAAATATTTGTATGAACACTAAAAGAGTCAACACCATAAGACACTAAAAATGTTTCACAATGTGTCCCTGAATGAAGGGAGGCTCAAAATCAAAAGTACCAGCTGGCCACCAGCTGCTTGAAGTACTGCAGTGCATCTCCTCCTTATGGACTGGACCAGATTTGTCAGTTCTTGCTGTGAGATGCTACCCCACTCTTCCACCAAGGCACTTGCAAGTTCCTGGACATTTCTGGGGGGAATGGCCCTAGCCCTCACCCTGCAATCCAACAGGTCCCAGACGTGCTCAATGGGATTGAGATCCGGGCTCTTCGCTGGCCATGGCAAAACACTGACATTGCTATCATACAGAAACTCACGCACAGAACAAGCAGTATGGCTGGTGGCATTGTCCTGCTGGAGGATCATGTCCGGATGAGCATGCATAAAGGGTACCACATGAGGGAGGAGGATGTCTTCCCTGTACCGCAAGGCATTGAGATTGCCTGCAATGACAACAAGCTCAGTCCGATGGTGATGTGATATACCGCCCCAGACCATGACGGACCCCCCACCTCCAAATTGATCCCGCTCCAGGGTACAGGCCTCGGTGTAACGCTCATTCCTTTGACGATAAACACGAATCCGTCCATCACCCCTGGTGAGACAAAACCGTGACTCATCAGTGAAGAGCACTTTTTGCCACTCCTGTCTGGTCCAGCGAAGGTGGGTTTGTGCCCATAGGCGGCGTTGTTGCTGGTGATGTCTGGTAAGGACCTGCCTTACAACAGGCCTACAAGCCCTCAGTCCAGCCTCTCTCAGCCTATTGCGGACAGTCTGAGCACTGATGGAGGGATTGTGTGTTCCTGGTGTGACTCTGGCAGTTGTTGTGGCCATCCTGTACCTGTCGCGTAGGTGTGAAATTCGGATGTACCGATCCTGTGTAGGTTTTGTTACACGTGGTTTTCCACTGCGAGGATGATCAGCTGTCCTTCCTGTCTCCCTGTAGTGCTGTCTTAGGCATCTCACAGTGCGGACATGGCAAGTTATTGCCCTAGCCACATCAGCAGTCCTCATGCCTCCCTGCAGCATGTCTAATGCACGTTCACGCAGATGAGCAGGGACCCTGGGCATCTTTCTTTGGGTGTTTTTCAGTCGGTAGACAAGTCTCTTTAGTGTCCTGCGTTTTTAGAACTGTGACCTTAAATGCCTACTTTCTGTAAACTGTTATGGTTTTAACGACCATTCCACAGGTGCATGTTAATTAATTGATTATGGTTAATTGAACATGCATGGAAAACATTGTTTAAACCCTTTACAATGAAGATCTGTAAAGTTATTTGGATTTTTAAAACGTTATTGTTGAAATACACAGTCCTGAAAAAAATACGTTTCTTTTTTTTGCTGAGTTTATTATAAAATAAATGAAATTTCTAAGTAAATTGCCAAAATGCACATCTTTTAAAAGATACATATAGATGAAAATTCCTACCACATGATGTAGCAAAGGCATTTAACAACAGGGGCTATTTAGATCATGTTAAGAGTTGACTCCTTGGTTGAAATAAACAAACATTAAAAAAAACAATATTTGGTTAATTTCCATTTCTTTTATATTAATATCCAAGATTGTAAAATACAACACCAACAAGACAAAGGACTCAGCTTGCAAAATTGCTTACAAAGATAAACCTTGGTTTACTGCTAGCGTCTTCTGAAGTCTTATCTAAAACCCCAATCTCAACACAATAATATGAGATAAAAACCCCATACACTCAATAGATCTAGAAAAACCCCTGAGTCATCCTGGCATGTGCGTCCATCTTATTTATGCAGAGCATGAGGATATTACACTGGCAATTCTGCTCCAGGCAGAGAAACACTACAACATTAGGCCAAATAGCCTGTGAGAACAATTCTTTCAGTTGTTAGGTGGTTTACACATTTCAGATCATTTCCTATGTGCCCCTGGGGGGAGGATGTTGATGGAATCTTTGATGGTATGTAGCATTCACTTGTGACTAGTGATCAAAAGGGCTCCGGTCACAGAAAAGCACAACCTATTGTGGTTTACCATTGTATGTTTCAGGAAATATGACTGTAGCATCATCTCGCTACAGATAAACTGACTGAGGGAGTGTTAATCGCAGAGCTTTGAAAATCAAATGAACGGGAGTAATAAAGCTTCCTTAAAATACATATAGCCTATTACTCATTATGTATAATAAGGTCCAGAAAGTGGAAAAGCCACTGTCAATTTCCTCTGACAAAGACATTAGACTAATGAAAAAACAGAAAGCTAATGAGGGAACATGGAGTAGTGAAGGTTCATTAGCTTTTGAGTGACCTGCTATATGGCCATTACCAGAGCAGCATGCATTTCAAAACGAAGATGATGAGAAGTTCGAAGGAACCGAATTAGGCCAAGCATACACAGCTGAACTGAGAAATACTTTCACTGTACTACTGTTTGCAAAACTGATGTGGAAAATGTCATCTAAAGCGGCTTTAGAAGTCAAAATAATTCCACATGTCACAGGCGAGCAAGATATTGTTAGGCAAGCCATGAATCGTAATTATGTAAGATTCAGAGTGTGAAATTTGCTTTTATATACAACAGGGCTATGAACAAGAAGTAAATATTGAAAAAGTTACATTTTAGTCAGAATAATCTTCACTCAGCCATCGAAATAGTTTCACATAAATTCATGTCCAAGCAGCACACAACAGTATTTGTTTCCCGAATTATTCAGTGTTCAAATCTTTTGTGTGAATGATTCAGTGACTCACCAATGATTGAAAAAGACAATGATTTACTCATCCTCAAGGTATCCAGGGTATATATGACTTTCTTACAGAGAAATCCAATCAGTTACATTAAGCATCCGCTGTGCATATGTCCTGTGTCATCCACTTGGACCGGCTTTCGCATATGACAGTTAGCGCAAGTTAACAATTTGTAAGGTTTTAAATATATTGGCACTGTATATATACAACCACCCTATAATGATAAAAATCAACAAGACATTAATGCATATGTTTGCGCCTTTCATGGTCCAGCTTCATCTACAAAAGAAGTGAGTATACCGTCATTTTTGCACCTTAAACTGCATAAACACATTGTACTACAATTAATACACAAATTAATGTTCTTTTTAGCAACATCATATGGCGAGGCCGTTTTTGTGCTATTTAGTCAATGAGCATACACTTACATCAATGATGGTTCCAGGTGCTTTTTTAGACCCTACTCTGAAGTAGGAGCTAATTTATTTCCTCAAAACGGAGTTCCTGGGACTAGAATAGCTCCTGCGGTGCAAACACGCCAAAATGTGGGTAGTTCCACAGTTAGTTCAGGTACTACGAAATGGTTCCTGTGGTGTGAAAGGCCCTTATTTGGCAAAACATTCTCAATGGAAGTTAAAACACCTTTCTGACCTCGCCAAAAACAGGTCTGTCCACAGTGACGAACAAACAAGGCATTTGTTGTATCCAGTGGGGACATAATTATTGATAATCATGACTTAGTACTGTCTTTTTACGTGTCACATTGCATTGCGCCTCATTGCATCCTTCTTCATGCATCGCGCCTTGCATTCCTGATCAGAGAAACTACAACAAGCACTAACGTTACCCTTCACTGTTCAAAACCCAAGTTTGAATAGTAAGTAGCAGGTTCTTTTAATAAGAAAAAGTAACTTGTGGTTTGTAAGGTTGTGAGTCAGAAGCACCAGACTGTCCTTGCAGAGGTAGGATGGCCGCCATAGGCTACTCTCCAGGTTTTAGGAATCAGTTCTCCATAAATGGGCTGAACACACTATTTGGGTTGAACTGTTCAGGTTCAGTGTTGTGAATACAACTTGACCATCGATTTCTAGTTGTGTCCTCTTTTGGAAGCTCAAAGAAATTAGTTTCACTTTCACAACAACACACTGTGTCTCCTGAACATGACGCCCTCAGCAACACTACAGCGAGAATAATAACTCTGCCTTATTTCTTTGTGTGGACATTTGGGGTGTTTGAAAATAAACCCACACCGTGATGTAGAGAAGTGGGGGCACGAGTCGTTTTAGGGGGTCATAACTTTTATAAAGAATATCTCTTTGGTTTTGAAACTTTAAACTTCAGGGATCTTATCGATGCACTAACAGCTTGTAACACTCCAAAGAGAAACGAAAATCAGAGATTGTATCATACTTTAAAACAAAGTGTAAAAAAAGTTATAAACTGCATTTGCCTAAAGACCTCTATGGCTGCTTCTATTAGCCTTAATGACATGTAGCACTCGCAGTTGATGATGGAGATTCTTCAGCCCTTGTTTCCGTTCTTTCAGTCACTCAAAGTATATGTAGACATTCCATGTCCGTTATTGTGAAACCCACGAGACACAACAAAAACTCAGCTCTGATCACAGCTTCCTCCATCCTCCTATTGTTAACACTGTTTTTTATTATGATTGTTCTTATTTTTTTCCCTTGTTAAATGCTGTGCACAAATGATGTTGGAATTCTTAGTTCCAACCGTCGGTGCAAATGCAACCCTTTAAATGGTACAGGGAAATAGTCTGCGCAAAATCGTCCCAGTACTTTAGTGCTTTTAGTTCTGGAACTAAAGCGGTGCAATAGCCTTTTCATGAAGACTCTAAAAAATCCTACCAACTTGTGTAAAATGGGCATCTGATGTCCCCTTTAAAGCGATAAAACAGTGAAATGGCCCACTTACATAAAGTATCGTGACTGGATTATTTAATACATTTTTTATTGTTTTTTGCTTATACAACTTTTAACTATGTACTAAACCAAATGGACATTTTTAATAATAAAAGATTATGCTGCCCTGACACTTCACTAAGATAAGTCAGCATATTGGCAAAAAGTATTATTGTCTCAGAGCCAGAAAGTACACTGACTACCAGAAGCTGTTCTACTCTCAACTGGTGACATAAACTTCCATGGTGAGGTAATAAAAGCGTGATGACACAGCAAAGAGAACTGCCACGAGCAGTAGTAGTTGTACACACTCTTCACTTATGACCTTACCCAATCTGCTCTAAAGTGAAATTGCATAGATCAAATATCTAACAGTCTAACTTATGCGAAATAAGCCCTGTTAAATTTTCATACATAACAAACGGATGAACAGAACCTCGGTATGGCAGTAAGGTATTATATAATTGCTATGGAGGAAAAGATATGGTAGAGGGTTTAATTATGGATCAGGATAAATGGGTCACTGATTCCTTCATTGCCTTCTCTGCACACAATGTCACTGAACTTCTTAAACCCACATACTGTATCGTATTACGTGCAGAGTTTTTGATCTTTCCATAAATATCTGAGATTTCGTATTAGAAGCCTAAGCTTGCTATTAGGTTTTGTTTTTAAGGATGCCTCTGAGTTTAACGAAGGTAGTTATTCTGCATTGTTGCTGACTAGCCCTTGAAGATAAGTTTCTTCATGTTTCTTCATCGCAAAAAAAAAGAATCTCTATCATCACTCATAATAGTGCTTTCCTCGGGGAAAAAAAGTCTCATTTCAATTAGAAGAAAAATATGCACGGATCAAGTTTCAAATAGCTCACAGCTGTAAACAAATGCCAGAAGAGGCCATTGAAAGTTAAAACATCTCCATGATAGACATGTTTATTACGAACATGCAGATTTTCACTTCATAAGAGATTAACAGACTCATAGACTGGATTATTGTGATGTTTTATCATCTGTTTGAACTCTCATTTTAACAGCACCCATTCACTGTAGAATCTAAATTTCTCAAATTTCAGTTCTGATGAAAAACACACAAATATCTACATCTTGGATGGCCTGAGGGTATATGTTTTCAGGACTATTTTGTGAACTATCACTTTAATAAATAAGGCTGTCAAAAGGCTGCTTTTTCTCTTTCTGCAGCAATACATCAGAAAATCTCAGAAAAAAAACTTTTTAACTACTTTTCCCATCTTCTAAATATTCGCTGATCTTGCTGTCTATTCATTTTTAACACTAATTGGGATTCACAAAATAATAAAAATTAAAGGCCAATAATGGTGTCAGAAGGTTCACAAAATTGTAAATTGATAGCCTAAATAGTCAAAAAATGTCAATGCTTAAAAATAGTACTGTTAATTTAAGAACAGCTGTGAAATAAAGTACTGTTTTTTCTTGCTTTCCATAGTCTGAAACTTGTTGCACCTTAGATTGCAGATAAAAAGTATTCAGACGTTTGCTTTGTTGCATGTGACAGCCTCATTAAGACATATTTGTCATTTCAAATGTCTGGGACATCTGTATCTCAAGTGTGATAACCACAAAAGCTGCTATGTGTTAACAACATCACTAGTTCACAGCTCTTAAGGCAATGACTATCATTCTCAAGACACATACAGGGAGGTTAGGACAATTCTAAGGGCTCTGATGAGAAATGGGGCCCTTCCACCTCTGGATGCAATTTGAGGAGGATTTGAGAAGTCAATATGCTGTTCAGGAGACCCTGAAAAATCAAGATGACATGCAACTGCATTTTATCTCATGCTTGCAAATAGAATGTAAAGCTAAACAATTCACAAAAGCTGAGTTAGTAGATAAATATACCGTTCAAAATTAAGATTACTGTTCAGAGACACTTATTTCACTGCCAAATTAAAAAGGAATGTGTGTGATGGGATTCCTACATTCACATTTCAAAACTGTAACACATCCATAAAACCATATTAGGTACATTTTATGCTCAAAGAATGGGTATTTGATTAGCTATAAACCGTGTTGTTGTTTTTTAAAGAATACACAAAACCTTTATCCAGTATAAAGGTCCAGTACTAAACAACTGGGAAAATCATGGAAAAGTTGTGGAAACTAATAATTGGAATCCTGATGTGATGAACATCACCTGTGATCACTCTGCTAGGACACTTGTGTAAACTTAAGGGGAAATTACTGCATGTATTAATCACAAGTGACATTGACACTTTTTACTAGAAAATAATATGCAGATGCCATTGGTTTGATATGCCTTATCTAATACAATGACATTGAAGAGTGGTTTAAGTAGCCAAAAGAGGGCCACTGAATGTGACAACTGTGAGATCTTATAAATAAAGTTACCTCTTAGTCTCTCTAAATCCCAAATGAGTATACAAGAGGGAAATCGGCAGCACAACACCTTGACAGATCAGTCAACGTGTTTAATGTTAACTGCTGTCTAAATATCCCACCTGGGACAATATTCAATTTGCAGGTCAGTTAATGAGGAGACAGTGAAGCGTGAAGAAAAACAATTTCTCAGAATGCAAAAAGCACAGTCAGGTCACTTTCCTGGTTATATTTTGTTTTAAAAACCACTCTTACCAGGTCACTAGCGTTTTTCGCCAGCTCATCCTCACTGGACGCTGCAGAATCCACCACCAGCTTCTCGAAGCACGTCGAGCCCAAGGACGAGCTCTTCTGCTGGGACATCACCAGATGAGACACCAGCAGCTTCGGGCTTCCGTGCGCGGATACGGAAATCTCTGGTTTAACGACTGAAGCTCCATCAGCAGCGGCCAGCGGTGAGATCCCGAGCCTTTTACTGGCGCTGGAGTCCGGCTGCTCGCACAAGGTCCTGTCGCTTACAAAAGACGGCGGAGTTGAGCATAGATTAGGCTGCGAGGACGAGAAGACCCGGTCCAGGACCTGTTTCTTCTTTCTTTTAAACATCCACAACCCGCTTTCTTTTTTAGCATCCCCGCTGCGTCGCTCGGACCCCAGTTTGGGGCTCAAAAACGGTTTAGTCTTCTCTTGGAAATTCCTCCACATCCTTCTCTGGTAGGACGTTGATTGCGGGTCATTGGCGCTCTCATCCTTGTGTTTCTCCTCCATGGTTCCCGTCCAGCAGCAGCAGCAACGGCAGCAGGCTGTCAGCGCGCGGAGCGCCAGTGACACTGAAGCGCGCGGGCGAGCGCACAGGAGCGCGTGCTCTCGATCGCAAATGACACTTGACCACTTAAAACACATTCACTTTATCTCGTGATGCTGCTGATAGTGACATTTGAGGGTCTTTCACGGCACCTTAACCTTTAAGTCTAAACTAAAACCTACTAACAGACTATTTCTTTTCGTTTAATAAAATAGCAGGATATAGTAGAAGAAAACATGAGGTAAAAATAAGAAGAATAAAAAAACAAAACAATGGTTACTCATGAAGTAAACGTGACCGTGCACCTGATTCACTCTTTAATGACTTAATGACCTGACAGTAACATAAGAAAAAGCCAGTACACTAATACATAATTGCAGAAAAGAAAGACACGCCTCCCTCTGGTGAGAGTCCGTAATTATAAAGAATTTGGTGAGTGTATATTTTACTTTACAGGTCTACGGATGTCATTATCTTACATAATGTTAATACGAGTGTTTTGAGCTATTAAACGTTGTTTGTTACTATAAAAAGTGCTGTTAATAATAGGTGTCACATCGGAAAGACACATGACTTCCTTAAAAGTACAATTTGTATAGGCTATATAATAATATGTAAAACTTCAAAGAATAACTTTACACTTACTTACAAGTAATATACAGAATATTGTCTGTTTTAATTATGACGTTCCTTTTTTTAACATACACGGTAAGGCAACCTAAATTGAAAATTTACACTGCAAAGGTGGCAGAGAAGTGTTTCTGAAGTGGCATATGTGTCTATTTACAGAAGAGGCATGAGTGCATTTATACAGTAATTACATCTGAGCAAGCACAGATTAGTCCTGGACTGAGTAAAGACATCTTTACACGCATATAATGTATATCATTTTCCTATTATTTTTCCATTACAAATACATTCAGCGTAAGTAGCCCAGCTATCGGTTTAAAAGTAAAGCCAAAGCCAAGCGAATACCACCCACATTAAAACCCACTCAAATTTCTTTTTAAAGATGACAGAATTTGAATAATTCAATTCTGTGAAGGCTGTAACATCTGCTGTAAAGGCATGTCCGTTTGACGAGGAGCTGTGATGTTTAAAGTGTTTATGTGTATCAAATTGATTTTACACACAGCAAGTAACAGCACACATTAGGACATTAATAATGTCCCGGAAGAGACCATCACCACTTAGTTTTGAAGCGTGGGAGATACTGAGAACATTTGCTATTGCATAATAGATGTGTTACAAATCACAAAAGGGAAATCATTACTGGTGCTCTGGCCGGAGTAGCCCATGAGAATTAATGAGGAGTCTGAGATGTCTGGCTTTTATCTCAATATACCTAATTATACTTTTCGTCAAATCCTTTGTAGCACATCATCCTAAAGCTGTCATCCTTCGCTGAATAGAAGGTTGATTAGTAGTAATTAAATTATATGTTCACAAGCAGATGTACTTTATTTTTAAATACCATGCTTGCTAATTGTATAGTTGTCTAGTATTTGCAAATTGTTTAGCATTATCTAGTTGTCAAGTAATGACAAACTCCTGTTAGACCATGCCATGCCGTAGCTAAGAGATCAGACTAAACAAACATTGACTACAAGGAAACACTGCACAAGTAAGTAAAGATTTCAGCTTCGCATTATATAAAGAATATATGCATTTGCATCATCTACAGAATATAGCCCATATGCATACACCTTTGAGCTGCGCTGCACATGCATACACATTATAAAACTTTCTCATCTATTTGTCATTTCTGCTTTGTTATGATGGATGCCTGTATTAAAACTGTAATCAAAAGGATTCACCTCTGCTAAATGAATACTTTATCGATGAGTTCATCAGGGTGAAACAGTACTCAGCGGCAGATAATCGATACTTGATGTAGTTTGCTGGAGCCCTTGAGTTATGCTCACTACATTTAATGCATGTGAGAGAAAACAGGGTTTCATTCTTGCATCTTCAAACGGCATCATTTCCACAGTATTGTTTACTGTAGTTTCTTTTACAAAGTAAAGCATTCCCAGACTCTGTTTGCTAAATATGCTTTACATTTTACAATAAATGATATCAAATAAGTTCACACTACATGTGAGATGTAACAGCTGTAGCTGTTTGCCTGTGATTTTGAAATGTTTCTGGTGACCAGCTTTTGAAATGTTGTCTTTTTTTTTTAAAGCCAGACTGTAACACTCTGTGGGCTTGACTGTTAATGTTAACGAAGAAATGAGACTCTAGCAATAGTTGTGCATTTATGTTTTGAATGAAAAGCTTATAGGACATATGGAGAGCCGTCAGGAACGCACTCTGAGCATTCTGCTGGAACAAGCCGTGAAAATCAGGGATGATGTGGTGACTGATCTGCGTGCAACTCAGGGTTCGGTCCTGATGGAGTCGTCTGCTAGAAAACTACTGGAGAACCACATTCAGATCATAACTCACATTGTCAAACAGCTCAGCAAAGACATTCAGGTGCATAATTAACTATTATAATAATAATGTATTTTATATATATATATATATAAAATTGAAAAATTATATATATATATATATATATATATATATATATAAAATAAATTTACAATTTTTTAAATGTATATTTATAACACCTTTGCGTTTTCTTACCTTTATATTAAATTACATAAAATAAATTGAGTGGGTGACTGCACATTTGACATCTTTCTCTCTTTTGACTATTCAGGGTTTTTTTTTTTTTCATCTTTTGGAAAGTCGTAGAATCGCAACAGTTTTTTTTCTTTTGTTAGAATGCAAACAAATATTTGTGGGTTTTTTTTAATTTATCGCTATAAAGGCTTACTCAACTATGATGACTTCTGCTTCTGAGAAGCCTGGAAATGTGAAAGGGGTTCATTGTGTTTACTTCGATGTTTCTCAGAAGGGTCTGAACTAACATTGATTGACACTAACAGTTAGATCAATAACACAGATGATCAAAGCATCTGAAAGTTTTCCATGTATTGTTAATGTGAAAGCAAGAACTGAACAATGTTTGATGAGTGAAGTACAGTTTGAGGGAACATGCTGGCCAGCAGAGCCATTTTCCTGATGGGATACATTATGCAGAATGTGTGCATAAAAAATGAATGAATCAAATAAATCAAAGCTCAGCAGTCACCACAGCTAGAATGAGGTTTTTTTTTTCCCCAAAAAAAAAGCAATGACGTAACCAGGAAACAGACATAATTACCAAACAGAAGAAATGCTAGACCTAATTGCTTTGACTAAGCCATTTTTTTTTTCTCTTAAATTACAAAATATGTACTTGAGGCAGATTGTCCGATTTAGAAGCTAAAAAAAGAAAGATCCTTCTAATAATTACTCCAGCATTATAATGGAAAATTACAGGAGTCTGTCAAACTGTGATTGCAGTGAGTGACTGGTGATACGAGCAATCACTCTCTTATGTGACCGTGAGGACAGAACAATCTTTTGTCTCCCCAGGTGCTGGAAGCCCAGATTATTGAGAGAGACAACCTTGCTGCAGGGACGACTTTTGCAGTCAAGAGCTTGGATCACAAAAACATGACGGGTATTGGAGATCTCAGAGGCAGAGTGGCAAGGTCACAATTTACACCAAGACTTTTGTTTTTATTATTTTACATTTAATTTTTATGTCTTTTAATTTAATTTAATTTAATTTAATTTAATTTAATTTAATTTAATTTAATTTAATTTAATTTAATTTAATTTAATTTTTCCTTGTGGTTCACTTAACAAGTAAACTATTTTGGCACAAAAAACATAATTTATATGTATGTGACCATGAATAATGTGAGTGATTCATAAATGGGTTATGATTGTGTTGCTAATGATGTTTTGTAAAATTGAGAAATGATCACTCATGTAATTGTCACAAGTCTGTGCACATACAGAAGTAATAATTAATATTAATTATATTATACAAAGGCATAGTAAACACTACAAAATGCAAATATGACTGGACACTGATGGTGAGAAAATGCAGGAACTTAAGAACATAATGGAACTGCTGAACAAAACACACAATCAATGTAACCAGGGGCCTGTTTCATAAAACAAGTTTACCAAATAAGCCAGGTTTACTTCAGTTAGTCTGACTTATTGCCAGTTACTTTGGTTTAAAATAAGTCTGCCATAAGCCTGGCTTTATTTGGTAAACTTGTTTTATGAAACAGGCCCTAGGACAACAAAGGAAGTGCAAAAAAAACAACAACAAAAAGCCACACAGGAACTAATGAATACAAACTGAAACTAACTGAAAATAAATGTGACAGTAAGAATGTAGCTTAGTTGTTGTCTTGATAATATGTTAGAGAGAGGTTTAAAGAAGCCTAATATTTATGTGGAAATAGCGCAGATGGTTAGCAATGCCTTTCACGCATAGATACAGCAGACTGGATATGGTGACATGAACTGAGATGTCGGAGATGGTCAATAGCTGCATGACCTTTGACTCAAGTCCACTCCATCTTGCCATACCCCTCTTCACACAATACCAGTAAATATATTCATTAGCTCATATTTGACAACTACTGTAAAAGCACACTTCCATTATTTAATTTAATTTCAAAATGTCAAACTGCAATCTTTACAGTTTAGCTCAACAATTTAGTTTTGTTTTAAATGTAAGGAACATTTTGAAAAATATCTTGTATGAAAAAAACCCCTGCTTTATATGAAGTAACTGCTACTAACTGTTACTTTAAATAGTTTCTATGACCTTAGAATTAAATTTTATTTCTGATAAAATATTTGAACTTTTAAAAACATGAAACTGTTGATGTTACTGCAGCACAATACAAGAAGAAGAGTTTTCCAGCAGAAAAGCAAAAAAAAAGTGTTTTAATGGCAGCTGTATTACTGCAGCACAAAAACACCAAATAATATTTTTTGTATATTAAATGTATATTCAAAGGGTTATTTTGAAAGGTCACAAAAAAAAAAAAATAATAATTTTACCACAATTTTGCTATATCAGTAAAACCCAAACTGGAACAGATGAAATACTAATTGTTGTCAAATTTCTTATTGCCTAGATGTGATGCTAGCATTGCTAAACTTTCATCAAAGGTTAGCACCGGATGGAAAGACATCCTGAAACTCCAACAGGAAGTGAGCAAGTTACACTCTGGGCTGGAGATGAAGCTGAAAGATATGGAGCTCAAGGTGAGACATTAATGGCCGGCCATGTCAAAACATATTCACGCAAAGGCAATTAATTTAACATTAAGTCAAAGAACATACTATCACCATGGGAAATATTTAAATTATATATGGTAAGACCATGATTCTTTGATCTGAACTTGTTTCAGCAAGTCAGCATAGAGTGCTGGCCTTTCCTCCGCTGGGGAAACTACAGCATTTTCATCCAAATACTAAAGTCAGTGTATGGTGACTGTGTGTGGAGTAACAGTAAATCACAGTGATTGCAGTGCATTAGCTCTGGGGAGTGGGCACCGCACACCATAACGGTAATTGAAAATGAAAGGGGGAGAGGACAGCCGGAGCTTGTGTGTGTGGGTCAAATACACATGGGGAAACCAGGAACGCTGATGTCAAAACATGCCGATACATACTTTGTTAACAAAATGCATGTGTGTCTTTATGTAATAGCTGGTTTGCTGTATTGTAGAAATGCTATATTTCAGGGTAATCTTTTCACCAGTCTTGTAAAGTGAGTGTGATAACAGCTGTATTTTATACTGTCTTGTCATCTGCCAGCTGTCTCAAGATGTAGAAAAACTAGAGGTGTCATTGTCAGAGAAGTTCATTGCTATAAGGAATGTCACAGGAGATTTACAGAAGGAGATACAACGACTGGATCTAAAGTAAGAGCAATTAAAGCCGCTCCTCAGTAGTCAGTACTGATATGAGTGGTTTAAATATACTGTCAGAAAAAAACTACAAAAAGGTCTACAAAAGCAGTCTCTTGGGCAGTACTGTTTCAAAAGGAACACCTATGTATCATATTTACCCTTAAACAGTACCCGGTATGATCTTAAAGTATCTTATTTTACATATTAATACCTAAACTGTGTATATCAGTACCGTTTGAAATGGTCCGCTCCAGTGACAGCTTTTATATTACATTTTTTTGAGAGTATAATGTTCATTCAAGAATAGTGGATTGTTTTTATGAATCACTGAATCATTCACTTAACCAATGTAAGTAATGGGAATTAGCAATGCGCATTAATAGTGTAATACAAAAACTGATTTTAATTTATTAACATTAAAAACACAACATTTTTGGTAATACAAATATTTTTTATTTTTTTGGAGATTTAAAGTTGTGCGAATTCAGCATATCAATTCTATATCAAGTTTTTTAAAAACAATTACTTATATATACTAATTGTAAAATATCTGCTGGAGCATTTTTTTTTTGACTTGATAAATTTGTAATTGTAATTTTTATATTAATTGTAGTCCTACTGTACAAAAATGTTTTACATAGGAAGATTTTTATTAAGAAGAAATTAATTATTATTTTACAAACTGTAAATATCAAAAGGAATGTTATTAGTCTTTTTGTTCTCTGGCACTAGCGATAAAAGAAAAACACTGACATATTCAAAACAAAAGAGAAAAAAATAAGACACAGAATCTTGCATGTCTCATATAATCACATGCCAGGCTGGAATATATTCTGAAGCATGAATTTAATTTTTCATTCAATTTGTTTTTACTTGGCAGACATGTTCTTATTAATTGGTTTGGGCTGCAGGACTGCTAATATTTAATTAATAAAAGAAACAATAATCAGACCTGTCACAGAAATCTATTTTAGGTCCCTAGTTTCTTCTAATAAAACTCCTATGTGAAGGGCACTAGTGAAGGAACCTGGCAGCCCTGACATCACTTATTGTGATACTTTCCCACCAGCCCAACTCTATCGAACCTGCTGTCAGGAGGATTTGTTCAGTTGAGACTGATGTAAATAAGAAACCTGAGAGACGCCTGGTGTTTTGGCACCAAATGGCTCTCAGGAGAACCAATGACTCACCAAATGTGCCTCCAAATAATGCAAACGCCAGTCTATGTGCTGCCACATGGGCATCATGGCATGCGCAAGGTGATGGGCTCCATCTCAGTGACAATATTAGCTCTTGACTGCGTTCTGGAGCACAGATGGCAGCTTCAGCACGCTGAAATGGAGCCTTGCCCGTGATCCCAGTGGAAAACGTATTTTCATGGTGTGACAGAATCAAAGCAATTGGCTGGCTATGCTTGGGCTGTTATGTAATAGTGATGAGTCAAGATAGCTTACAGTGACTCATGAGGAGAAGCATATGGGCCAAAGAAAAATAAACACATTGAGAATGTATATTATAGCATTAACCCAAATGTGGGAGTGATGTCTATTAGACACAATTTAACCTTTATTAAAGGAGGTCGGGGCACACATTTACTTCAATAAATTTGTTTCAGTGTAGAGTTGTTTTTGAAAGTCGGTTTCGGCTAAAAGCCATTGAACATTTCTGCCAAACACTAAAAAAGTTCCAAATCAGCAAATACTAAAGAGGTAACACTGGTATCACATTTTTGGTATTGGTATCGTTTTGTAAAATTTACCTTGTAAAAATACACCCTGACCTGATATTTCTATATCTATCTATTTTTATATCATAGCTTGCCATAATCACAATATCTTAATAAATTCCTTAATACAATAGGGGATTACTGCAATTGTAGTATGTAACGTGGGACGTATGAATGTATATTTACGCAGAATCTCAAGTGTTCTGGGGGAGGTGGAGGAGCAGACAATGAGACTGAGGAAGTGGGCAGAGGAGCAGATAAAAACCACAGCTCAATCACACACAGCGAGCAGCCAGCAGCTGCACACACTGCTGCAGGACAGAGTGGTAAATGTGTGAAAGTGTTTTTCTGAGAAAATATAACAAGTGAGGTATATCACTGAAATGTCACTTTGGTATAACGTTTGTGGTCTCAAAGTCAAACTACAAATGTAAGGCCTTTGTTGAGAGCACACCTTTTTGCATTTATGCATATATATATAATTATACACAGTATATAGTTCAGTCATTAAACAGATCAAAACATCAAATAATTTACATGACTCAAGCTAATCGGCCTCAGGTCATTCTGACTTTTCCCTCTTCACGCCGTGACTTTTGTCTTTCAAAAATGGAGGAGCTAGGCGCTAGGTTGTGTCATGCTACACTTTACAACACAACATTACAAGAGTACAAAAATAAGATCCAAAAAGAAGCTGCCTGGAAACGGAAAAGGGAAACATGGTCCTGCCTATATTCGCAGCTGCATATGACAAATAGCTGCATGCCCAAACTGCAGAGTTTTGTACTGTACCTTAAGAACTTGATTAGCTGCTTCAGGTGTGTTTGATCAGGGTTGGAGCTAAACTCTGCAGGACACCGTCCCTCCAGGACAGAGTATGGACAGCCCTGATTTAAATAGTCTAGTTCAGTGGAAACCCTCCACCTCCCCCTCTCTATGTCTGCTATGGCTACCTGGTCTAATGGCATAAACATATCTGAGTGCACTTTAGCGAGACATGAAATACACACCAGCAAGTACATATGACTGCAGTTTCCAAAAAAAAATGTACACTAGAGGCAGTAAAACCTATTATTCCTTTTCTTACAAATGTACGTTTCGATTAATAAAGCATAATTTTCACAGTTGCTTGATATTATTATTTGCAAACTGCTAATTAAGAACATTAGCATCACACATATCCAGCTTCCTATCAATGGGTTTTCATGTACTTCAGAGACGAGGAACACTGTTCAAATCCCGTGAAACTACAGTTCAACTCTGAAAGGAAATTGAAATGGCACAGTTGCATCAACAAATGTGTTTTTAAATCAGTTTTGCATTTGTTAACACTATCGGGTATGTTTAGGGTTGGATTTGGTGTAGGGCATATTTCCAACACGATAAAGCGTTAACTTTTAGCAACAGTCTACAAATTCTGAGCCGCAATACATCAACTAATAGAAATGTGCCAAGGTTCTCATAATCGGTGTTTTAGTGCTACTCAGAGGACATTTCTCTTTGAAACTGCTGCAAAATGTGCAGTAAGGCACGTCTTGCATAAAAAGTGCACATGTTAATGTGCATCTATTGACAGTGGAAAGTAATTACTCTGCAGCACCAGTGTGAATAGCAGATATAGGCTGGCAATATCAAATGACCTTTTCATATCCATTAACATGTTAAAATTACATGCATATATTTTGTGTAAAATGTGTACCTAGGTTAAAGCGGAAAGTGAGCTAAAGAAGAACATGGCTCTTTTCTCTAGTCATCTTGAGAGGTTGGAGGCACAGCTGGAGACGGTGAGATCTTCTGACAGGACCAAGCGCTCAGAAAGCAAGCTCAGCAGCAAGATCAACACTTTGGAGGAGTGCTTCAGAGAAGAACTAGAGCAGATGAGGAGGGAGTACCAGACAGGCAAGTCTTCCATTAGGATGACAAAACCAAACATGTATCAACACAAATCATTGCAAGCCAAAATCTGATCTAAACTAGCACACCTTACATGTTATGTCATACATGCAAGTCATGCAAACAATACCAACCAAAATGAGCGACCCAGTTTACACTCTTAAAAATAAAGGTGCTTCACGATGCCATAGAAGAACCTTTCTTTTGTCTAAATGGTTCTATAAAGAACCTTTAACATCTTTGTTTAACAAAAGGTTCTTTGTGGCAAAAAAAAAATCTTCAAATTATAAAAAGGTAAAAAAAAAAAAGAGATGGTTCTTTAAAGATCCTTTGACTAAATGGTTCTTTGTGGAAGCAAAAATGGTTCTTCTATGGCATCGCTGTGAAGAACCTTTTGAAAAGTGATTATTTTTAAGAGTGTATCTCTCTTGTGACTGTTTTTCCAGGCTGTGTTAATAGAAAGCATGGCTCAAATTGGGACTAAATCGGTCTTTTGGTATCATTTCAAGCTTACTGTACAGGAAAGCCTGCTGGGTATCCTCCACCCTACAAATATGGCATTAATTAGTGTATATATATATTTCCAACTGCTGAATTTCCAAAAGTTATAGCTTGACAGGCTAGACTGTTTTACAAAAGACTAAATCAACCTCAGTAAACATACAAACCAAAGAAATCGCATCCATTGAAACCTCCCGCCTTGAAATGTTCTGTACAGTAGTACATGACTTTTGCTCTCAAATTCTCTTTGAGACTCCTGTGACGAACTGGAGGCAGGTGATGCATTATAGATGAGACATCTAACACACTTCTGCCACAGAGTCAATGCTCCCACAGCTTTCTGAAGGTGATCTCCTCCATTATATTTGCCAGGGTTCCATGCGGTTCACGATGCTATTGCATCTCTGAGAGACATTAGCAACACCAAAGCCAAGCTGGACAAAGGAGAGCTGCAACGAGACATCAGACAGATCCAGAGAAACATGGTAGGATTAAAAGAGCCCTGACTGGATACTTTTTTTTTTTACAGGACAAATATGCTGGAATATACAACCTGTGCGAGAACACCAAGTATGATTCAGCAGAATGTGGGCAGATGGGCAATACAATCAATCAAGCTCTACATTTGTTTTCTAGATTGAAAAAAACTAAAGGATTTAGCCAGTTTGCATGAGGTCATTTCCTTTAAATCTCTTTTTGCTGGACCGGACTTTAAAATCAGATTCTGAGTGAACAATCATGACATTCAATCAAGGTACAATTACGACAAATCCAAGATTAGAAGAACAATACTCATGTAGGCTCAATACTGAAAGATTAGGAAGATGAATTGTTCTGTGTTTGTCCGCACATCCCCAGGCCAGTATTGATTGTAATAAATGCTCGAATAAACAAATATTGCTTTCTTTTCATTTAATTTTCCAAGCCACCAATGCATACTTGCAAACCAGAAATACACTCAACATGAAAAACTTCACTTGTTTTCTGTTGGTTCAGGGACAGTCGACCATAGGTCAGTCAGTTCTGCAGAGATGAGTAAAGTCAGTTATTTGGAAATGACAGTGAAGAAAAACTGAGGTTAATTAGTCCTGCCGGTGCTTCTGTAGGGCAAAGATAATGATGCATCAAAATAAAAAAGCAATTCATTTAAACTCTTGGTTTCTCTGACCACAAGTAGACAATCTGAAAAGCGGATATCCCACTGCTGCACTTTCAAATGTGGCCAATAGTGATTTAGGATCCGCAGCAATGACTCTTTTGAGTTACATAACAGCAATAGCTGATTTAGTTTTGTTATAGTCAGCTGAGCCTTGTGGCGATACTAATTATGGCGAAAAACCGTCGCTGTGGGGAAGGCTCATAAAAATAATCATGAATCATTGATGTAATTTTTCATGGATCAACGCTCATGTGAATGCAATACAGTGAGCACGGACTAATTCAGTTACACCATAAACTGCTGTTAAAAGAGCTACTCATATACATTAAGTGTCTTTTTAAACCTTAAGATATATCCTTACATAAAGAAATGTACTTGGTCATGTAAAGACAGATTTGTAAACACATTGATCGGTGAGTAAAATGCTCAGTGTGCAAGCAGTTAAAGACGAAGCAGGTTAGATGGTGTCCCCTGAGGGATGTGAGGTTGGAGGACGGCTTCAGCTGGATGGGTAAAGGCGCCTGTGGAAGTCCACCAGCCTGCAGTCTCCTTCTGCTGTTGCCTTCACCAACAGAGTCTACAAGCACAAAACACAATGGCATTCTTAAAGGAGTCTTTTACTCTGAATCTCTGTATAAAATTATGCTGGGGACCTTCTTAAGGCTCTACAGAGCCAAATATGTTTGTTTAAACCAAACATTAAAGTGAACATTGCTTTACTCTTCCTCCCGAGTAGCTCGAGCGCATGGCGTATGTTAGAAAGTGAACAAGCTTATTTAGACTGCATCCAGTGGTTAGTGGTACGTGTCAGTGGTTATAATGGGTTTAATGCAATGCTTGTGTCAGCCAGGCATCAGACTGAACGCCGGTGGGTAGGGCGTATAGTACGATGATGTAAAATGTTTCATCAGTGCTCTAGAGGCAGTCATATGAAAATTTATTTGCCTCGGTGAAGTCATAAATCCCACAATATCCAAACGAGATGGTTTTTGAACTTGGTTAGATCCTTTTTTTATATAATGGTGAAAACATTTTGAGCTATGGCGTTTGCATGATGTCTTAATTGTACACACACTTCTTATACATCAAAAAACAGACATTTTTTTTATCACGTCATGCCTTTGAAATACAAAGTTTGAGCTTGTGAAATAAATATTTTCTAAATTATTAATAAATTAAATAAATTAGATGGCAAATAGCTACCACTGAGATAATTGTAATAATGGTTGAAACAACTAGAAAAAAGTACATTTATAAAATTATTAGAGCAATTATTAGCACAATTAATCAAACCAAAATAAATGTTTTTATTTACATAATATGTGAGTGTACTATATATATATATATATATATAAATAGACATACACGCATGTACAGGTGCATCTAAAAAAATATATAAATAAATATCCTGAAAAAGTTATTTGTTTTATTGTAACATTTCAAAAAGTGAAACCAAGATATTCTAGATTTGTTACATGTACAGCAAAATATTTCAATTCTTTTTTGTTTTAATAATTTTTTGTTTTTTATGATTGGAGACTACAGCTTAAGAAAGGCAAAAATCTATCTATCTATCTATCTATCTATCTATCTATATA
>JAUMHR010000049.1:14129789-14146080 GCA_032361145.1 Enteromius fasciolatus
GTATAAAGTGGGGAAGAACAACCCCCTCCTTTGTGACACTCAGCAGGGAACTGTATGATTGTGCACCATTCTTGCAAGAATTAAATCTTTATTTTTATATAAAACGCAATTGCTCTACTTGTCTTCTTGATCGAGAGTCTCTGAATTTTTTGCCACAACAATACGATAACAGACCTAATATTTAAAAAATGTGATGATATAATTTTACATTTCTTTAATTTGAGTTTCAGATTTGGAACCTGCCAAATTTATAAATAGCCAGAGGTGGCAAACCTGCGATATGCTTCAGTGGCCTGTTTCCTCAGCTGCAGGTGTGTGTTCAGGTATCCGAGCATGATGAAGGCGTCTGGGTCTGTCTGAATCCTCTCTGGCGTGAAACAAAGAGAGCATGCTGAGCTTCATTACCTCACTTCATCTTTAAATAATTTGTCATCGTCCCCACATGGATCATTTAGGGAGAAACACATTTTAATTTTATCAAACCATTCCACCTGCACTCCTGGTGGAATCATTCAATATATCAGGGGTCTTTAACTCCATTTAGTGTCATATTAATGCATTTACATACTTCACAATGGTTACAGATATAGATTATGTATTAGGTTTTAATTTTTTTTTATTTGGTGAAAGACAATACAGTATTATTTATTTTTTAAACAAAATCGGTTTGAGATCAGACAATAAATGACAGACCCACAAATACCCATGCAATATCTTAGTACAGTATGCTGTGTTTGTGTTCTCATACCGGTGTACTTGCTCAGAGCCACCTGGGCAGAAGAAACAGCGTTCATCTGGACTATGTTGTAGAGGTAGATCTCTGAGTCTCTGTTGCTCCTGTCCAGCAGTGTGGAGCAAACCCAGTATGCATAACCCTTCACTCCCTCAGTCTAACAACAAATAAACATGTTACTGCAAGCTGAACATTGATCAATAATCTGAATCTAAAGAAGAAACTGCACAGCTGCTTAAAACTTTAGGTCAGTAAATGCTGTTGAAAATTCTGCTTTGCCATCACAGGATTAAACTACTTTTAATGGTAACACTTCAGAACAGGGGGTCAGAATAATGCATTAGTTAAGCATTAATTAATGGTTAATTTGTTCACAATTAAGCATTAGTTGAGCAAAAACACACTAGTAATTAATAATCATTAATTACTAGTGTGTTTTTGCTCAACTAATGCTTAATTGTGAACAGATTAACCATTAATTAATGTTTAACTAATGCATTATTCTGACCCTCTATTCTAAAGTGTTACCCTTTTAATAATATATATTTAAATAGAAAAAAAAGTAATCTCTTTTCAAAAACATGCAGACCTCAAACTTTTAAACTGTATATTTCAGAAATGATTAGACATACATGAGTGCTCAGTTCTGTGGTGTGTCTAAAAAGATCCATGGTGTCATAACTACCCACTGATTCAGCAATCAGGGCCTGTATAATGAGAAAGAAGTTAGATGCTCCGTGTGTCCTCCTGGAATAGAGAAAGGCACTGGATGTTATATGAACTATTGGTCCGAACTAAAATCTACCTGTCCGATCCAGCAGTTCACATAGAGGGGTTCTAGAGACTGAGCAATCTTGAAAGCTTCATGTGAGAGCTAAAAAAATTATGTAGAAAAAGGACTATCAGTATAGTTTTCAAAATCAAGTAAAGTCAAGTAACCTCTATTACCTCTACAAATCATATTACCTCTATATTTTCCTTCTTCAGATACAAAGCACCAAGGTTGGTCCATGCAACCACATTCTGAAAAATATCCAGGAGATATATTAGTTGCATCAAAACAAATGTTTAAAAGTGAAAAGAGTTTATTTTTCTTGCATTACTTACATTTGACTCCGCTTTTATCGATTTGATAAAGCAGTGCTGTGCAAGTGCAAAGTTTTCTTTTCCTAAATTATAAAAGCAGAATATACAATTAACACAAAAACAGTGCATCACAACACTATTCCAGACTAATGCGATTAAGCACATCATATGTATATTTTTATCTACCCTTTGCCATGGAGACCACTCCGAGGGCGTTCCAGTATGTGTGACTTGAACTGTCGAGCATGATCGCCTTCTTCACACACTTTTAGAACAGAGCCAAACCAAAACAGCCTGTTAAAAACACATCTTCACGAAAGCATTTCGAATGACTGATCCCAGGTCAGGTCATGTACCTGTATGGCTTTCTCCAGCAGAGGCTGCTGGTCCTCTTCAGGACACAGACAACTGAGAAGTTTAGATTGGTGGTAGTAGTTCAGGCCAAGGTCACACCACAGACTAGGGGCCTCCGGCATGAGTTTCAAAGCACGCCCAAAACACCTGGTAAAACAAAGTTTACTGAATATTACTTTTTTTCTTATTTTAATGAAAAGGCCCACAGTCTTCTTTTCACCATTTAGTTTAATGCGTTTCAACTCTTCTACCTTTCTCCTAGAGTGAGAAGCTGCCTCTGGTTCAGTGCATGGCCCGGATCCGGTGGATCCATTCCACACAGAGCTCCCGGCACCAGCACTGCGGCTCGGATTGGTGACACAGTTCTGGAGGTGGTGCAGGCATCACCTAGTAACTTCCATAGACATGACAGGTCTGGCCTTTGCTTTAAAGCTCTGGAATGTTGAAACAAATATTGAGACTTGATCAGTAACTACTGGGTGACATCTGTCCAATTCACCTCACATGATCAGACACCACTTTACAAAATAAAAGACTTTCATCTGAAAGCTGGAAAAATATCCTTTCCGTTTGATGGATGGTTTATTAGTATAGGACAATATGTGTTAGAGATACAACTATTTAAAAATCTAAGAGTCTAAGGGTGCAAAAATGTCAAAATATTGAGGAAATCACCTTTAAATATGTCTTAATGAAGTTCTTAGAAATGCACATTTCTAATTAAAAATTAAGTTTTTAAAAATTTATTTTTTGGAAATTTACAAAAAATCTTCATAAAACATGATCTTTACATATCCTAATGATCTTTACATATCCATTTTGAGCCATACAATGTATTATTGGCTATAAATTTTGTGGTCCAGGGTCACAAACATTCCTTTACCCAGTGCACCTTCATGTATACCTGAAAAGGTAATGGATGGCATTCTGTATCAAATCTATGGCTCTTCCATCAAGATAGTCATCAAGTGCACTTCTAGCCAAGGCTAGCAAGCATTCACTCAGACCTGTGAATATAATAAAGATGCTTTATGAAACACTTTAACTTTGAATACTGGATAAAATAGTCATTAAACTGAGAGATTTGAGTATTACTGCTGAAATCACACACACCTTTCAATCCTGGGACATAGTCCTCCTGCTCTAATATCTGCCTGTACTCTGCAGCAGCCTCTTTAAACCGGCCAAGGATCTGTTTGATGGCAGCGGTCTGATAGAGGCTGTAGATGGAGGTGGGCTGCAGAGTATGTGCTTTATCAAAGGCTTTCAGGGCAGCTGTGAAACTCCTGCGGTTCAGGTAAGCCTCACCTAAACATTCCCAGCACACCCAATCCTGAGGGTCAGCCCTCAACGCCGCCTGCAGACTAAAACCAAAGCAGATTCATGAACCTTATGATGTTTAGTGTACAAAGTCCTTAAGACATAAAAATAAAATAAACATCTTAACATTTGGAGACCTGAAAACAACTGAATTATTGAATTTATAAGCTATTTTCTTAAAGGAATAGTTAATATTCTGTCAACATTTACTCAAACTCATGTTCCAAAGGTGTATGAGTTTCTTTCTTATGTTGAACATAATAGAATATATTTTGAAGAGTTTTGAATAACCAAACAGTTGTTGGTACATGATTATCAAATTTAATAATTTGAGTGAAATATCCCTTTAAATTATTTCTAAATGGCACAAAATACTGGGAATGCAATTCAATGATACAGGCCTACTACTAATAACACTTTAGGAAAACCTCTTAACGTCTTGAATTGTTATAAATGCCAAAGTTAATGTAACTGCATTAAATAAGGTCTTTAAAATATCTGCTGAGCTCACCATCCAGGCTCCTTTAAACAAACCCTATTACCACTTGTGCTTTATAGCTGAAATAAATTCACTTACTCTGCAATGGCCTGTTGATGCTGGCCAATCTTGAGGTGGTAGAGCCCTCTCCTCATCCAGGCCCATTTAGCAGAGCCAGGAGTGGCTCTCTCTGTTACAGACTGCAGAACAGTCAGAGCTGAGTCCTGCGAGCAGATAACACAGCACACAGTCAATCAACACCTTTAACAGGAACTCTGTGTCTTCTACAGCATCTACAACAAGCTCTTGTTGCAAGTTTGATTGTAATGGATGATATTGGGATGGGACCATCTTGGATTTCAAGACTTTTTACCACTTACCATGTCCCCCTGCTCCATGCTGAGGTCTACAATAGCCGCTCCAGCCTCCGCATCAGAGGAATTCAGCTCAAACGCTCTCTTATAGCAGCCTCTGGCTCTCCCCTGATCTTTTGCTACCTCTCTATAGTAATGCCCCAGAAAACGAAACACTGAAGCGAGATACGGGTCCAGTTTAGCAGCCTTAAAATAACAGAAAACAAGTCATTAATTGTTTTTATTCCAAGAGATATGACTCTACATACACAAGGATTAAAGAGCATAAGGTCTGATATTGTCGGCTTCACCTTGAGTAAATTTGTATGGGCTTTGCTGCGATCCCTTCGCATTTCCTCTCCCATGTTCCAGAACAGGCGCCCCAGCAGGAAGAACAACTCCCCATTATCTGGGCTCCCGGATAAAGCCTCTAGAAAGCTGTGAAACAGAGAGAATACAAGATGATCAGTGTTTAGTGTATAAATCTATGCTGGATTTAATACTGTTTGTGTGTGTGTTTAGAAGGCTTTTCACACCTTTCTTCAGCTTGTTTGTGCTGTTCCTTCGCAACATGCGCCAGCCCCTTCAGAGTGAGACCCTCCACAGATCCTGGGTGAGAGCTCAGCAGCTCAGCTGAAACCTGTAAGGATCATTTCATTTAAACAAGATACACAAGACTTAGCTTTTTTTAAACATCTAAAATCTGTCATGTTATCTGAATATTACATTTCAGTAATTTCTCATTTCCTGTTAAAAGAAAATGTTTCACCTGAAATGCTTCATCAGTTTGGCCTTTTTGCAAGTGAGCTCTTCCTTTCGAAGCTAAAAGCACTGGGTCGTTTTTGGCATCTGAAATCTAAAAGGAGACATTATGGACGTTATGTAAATAACAATTCTTAATAGTTATATCTCTTTTTTTAAAAGTGAAACCTTTTATTCAGCAAGGGTGTATTAAATCAATCAGTCTTACAAATAAAAAATTAATTTTTTGTTTTTTTTACATTTGCAAAATAATTCTATTACTAAATGCTGCTCTTGTGAACTTTCTGTTTTAAAAAAATCAGCTGTGCCATCACATGAATAAATTACATTTTTAAATATATTAAGAGATATTCATATTTTTTGATCAAATAAATGCAACCTTGGTGAGCATATCTTCTGTGAGCTGTGTTAGACTGTAGATCTGTGTAAGTCTTTGGTTTAATGTTACCTGTGTAAGCATCTGCAGAGCTTCATCAGCATCCTGGTCTCTTCCTGTCCTCACCAGAGCCTCTAGTTTCAACCTCTGCAGCTTATGAGTCCAATCATCAGAGTTCCCCACACTTGACTTCAGCCCTGAAGACACAAAACAGAATATTTATTTTCCTCCGTTAGTGCAGCTGATTGAGCAGATGTCATGTTAACTGTGTAGTCATTTTTGTCATGCAATACCTTGGCTGGAAGCTGTGGCACTGTCAGAGTATTTATGCATTTTTAGTTGAGCCAGAGCAAGATTATACCAGCCAATGATGGAGGAGCGCATATGCTTTAATCCTGCAGGGAAAACACAACAAAAGAGTTAAACGTATCGTTTGCAATTTACATCGTATAGTTTAGGATCTGTTAGGAGCTGAATTCATTTTGTTTAGCTGAACATGAATAAAAATTGTTCTTAAAACACATTTTTAGTTATCCAAAATGAATCAAGAAATACATTATATTAATTTGATACATTGCATTTCTTGCAATATACACTTGACCACCGGTCTGAAACATTTTTATCAAGCAGCCTAAAAAACGTTTATACCCTCCATCCATATTGGAGCAAATCATCTATAAATTCTCCATGGTATTTATAAACTCACCTAGACTAATGCTTTTTATGGCATCCTCATATTTTTTATCCTGACAAGCTTTAATACCAAGACCAAAGTGAGCATGTGAGTTGTTTGGATCCAGTTCTGATAGACGGCTGAAACAGCGGACAGCTTCCTCACTGCAGTCACCTACCAGGGCCACCAGAGACAAGATCAATCATTCTGATATGTTGATATGGTGCTTTAAAGAAAATCTTACAGACCCCAAACTTTTTAACAGAAATGGAGATTTTAAAAATGGATAAACAATAAAATAGGAGTATTTAAAAAATGCATTTGACTATTGTGTTTTTTTATTCCATTGACTTCATTAAACTGACCTGTTCTGATGTAGTGCTCACTGAGGGCCTCTAGAGGGTAGGAGTGTGTTGGATAGCGTGACAGTGTGGCATCACAAACATCCTTTAGCTTGACCACCTCATGAGGAAGCTGCGAAATACAGAAATTAAACATTTGCTTTGGTCCAGTCGTTATTATTGTGAATATTACAATAACTGTGGCATATATAGCTTGCCAACCTTGGAAAGACATTTTATGTAGCCCTGTGAAAGGCTCCTGTGGGCTTCATTGGGCGCATCTACCGTCAGCTGCAAAGCTCTTTCAAATGCTGATATCAGCTGTTAAGTGTAGAGATACACGCTATAAGCTCAGTACAAATGTACGTGGTGACACTAAATTGTGGACATGTATGAAATTAAAAAGTAGTATTTGACGCTGGTAAAATTGACTGACGTGTTGTTGAGTCTCATTGTCCTGATCCTCAACAGTGTCCTGCAAGAGTCTGGTCATCTCCTTCCAAAGGTCCAGCAGCTCTACATCCTCCACCCCTTCCTCTGCCTCCTTCACCTGGATCAACCTCCTCCACACTTTGGCAACCTATATGTGGAGCAGCAAAATTTCCTCACATATGCAGATATGAAGCCTGATGGTGACTTTAGAAATAATGTGTAGATTATTTTGTGTAGGTAACAGACAGTGAAGTTATATCCACTTAAATCTAGTTGTAACATCAAGTCGTTATATTTAAAGATCACACCTGTAAATAGTTCTTCTCCGACTGATAGACTTCCACCAGCTTCTTACTCACTTCAAAACATTTAGCTTTGTCTGAGCTGCAAGTACAGAAAAGAAACCAAGCAATAGTATTCTATTAATAAAAAAGCAATACATTCTAATTTAGATTAACAATAAATATACAAAAACGTATAAAAAGTTACATTATAATTATTATGAGCTTTGAACTTTTCGTCTGTTGCCCAGGAAAATATGTGCTCCTCTCTTACTTCAAAATTATGCCAAGAGAAAAGAAGACCACTTTACTTACGTTTCATAAAGTGTAATTAGTTTCTGATAAATCTTTGGCAGCTCAGTTTTGAAATCTGCTTGGTCACTTTTTTCGTACAAATTTGCTAAACCCTGTAAAAGAAACCCCCAACTAGTAAATATTCATTGCTGAGTGCAGCAGTGCTCAATGTCATCAAGACAAATATAACAAACAGCTAACAAACCATGTCCCTAGATAAACCATATATTTGGACAATTCATATAGTTTATATACCATGACTGACCTGCCATGCAAGCAGTTGCTCTGGCTCCAGTTCAGTGGCCTTTCTGTAGGCGGTCTGTGCCTGCTCTGGCTGCTGCAGCTCTGTAGCTGCCACTCCAATAAACACCCAGGCATTATAGTTATTCTTCTCAAGTTTGAGAACAGCCTGGGAAGCACAAATATAGTTTAACCCAAGAGAGACATGTTTAACTTACCTTCCCATGCAAATACAGTTATTCAGAGATCTTTAGCCTATGTCTAACGTTACAGATATAAGGAAGTTATTTACTGTATGCTGACAGCTGGAAGTAAACACTTACCTTACAATGTTTCAAAGCTTCTTTAAACTCTTTATTTTTGATGGCTTCTCGGGCGCTTTTAAGTTCAGCTTTTACTTCTTTACTGGACATTTTCTTATTCAAATAATCTGATGAGAAATAGATAATAAACAGCAAAAGCAACAGCAGTAACGTTAAAGAAAATGTACATTAGTTATGTTGCCTGATAACTTGCTGTCATTAGACATAAAGAATTAATCTTGAAAGCGTAAAAAACTAACTAAAGACTCATATAAATACAATTTATTGTAAGGCCAAATTTTGTATTTGTATAATGTTAATGTAAGGAATGCACATACGACCGAACTTGGTTAGTTTCCAATCAGCAACAAGCGAAAAGCGCATGCGTGAAGTGATCCTTAACGCGACGTCATTATACCGCGACAAGCATTGTTTTTATTCCCCTAAAATAAAACATTTATTCGTGACCGTGCCTTGCATTAATTTTACGTTTAAAATATTGAAGGGGGGGATAATATTTCTAAAAAACATATGTCTATGACTCGAAAGGCGTCTAGTGTTATCTCTACCAAACATGATTATGTTTGTAGGCTAAACCAAGATTATGCAGCCAATCACTGAAGGGTTTCCTGCACATCGACCAATCGGTGATCTCACCGATTCAGTCCGTGGTTAGTGTGTCCCATGTGTTTCCCATGTGAGAGACGCGTTGGGACTAAATTGGTAGGAATTTATTAATTAATTGAATATATCTTTGTAAAAGCTAACTGTACTTTCTGTCTAAATGAAGAAGAAGAGAATGGAATCGTCTGAAACGGAAACGGAAGATCAGGTTCGTGTGGTTTTCTAATCGAATTATCGTTACTTAGCAAAGTTGTATTTCTAAAATGAACAATTTTTGGAATTTATTTAAAAATATATATTGTAAACGAAGATGTACTTTTGTTGATTTTATATATATATATACACACACTCAGATTGAGTTACTAGATAACTCTGAGAATGAAGACGAAAATGAGAAAAAGAGTACAAAACAGTCTAAGAACTCCAAACGAAAAGCGAAGAACACCGTATCGGATAATGGGGTCTTACGGCCAGTCAAGCTGTCCAAAAAAGAGCTGTACAAAGCCCCAACAGTGGAAGAGCTCAACCAGCTGAAAGAAGCAGAGAATCTCTTCCACTGCAGCATATTGAAAATGCAGGTCAGAAATGGTTTACATTTTACGTCTTAACATGTTTTAACGTCATATCAACACTGAGCTGCTCAGTGCATGAGCTGTGAATCCTTTAGCAATGTATATTATGAGATTTTCTTATCTCTTATTCATATTGATGATGTTCAGATGGAGGAACTGCTGAAAGAAGTGGCCCTTAGTGAGCACAGAAAGAAGCTGGTGGACTCTTTTGTGCAGCAGGTCACTGAGGTCTTGCAGTGTGTGCCCGAATCTGAAGTTGTGGAGGTCAGCAATCTGTGTGTCATTTCCATCAGCATTTCTACTGATATTAGTCTATGGCAATTGGCAACCATAATTTTTCTTAATAGTTTTCTCTTTCTCTTTAGGTGGATGATATTTCATGGTTGTCAGGTGTTGAAGTCCCATTCCTCCTCGTCCCATCCACGTCAAAAGGCAAATTTCACATGGAGCCTCCTGAATCAATCAACCTGGTGGGCAGTTATCCTCTGGGCACGTGTATCAAACCCAAAATCTCTGTGGACTTGGCTGTTACCATTCCAGCTGTAAGTTATACCTCAAAAACTAATTTTCTGCCTGTCTATTGGTATGTGTATATAAAATATATATATAAAAAATATGTCTGTCTATATATCCATACATCTGTCTGTCTCTCTGTCTTTAAATCTGTTAAAGTCTTTCTATCTGTACATTAATTCATCTGTATGTCTGTCCATACATATTCGTTTATAATTGGATATTTTTCTGTGTATATATCCATTCACCCGTCTGTATATATCTATCTGACTGTATCTATCTATCTATCAACTGTATGTTTACCTATGTAAGTGTCTGTCTGTCTATCTCTTTTTCTGTCCAAACTATTGTGCAGTAGTTCATGCTATGGTGTATTTTCTCTTTTGAAGTCTATTTTGCACCCAATGGATGGCATTAACCAGCGGTACTCCCGAAAGCGAGCGCTGTATCTGGCTGCCCTGGCACGGCATCTCTCCTTTGCAGACTGTGTGGGTTCACTGCACTACTCTTGTCTGCATGGCAACCGACTTCGCCCCATCCTACTACTCAAACCCCCAGGTACAAGTTTTGTAAGAGCAGTGTGTGTGGTAGTACACCAATATTTCACAAATATTTTTTCCTGTGGCCTTGCTCAGGATCGTGCATTTATTCTTCCTTGTGTTTGGACATTAGGTAATGACAGCAGTAAGGTAACATTAAGGATTCATGCCATTCCACCACCGGACTTCCTCAAACCTAGCCGCTTCCATCCTCAGAAGAACAACATCAGGACTGAGTGGTTTACCGGTGTTGCCAAAGTGGAGCAAGGTAATGAGGAATTTTCTGAGATCAATTTCAGTTTCCTGATTGAGGTAGTAAACCGTTATAATATTTCTTTCATTTGTATGATGCAGAGAGCAGTGAGCCGCCAACTCCTCATTATAACAGCACAGTTCTTGGTGACCATCTCCCACTGCCACATCTTCAGTTCCTGTCAGCCATCAGTGCCCAGTGTCCTGCTTTTGGAGAGGGTGTGGCTCTCCTCAAAGTGTGGCTGAGACAGCGAGAACTGGACCGGGTAAAACCACATCATTTCTATATGTCTCTGTTTGTTTGTATGTTATTATTTTTATTTTATTATCTGTCCTTTTCAAAATCTTTGTGTGTGTGTGAAAGCAGTAAATGTTATTCTTAATCTAAAGGTTCTCATTCTGATATTGTAGTTTTAGTAGATGGGTTGTAGGTAGATAAAGGGATAGTTCACCCAAAAATCTAAATTGAACAAAAATTATTGATTAAACTTTGATTAAATCCTAGCGCTTTCTGGCCCTCCATTGACAGGAGCGGAGCTATCCCAGTAAAGGTCCAGAAAGTTAGTAAAGACATGGATAACATAGGCCATGTGACTATCAATGGTTCAACCTTAATGTCTTTACTACTTTTCTGGACCTTGGTAATTACTTTGGTAGTTATTTATCACAAATAGACCTATCTTCGTTTGTGTTTTGAAGATGAACAAAGGGCTTATGGAATGGGACATGAGGGGTAAACTTTGGGATGAACTATCCCTTTAAAGCTAGAGGAACAATGAAACATTTAGCTAAACTTCCAGGTCGTTTGTTCTTGAAAACTTTTTAAAAAATGTATTATTTGATATATGCTGTTTCTGTTGCTGCTTTAGGGTGCAGGTAGTTTCTGCGGCTTCCATGCTTCAATGTTAATGGCGTATCTTCTGTCCACACACAAAGTGGGCAAAAGCATGAGTCCCTACCAACTGTTGAGGAATGCACTGCACTTCTTGGGTTAGACAGATCAAATTATTTTCAGAAATTGTTTTTGGTGTTTATATATGTGTATTAATCAGTTCAGTCTGCTTTTTGCTTTCACATTTTCAGCTTCCACAGATCTGACAGTGAACGGTATCACCTTGGCTAAAAACCCAGATTCAAAAGCGGTGAGCAGAAGTGACTCCAGCAGTTACTTGCTGTTTTCAGCATGTTTTATCTTGGTTGCATCAACACGCCTTTCTTTTTCTTTTCTTCTACTTCAGCCTTCACTGCCGGAGTTTCACGCAGCGTTCTCTGTGGTATTTGTGGACCCCTCTGGGCATCTTAATCTGCTGGCAGACATGACAACTTTTACCTACAAACGGGTGAGCACCACCGTAGTACCACTTCAGCTCTGTTATAATGTAATACAGACTTACTTATAGTAATGTAAATTTAACGTGTTATTTTAGCAGAATTAAAATTTTAAAAAAAATCCATAAAACAAACACAGTCAGGCCACCCGGCGTGAATATAAGAACGGTATATAAAAGATTTTCTTATTGTAGTCCCAAGGTTTACTTTTTTGTCACAATAATATAATGCCTTTGGCATTATATTAAAAAAATTTGAGTACTAAAGTTGTTAATACTGAAATAAAAAAGCTACAAAATATTAAAGGAGCTAATAATACAACCATATTGCTAATATGAAACTGAAAATTCACTAATTAAAATGTTAGTTAATACAGTAATGGTATATTAATAATACTAGGGGGGTTTTGCCATATATTTAATTAATTTGATTAATTTACTGTAATGGAAATTTTATAATCTGAATATTTCTGATCTGTCTGTTAGATCCAGCATGAGTCATCACTCTCTCTGACGTTCTGGGATGATCCAACAGTAGATGGCTTTCAGGCTCTGCTCATGACACCCAAATCCATGATCAGAACATACGATAATGTCTTTAAGTAAGTTTCTGTCAACGCATACTCTTTTGTTTTTGTATTCACACATTCACAAACTGTCTCTCACTCTTTTTCTCAGGCTAGTTAACCTGGTGAAACTGCAGACCTCCTGTGAAAAGCTTTCACTCCTCGACGAGCTCATGGACCACAGCGGGAACTATGTCCTCACTGCACTTCCTTTCATTTCGTCCCTCTTGCAGCGAGGTTTTGGACAAAGGATCCACCTTCTGGTCCACTCACTCCCTCAAGACCCTGAGGTAGATTCACTATCAATAACATTTCTTTTGGTTCGTCAAATAATACTGCATAGGACTGGCTGGTTCACCTATTAGAACTTCCCTAAACAGTCTGGATATGCTGTTATAATCTGTGTAAATGGTTTGCAGTGGCCAGTGGACAGTGAACCTCCAAAGCACAAGGACCTACCGCCTCTGAGCATCGGTTTGCTGCTGAACCTTGAACATGCTCTCTCCGTTCTTGAGAGAGGACCGCCAGCAGATAACCCTAAGGTAAACTAGCTCACATAAGCACAGGTGTCTTATTGTTATGTAGCGGTGTCTGAAAGCCCTGTTTTTTTTTTTTTGGGTGTTTCAAGGCAGCTGAGTTCCGGCAGCTGTGGGGCTCTCTCTCACAGCTGCGGCGCTTCCAGGATGGAGCCATCACTGAGGCAGTGCTGTGGTCAAGGGACTCCATCTCTCAGAAGAGATTCATTGCACTGAAGATCATTACTCACCTGCTAGAGCTGTACGTCTCTATTCTGGCTGTTACTTTACTTAAGTACACTCTCTAAAGGTGTATTTTTTTGCCAGTTCACAGGGTTATTTTAAAGTTTAAACAAGTGCATAACAGAATTGCTACAAAAAAAATACTTAATTCAAACTAAAACAGAAAAATAAAAAACTCAACTCAAAATATTAAAAAAAGAGTGCATTTGTGTAGGTCTTTATTTGCTCTTAAAAAAATGCCTGAAATTAGAGCAAAAAGGCTTAAATTTAAGTCACTAAATGAAATTTTACATGCATTGCCAAAAATGAATCTTAGTTTTCCAATACAAATATATATTTATATTAAAATGCTTTTATTTCATGCAAAATTAGCTTATACTTCAACTTCATTGGCAATATAATTATGTTGCACTTTAATTTATTCCAAACTTTTCCTGAGGTCTTAAATTTCCCTTCATAAAACCTGCAGAATAGTATGTAAATAATACTTATGTATCATAAAATATGTAATCAAATGGATATCAATATTGAAGATACCCTAATTAGTCTGAATCTAATTGAATTGGAATCAACTCTAAATTAAAGCTTGAAATTACACACATCCATTTCAAGGTAGTACTCTGGAACTTTGTAGTTCCTTTTATTGTTACCATTTTGTTTTCCAAGCTTTTAAATGACACATTCTTTCTCATTAATTTTTCCAGAAAAAAATGTTATGCGTGTTCTTTCATTCTAGTCATGCAGATATCCCTGAACAATGCGTCGTGTTTGTTGGTGGACAGCTGGATATTGTCATTAGATGTGGTGTACAGGTAATTGATAGAAGTAAATGTGGTACTCAACTCAATAAATGGTAAAGGTCTTTGTTTCAGTTCATGTTGTCTCTTTGTCCACTAGGACCACACTACAGGAGAAGAGGAGAGTCTGGTGGTGGTTCAAACCTACAATGATCTGAGCAAGCAGCTCTGGCAGTTAGAAGATCTGCCACTGTCTGTCACATCAGTGCAGGGTGCCCACCAGGCTTTGAGATGCACACAGGTCAGTCACCTCCTCGGCTATATTCGTTGTGTGATATATTCATGTATGTATGTCTTTATTATCCCTTTGTTCTCTGCAGGTTTTCCCACCGGTTCCTGTGAGGCTGGAGTATTCATTTTTTGACTTAAAGAGGAACAGTCTTGGAATGGTCCCAGACGAGAAGAAACCTTGCCCTTGCTACATAGCCCCTATTAAAGGTAATGTGTTTCAGACTTTTTCAGGCACACCAAAATGCCACAGTTTCTCATATTTTTATGATATAGAATAGATATCCATACTTTAAAAGCTCACAGATTCCCTCAACCACAAATGTATTTATTTGTTTTTAACTGTTGGATATTGCTGAAAAACTATTTGACCAGTTGAAGTTTATAATTCTATGAAACCTAGAGTACAGCTGGTAGAAGTACAAAGCTATGAATAACTACACAGTCTAATGACCCTTATATATCTAAGCTTCTGACAAGTCGATTTCATATAAAGATTAAAATACAACCTGGAAAGTTTAATAGAATTAATGTCTTAAAGGAATATTTAATCCAAAATGAAAATGACTCCATGTTTTACTCCCCCAGAAGCCATCTAGGTGTCTATGACTTTCTTTTTTTCAGACGAACACAGTCGGAGTTTTTAAAAAATTGATCCTGGCTCTTCCAAGCTTGGTAATCAGGTGGAATGTGGCCATTAATTTGAAGCACCATTTTTGATGAGAGGAAATCTGTTGACCATTGTCTGATAGAAGCAAAAAAAAATCCAAACCCGTTTCCTGCAGCACTTTATTTTGGGAATAATGTTTACGACGTTTTGAGCACAGCTCCGCAGATTTGACTTTAATTTGAATATGCTGTTATGTTTCATCCCCATTTGCCTTTTTGTTTCTTTAGTCATTGTTCATATGGAGGGAAGTGGAAAATGGCCCAGTGAGCACATGGCAATACGCCATGTTAAAGCAGCCTTTCACATGTGCTTGAAAGAACTGCTGTGCAAACAGCACAATTACAGATGTCATGCCACAGCTGACTACCTGGATGTGTGGAAGGTAACACGCGTGTATTCATTTTTCTGTGTTTTTTCACATGTTCTGTACTAGTAATATTGCTGTCTAAATTAACTTGCACATTAAATTTTCATCCATTCAGGACGGACTAGTCTTCCGAATCCAGGTTGCGTATCACAGAGAACCGCAGATCATGAGGGAAAGCCTGACCCCTGAGGGCATGCTGATCTATAGGGACAACGCTGAGGCTCAGGCACTGGAGCTGGAGACCCTGCACAAACCTCTCCTAACCAGCACCTTGCATGGGTACAACCTACAGGCATGCATAAACATCACTGTCTCGGCAAAGGGCTTGTTTTGATAAATGTATGATATGTTTACATGTTAGCCTCCAGCAGCAGTATGGGTGTTTTGGTGTTGTGTGCCGCCTGGCTAAACGCTGGTTGGCATCTCAGTTTCTGTTGGAAGATATCCGAGAGGAAGCAGCTGATCTGCTGGTGGCTTCACTCTTCCTACATCCTGCTCCTTTCACTCCACCAAGGTAATTTGGCCCTCTGACTCATCTAATCATCGTTGTATGCTGTATATATATATATATATATATATATATACATACAGTGACACCACACATTTTCCCAGCTCTCCTCAGGTGGGGTTCCTTCGCTTCCTTCATTTGCTCTCCACTTTTGACTGGAAAAACAATCCCTTGATAGTCAACCTCAATGGGAAACTCACAGGTAAGCTTCACCTTGGGGATTTTACCTTGCTTTTTAGGGCTTGTCCTACTAACCATTTTTGCTACTTTAAGAAAAGGTGTCAACCAGGTGCCGTTTAATACTTTTGTGAAAAGTAGGGTACATTTTTGGGGGGATTTTTAGATAAATTGTTAGTTCAAAACGGCAGCATTTCTTTTTTTTTAAATATATATATATATATATAAAATCTGTTCTTTGTTTTTGTTTTTTTTTGTTTTTTTTATGGTAACTTAAAGTATCATTTTCTTAGGCCTCGTTTACACTGTCAGTTAAATGTGACCCAATTCCGATTTTTTGCTCATATGTGACACAGATCGGATCTGT
>JAUMHR010000049.1:14152406-14185556 GCA_032361145.1 Enteromius fasciolatus
CTGAAAATAATTGCACACCTCAGAACGTTCGTCAGCCAATCAGATTCAAGCATTCAACGGCCCCGTAGTATAATATAGTATAATAGTGTTACATAATTATATAGTGTATGCATACACAAACATGCGCACGCACACACACACACACACATCTATACTATGTAAATATATATATATATATAAAACCTGGGAATGATTTTGTCTGTTTCCATCTGTTTTTTTTAGATCTTGCTGGTGTTCCACAGCCAGGGGGTCTCAGTGGTCACTCGCTGATCTCTCTGTTTTCTGGGGTCAGTGCACAGTCAGCGGAGCCTCATCCTGGCTGGGTGCTCAGTGAATACCATGGCTGCAATGCAAACGCCTCCACATATATGCTGAGGATCGGCGAGTGGAAGTACATCACATATGCAGATGGATTGACTGTTCCCCCACAACTCTTTAGTGAGTTTCTTCTCGTGATAGCACTGCTGATTATGTGTAATAATATACATCTTCTTTTGCCAGAGTATTTTGCACAACAGGGATTTTAAATCACTGCCTTAAGTAACTGGTTTCAATGCTCTCTCCACATAGACTTGTCCAAAGATGAATCAGAATTGAGAAATGTTGCATCACACTTCCCTGATGTCTGTCAGGACTTGGACAAGCTGTTACGCACCGTAGTGGACTATCCCAGTGTCTCCCAAACTGTTCACCGCTACAATAAACAACAGTTTCTGGAATGGAAGCAAAGTCTAGGAGACAGTTACTCCCAGATCATAGCCAACCTGCGATGGCACATTGACTGGCAGAAGGATGCCAACTTCTATGAGAGAGTTATTGAAGAGTGGCTCTGAGGGTTGGATTGATCATCCGTCATATAACTGTCAGTGATCAGCACAAACAAGAGATTATTCATGTTTCTTTTTTTTGTGATCTGCAGAAATCAAGGAAACCCAGACAATGTACTTGAAACATAGTTTAAGTGCACTCTACTTGTGAAATAAACTAAAGTGTTTTTTTTTTTATTTAATAATTTAAATAAAGGTCCTTAATAATCTATATAGCAATATATATATATACAGTGGGATGTTTGTGCAGCATTGTTAGTCTTCATGATTTTCCTGTATAAATCGTTGGTTGTTACGAGAACTGAAACGAAGTTTATAGGATTTACATAAAGTGTGCAATAATTATTTAATAAAAATTAGGCAGGTGCATAAATTTGGGCACCACAAAAAATGAACTCAATACTTTTGCAGAAATAACAGCCTCTAAACGCTTCCTATAGCTTCCAATGAGAGTCTGGATTCTGGTTAAAGGTATTTTGGACCATTCCTCTTTACAAAACATTTTTAGTTCATTCAGGTTTGATGGCTTCCAAGCATGGACAACTCTCTTAAACTCACACCACAGATTATCAATTATATTCAGGTCTGGGGACTGAGATGGCCATTCCAGAACGTTGTACTTGTTTCTCTGCATGAATGCCTTAGATTTTGAGCAGTGTTTAGGGTTGTTGTCTTGTTGAAAGATCCAGCCCCGGCGCAGCTTTTTCACTGATTCCTGGACCATTGGTCTCCAGAATCGGCTGATACTGAGTGGAATCCATGCGTCCCTCAACTTGGCCCTACACTGGCCACACAGCAGCACAGCATGATGGAACCACCACCATATTTTACTGTAGGTAGCAGGTGTTTTTCTTGGAATGCTGTGTTCTTTTTCCTCCATGCATAACGCCCCTTGTTATGCCCAAATAACTCAATTTTAGTTTCATCAGTCCACAGCACCTTATTCCAAAATGAATCTGGCTTGTCCAAATGTGCTTTAGCATTTCTCAAGCGGCTCTTTTTGTGCTGTGGGCGGAGAAAAGGCTTCCTCTGCATCACTCTCGCGTACAGCATCTCCTTGTGTAAAGTGCGCCGAATAGTTGAACGATGGACAGTGACTCCGTCTGCAGCAAGATGATGTTGTAGGTCTTTGGTGCTGGTCTGTGGGTTGACTAACTGTTCTCACCAGTCGTTGCTTACTTGAACTGTGCCTGTGGTCTTCCATTTCCTCAAAATGTTCATAAGTGTGGAAACAGACAGCTGAAATCTCTGAGACAGCTTTCTGTATCCTTCCCCTAAACCATGACGGTGAACAATCTTTGTTTTCAGGTTGTTTGAGAGTTGTTTTGAGACCCCAATGTTACTACTCTTCAGAAAATATTCAAAGAGGAGGGAAACTTACAATACTCTTAATTGGAATCACCTGTGTGTAGAGGTCAAGGGTCACTGAGCTTACCAAGCCAATTTGAGTTCCAATAATTAGTTCTAAAGGTTTTGGAATCAATAAAATGACAACAGTTCCCAAATTTATGCACCTGCCTAATTTTGTTTAAACAATTATTGCACACTTTCTGTAAATCCTATAAACTTCGTTTCACTTCTGAAATATCACTTTGTGTGTCTTCTATAAGAGATATTTAACAGAATTGTTTTATTGTAACAACCAACGATTTTTATAGGAAAATCATGAAGATTAACAACGCTGCACAAACTTACGCATCCCACTGTATATAGTCTTTATGTAACACATTTAGTTGATGCAATTTGCTCCCTCATATATATATATATATAAAGCTTTTTTTTAAGCAATATATGTATAATTTGTTTTAATTTTGGGATAAATTCTAACCAACAAGTGGAGCTGATGGAACATAGTTTCTGTAATACTTCATACAGCCGACAGGGGGTGATATATAAAGGCAAACTTTAAAACCCAGAAGACAACCGTAAAACGTGTGAAAACGACAGTGTGTTGTTGCTGTAGACGTGCAGTATTGATGTTCCACTTCTAGCGCGGCACTGGTCACGTGAGGATCAGACGTGATCGATGCACTCAACTCGTCGCTGCATGTCGTCATTTGTTTGATCAGATGTTTGATACCGGAGTAGGATGGGCTTTCACACCTGGCACTGTTTACATCAGAGCTTAAGCGACTTCGGAGCTAGGGTTTGTGTTTTGTCCGTTTGAATTATAACGCGTTTTAGTCAAATTAAAAACAGCGGACTTTTTAGTATTTTTCCTGATGTCGGACTGCAGCTCGTCGGGTTCAGATGAGGATTTGGACCCGGAGTTAGACCCGGTGGACGAGCTCGGCGGTACGCTCAGCAAGGTAAACACTTTAACAATTCACTTTTACAACGTGGCTCCGTGTGCAACAGTATTTGGGCTTGGTTTTGAGGAAACTAGTGTTAGCGAGTTACTCTCGTTGGCTTATAAGTACCCAAACGTCGCAGCTTGTTGGAAGTTTTGTGTCTGCGCATGTTTGACCTACCATTAACGTTACAATCAGTAACATGAGTGATGTCCGAGTGAAATAATGCCGTGGGTTTGTGACAACCGCTCTTAAAAATCAATCTGCGAATCTAACTGATTCTGTCCGAGAGTTAACTTGCCTCATAAATCCTAAAATCATCACTTTCAGACATTTCAAACTAGTTACTGCGTTTTATGCAAAGGTTTTAAGCTAATAAAGTTATTTATGAAGAAATATTAGTGACGTTAGCGTAAATAAAATAAACATTTACGTTCTAAATGACTTTGTAATGAGTATTTTAAGGTTCATTAACATAAAGTAAACACCATTAATATATTTGTTATTTAGTACGCGACTAAAGTAATGTATTTCTGAAATAATTTAATACTAATTTCCTTTATATTTTTAAGGTAATTGTTTAATAACAGCAGCAGTCGCTGTCTATGAATGGCATTTTAGAAAACTAATTTCTGTGAAAGAGTACTTTAATACATTTGACATTTATAAGTTATATTTTTTCTTTCATATTTGTGTCCCCAAAACCAAAATCTCTACATTTTTAATCTGTTTATTTGTGAAACTTACAAGTTGTGTTATATAATTTAAACTGAATAAACAAACCCCTTAAATCATTGTAGTTTGGGTAATGTTCACTTAAAGTCCTGCTGAACTTTGAAGCTTGGAACCTTCAGGAAGGTTTAATCTTTATGTTGCAAGTTCTTGAAGTGATAAGTGTAAGCCACATTATTCGAATAACTAACTCTTTGTTATTCTCCAGTGGACAAACTACATTCACGGATGGCAGGACCGCTTGATTGTGCTGAAGGGCAATATTCTGAGTTACTACAGGTCAGCAGATGAGAAGGAGTACGGCTGCAGAGGATCCATCTGTCTCAGCAAGGCTGTGGTCACGGTAAGGCTGATGTGATCTGTAGGCCGTCATCATGTTTATCTGTATGATTATCTTGAATGCAGTACTTTGACTTCACAGTGGTGTGAAGAGCTGATATGTACCACAGTGTGAAAATATTTGAGCAGTGAAGCTTCCTGCTCAACATGCAGTGCTTATCCGTCTGCTGCTGTCAGCGGGAAGCTGTTGTACTTGTTTTGGGGGTTTCTCTTGAACAGCGTGAATGTTTCGAAGTGGGCAGAGCAGAAGATGCGGTTGAGTAGTACAAGGGTACTCCACTACTTACTTTGAACAGACACATCCTAGTGTCATCCCGTACTAAACATCCTGCAAAACCACACCTGAATACTTATCGTTGTAATGGGGTTTAAAGGGCGATTATTCAGGAAAAAAAATCTGAAACAGTGATATGAGCGTACTGACATCAGATGACAACACAACTCAAGCTAAACTAAGCTGCGTAATGAAAATAATAAGTAGATTTTAATTGATTCATTTTTCAAAATTGACACAGTGATTTAAGCTGGGTAATGTGAGCTGCTTTGTAGCTGAAATTGATTTTATGATGACTTTTGCAACTTGACACTGTCCTTGAACTAAACTGAATCAGCATTGAACTGACTTGAGCTGAATAATGTCTTCATTAACCACTATTTCCTGTTTATTACTGGGAAGCTGGTTTAAAACAATCTGCACTGTATGAGGTGCCAAAGAAATGCAGTTTTTTTTGTTTATTTGTATTTTGTACATTTTGTTGTATTAATGCTAGTTATTCTATGTGATTATTTATTCCAGTCTTGTGTGTATATAATAATAATAATAATAATAAATAATAATGGTTATGAAATTATAATTGTCTATGAGCTGGAGTTATGCATGTTGTGCCGGTTGTTTCAAGTGCAGAAGTTTTGGTAGCAAAACTACAAGGAAATGTCCAACAAAGCACGTTTTGTCTGTAGGTCGACACACTATTGCTACATTGTTCTGGTACTGAGTGGTTTGAAGTAGTCTTGAGGATTAGAACGGGGAGAGCAGAACCACAGGAACGTCCTGTGACGGTGCATATCAAATATCCCATTGTGAAAAAGGTGATCTGGGAGCAGTTCTTGCTTTGCCTGTTCCAAATAACATGGGCATATGTAAAGAAATAGAACCAGTTTGTAAAGTTTTGTTCCTGTTAATTCCTTAGAGAATTTTGTAGTGTTTTCTAAGAATGTTGTTTTTACTGTTAAAGATCGTGGACCGTTTGCATCAAGTTTGTTTTATATTCCAGTTTTGATCGTTTCGACCAGTTTTTAAATTTTGAATGAATTTCTCCAAACACTGACTTGCACGTGTGTTCAGATATGAGTGGAACAATGCCTGTGACGCAAGGTTTAGAGTCTTTGAAGGCAGTGTCAGATCTGGAGTATCTGGGTTTGGTTGATTTCAGTGCGTGGAGGAGGAGAGAACGGAGATGATCTGATAATAGAACAGATGTTCCTCAAACACTGATTGAATTCAGCAGCCCGGTTCTGTCCTGGATCAGTGCTCGGTCTCTGATAACAGCTATTAAAGACAACAAATCAAGCCCATTGCTAGTTATACCTAGTACCAACCACTAGACCTACAGAAAACACTTTCCACAAAGTATATCCACAGTCTGCTATGAAATTCGTTAAAGATTACCACACCAGATATTTTGAGCACAACTTAACTTAATAATTCAATTCAGTTTTATTTGTATAGCGCTTTTCATGATACATAACAATAATCTTTTCAGCTTTTTTTTGTATCTCTTTCTTTTTGTTAAAGCAGTGTATTTTATTAAATCTTAAGTACTTTTTTAGTACACCATTTAATAAAGTCTTAAAGTATTAAATAAAGTATTAAAATGGCTGTTAAAAATGGTTTTCAAACAGTTTTCCCACATTTCCTGTGTGAGATTGTAGCTGCATATCTGAAATTATTTGGGGTAGGCATAAGTTTAGTACCTTTTTAAAATATTATAAAGGTTGCATTTAATGATTTGATTGAACAATTTAATGATCCTAAAATCAACTTAACTTCTGTTCTTGCTAATACATCTGAAATGTCTTTTAGAACTTTTTGTTAATTATGTTAATGTTTTTTGTATAATTAATCAGAGATGGCTATGAAAGTGATGCTGGCATGGCATTAAAAAGTGAATAAATAAATATTTTAAATGTTATAACCTTATTCTACATCAGAGAAATGTTATTTTAAATAAATATTAAATCGTTTAATTAAGTATTTTTCAAATATTTAAATGAATAAAGGTTTCAGTTGACTTCATATGTGACTGTATGTGAGTGTTTGGGTTCATCAGATAAAAATAGAAAAACTATGAGGGGAAAAAAATGGCACTATGGTTTTCAGATAGCTGGTGGTTTAGAAGCCACCTCCCCCGAGTCGATAGCCCCATGGGGGCTGGAGATGGACCCACTCACAGTAAAACACTTTACCGCTCGTAACTTACCCTATGAGGAGGCAAACTCCACCAAACTACCACGACTGAGGTGAGACCCTTGAGCAAGGCATCGCCCCCCCCCCAACTGCTCCCCGGGCGCCGCAACAATGGCTGCCCACTGCTCTGGGTGTGTGTTCACTACTGTGTGTGTGCACGTTGGATGGGTTAAATGCAGAGCACAAATTCCAAGTATGGGTCACCAAACCTGGCCACAAGTCACTTCATTTTAGTTTGTGTGTGAGGTGGTCTGCCGGTTTTGTTTTAGAAATGGCAGATAACAGTAAATGTTTACGATTTTCTGTGAACTATTCAGTGATGCTAATCTGTGTTGTGGTGGTGAGGAGTTGTTTATCAGGAACAGCAGGAAAAGGTGCTCCAAAAACATAATGGCAGACAGATTTGAATAAACATACATGGCTCAGCATGTTCATTGTTATGATCTGTTCTTGATGTTCTCTTTCAGCCTCATGAGTTTGATGAATGCCGTTTTGACATTAGTGTGAACGACAGCGTCTGGTACCTGAGGGCTGAACATCCTTTGCTCCGGCAGCAGTGGATCGATACCATTGAACTTCACAAGGTGAGTCCGTCAGAAGCAGCAAAGCCTCTACATAAACTGTTTGGGTGGCGGAGCCTGATTGGGTGTTTTATTTCTTTTGTTAAGCCTAGGAAGGTATTGAAGGCCCAGTTCAGTGGAATGTGTCCCGCATGCTTTTTTTTTTTTTTTTTTCTTGCTATGATTTCCTTGTGCTGTCATTGAAAAGTACATGAGCCACTGGGGAATTAGTGGAGAATTCAGGATGCATTTGTGTACTCTTTGTGGTGTAATTTGATGAAGGGCTTATGTTTTAGTTGTTGACGTATGTTCTTTAGGTATCTGTGTACGGTTGATTTAAATTTTTCTATTTATTTTCTACACAAATTAGGTTATTGTAAATATTCCCAAGAAATTTAATTAAAAAAAAAGAATAATTATCCCAGTCAAACATGCTCATACTTTTGCCGATTATATTAATAATTTATGTGTTAAAAAACTATTAAAAATTCAATTCACACACACAGTGAATTGGATGCACCTTCACTTGGCATGTTTAAACTTTTTAATTAAAATAATGATAATTTATGGTCAAATAATGGTGATTACAGTTCTGATATCATAATGAAGATAAAAAAGTAAAATAATGAAATTCTTGAAAAACTCAAACTCCTCAATGTAATGTAATATTTAAAAATTAATAATTAATGATAGACATTTTTTAAAAATATAATTTCCTTTAAAACGGTAAAAAATAATTGTGGTGAAAATATAAACGCCCACTTGTATTCAAGATTAAAATTAAATCATTTTAATTGATTACATTTTAGTTTATATTTATGCCATGTGAAATATATAAATGTATAAAAATTATTTATTGATTTATTTATTTTTTTCAAAAACTTTCCAAGAATTTGTTTAAATAAACAATATTTTTTATTCTTTATCATGCACACTTGTCCATATCATTGAGCCTATATAATGTATTCCTGTTAACTCCACCTGCCATGTTGGCTTTGACCTATGATATTACTAACAGAAACTGCAAAAGTAATTTACTAGTTCTTAACACCTGTTTGGCATACTGCTTTTATCTCCTGTGTAGCAGGAAAGTATGTGTGTCCTGAAAAACTTCAGCCCTGCTTTCTGACTGACATGTTGACTAAGATTATTTTGCATGAGGAGAAACGGGAGATTTATTGTGCAAGTGAAGTCTGGCAGTGGTTTGATGAGACGTATCGTGTCTTGAGAGAGATTTACAAAGGGAGGGTCCCGAGGAATGTTCTGATCTGAATGGCTCTCACATGTGTGAGTAGAGCTGAATTCAATAAAAGGAGTGGAGCTGTTTCCACACAGCTGGTGTTTGGATCCAGGAAGGGGTGTTTGTGTGTATAGTTGTGTTTTCTGACAGCGAGCGGGAGATTTTGGTTGTTTAAGCAGCTATTTCACATACATTTCTTGAGAAAACTATCACATTTTGTGTGTGTGTGTGGGTGTGTGTGTGGGTGGGTTTATCTGTTGTCTTTTATTGGACTGAGAGAGACAACGTTAAGCCCTTTGATTCTTTTCAAGGTCATAAACTGAAGCTCTGTGGGATTAATGGGAACATTGAGTTTGCTAGCTAAATTACCTTCAGTAAGTTCATTAATGTGACGTTTTGGAATTGTAATCTGTAATACAGCAGTTATACAGTAATACAACACTTATTCTGTGGTAGTTTTAAACTCATGCCCGCTTCTACCATCTGCTGGTGAATAGCCCTATTGCAGTTTCGTCATGTGACTTTGAAAGCTGTTTAACGACTTCAGAGAGAAGCCTTCTTGGTATTTTTAAAATGCTAGAAATGTTCACCCCAAAATGAAAATGAAAGTAGATGTAATTTACTCAAACTCCTCTTCCAAACATATGTTTTTCTTTCTTAACTAGAAAACCTTAGGGGGAAAAAAAAGCGTTTGGCTGTCAAGCTTCAAAAAATGACACCATGAAACTATGAAAAAGTAGTCCGAATGACTGCTGTACTATATTAAAATTCTTTTGAAAGGAAAAATAATAATTTTGCTCGAGTATCTCTCATTCACATTTTCAGATTTTGGTCACATTGTGCTGGGGAACATTTTTAGTTATTAACAGCTTGAATACTGTTGTAGCCTATACATATACAGTAGCTTTATACAACGTGTAATGGATAACCTGTATTGGTCACTTTTATTATGCGATCATTTCCTTTATTTTTGCAGTTTAACTGTCCCAGTCCCTGTTCTCTTTTTATTGTAAGGAAATTATTTCTGTTTTCCTGTTTAACACTTCTTCCTGCAACAGAAAATATAATAAACAAACTAAATAAAACAAAAATTAATTCATATATATATATATATATATATATATATATAATACACACACACACACATACAGTAGTCAACATTCAAAGTGGATCAAAACCTTTCATCAAAGTTGTCCTAAGACAAGAATAGGTATTGTTTTTGATTTTAGGACAACTTTGATGAAAGGAATACATACACACATATTGTATGTGTAAATATAGTTATTGAAAAACCTTGTTACCTCATGTTATTTTTTCATGGCTGTTATGCAGTCGGATAATCATAAATGTATTATGCGTATACTGTAGCTAGTACCATATAGATATGTAACATTTGTAGTATCTAAACCCTTCCCTTCATACTCTCGTATATAACTGACCTGATGAATCTGTTGTTTCGACCTGCCTCTTGTTTCTGCTGGGTAAGGCTTCAAATCTAAAAGTGTTATTTAAATAAGTGATCCCTCCAACAGAAGAGCGCTGTGGAGAGGCTGCTGGCGCTCAGGTCAGAGTAGTTTATCGCGACTCTTCGTTTGCCGAGGTGAGCTCGTATGTGTGATGCAGGCTGGGGTGGATGGGCATTTTCCGCTTGTAGTCGTCCAGCTGCATGAATAATATATTCAGGCATCTGAAGAGGCTGCTCGGAAAGCCCTGCGCTGCAAGAAGACTTCTGAACCAAAATAGAAAGCTTGATTGGATCAGGAACTGGATGGATTCGGGTGATGGTATGGGTTAAGAATGCATCGATCCATGTGAAGACGAGCGCTGAGCTGAGGAGTACAGCACAAGACAGAGACGAGGGCACACGCCCAGCAGCATCTGATTTAACGCTCTTAAACGCGCACACTCTCACATTCACATGCACCAGAGGTTCTGGATGATATATGTTGATCTTATTGCAGTTAGGTGAGTGTAGCGTGTGCAGCAGCTCTGGGAGTTTCAGTGTCTGTACGGTTTCCTTGCTGTCTCTCTCTTTCTCTCTCACCCTCTCTCTCCTCTACATGCTTTGCAGACCCACCCACTATCTATCTGGCTTTATACTGCCTCGGAAACCCACCTCACATAATTTCTTCACAGCATTTTCATCGCTAATGGCTGTACTGCTGCTTAAATACTGAGAAGGGAAAGAAACTTGTCTCCTTTTTTCCCCGCTCGACCATGTGCTTGTGAAATAGAATTCTGGGATTGTCCGGATTGAGAACTGGGAATTCTTGGAGCATCCACACAGAGGATTGGGTATTCTTGCAGTGTTTGGAGAAAATACTGGGAATTCTGGGAAGCTCCGGAAAGTGAGCATTTTTGGGAGTGTCTGGAAAGAGCGGCATGCTGGGGCTGAGCACTCAGGACTGCAGCAGTGCATTGTCCTGCTTTGGCTGCTGGAATGGGCGAATGGTGGGCTTCTGCACATTAGCATTTTAACTCACGTCATTTACTTGCTTACCGTCCAGCACTTTTACTCAACCATTTATGTTTTCATCACCACTGACATCTTTGCTGGCGATTTTAGTAATTGTTTTAATCATTCACTGATTTGGATAAAGCAGGACTGAACAGGTTGTTCAAGTATTTTTTGTTTAAATAAATAATGTAATTATTATTATTATTATTATTTTTTAATGGATGCTCTATTGGAGTTGCATTTAAAAAATCGGTCAATGGCTATTAAATAAAGCACTTTACCAAATGAAATCGGTCCACAAACCAGGTGTCAGCTGTTTTACAGTGTACTCATGGATGTTCAGAAGAGTTAGGTGTTAGTACTGAATGCACTAAGCGTGACCTTTTACAGCACACGTTAATGCTTTATTAATTAGATCATCATACATATAGTAAAACAATATTATTGTGAATAATTGTGATTACTATAATTTTTTCTGTGTTTTATTTAGTGGAAAATGTTGAATTTTCAGCCTGCCATTTTGTAGTCCAACTTTTGAATAACATTAACTAACCCATTTATGATTTAATATTTATTATTTTACAGCTTATAACAGTGATGTTTTTTTTTTGTTTTCTTTTTAAGATTTGATGATAAATAAAAGAACAGCATTTGTTTTAAATGATCAGAACTTCAAAATAATATTCAAAACTTCTCTTTTTTTAATAATGATGCACAACTACATGTTGCAAACACTTTCAGTCTATATCTAGATTTCGTTTAATGTTTATCCCTGGTTATCCAGTGTTCATGTGTTCAGACCATGTATCTTATGTCATTCAAAGAGGCAGGTTGTTTGTTTTCAACATTGTTCATTTTAAGAAACCTTTTAAAGCAGCACTTAAGAATGATTTCTAAAGGATAATGTGAGACTGAAGTCATTACCCCAGGTATAAATTGCGTTTTAAAATATATTAAAATAGAAAAAAAAATTGTAGTAGTATTTTCTCTTAACAACCCTTAACCTTGGACTGGTAGAGTGAAGCTGTGGTAAAGCTGTGTAGGCTAACTAATTAATACATATTTAATTAAGCTTGTAATGTAGTATTATTGGGCGTATTGGATGTGTCTTTGATCCAGTTTTATTTTGTTAATAAAGTAAAAAAGTTGATCATTTTTATAACCAACGATCTTGTTATCCATTTCACCTGCCAGCCGCTTTATTTCTTTGCCAAGATTGAGAAATGCTCCGTTTTCTCTGTATAGATTCAACCATGACCTCACTTTTAAATGGTTCAATTGAATTTTATTTTTTAACAGGTGTAAAGTTAGCTAACCATCTCGTTTTCTTTGTGCTGTATTTTGAGTGCAGGCTGAGTCAGGCTATGGGTCAGAGAGCAGTTTACGCCGCCATGGCTCCCTGCTGTCCCTCACCTCTGCTGCCAGCGGCCTCTCCACCACCTCCGCATCCTCCTTCAAGGTAAGTCTCAGCTTCTGCCTTCAAATCCAGAGCTCAAACACGGACACATTTTATGTTACCAAATGTCGTCATGAGAGATGTCTTATAACAACTGAATGTTCATTTACAAACTGCTGAACAGAAGGGATACAGCCTGCGGGAGAAGCTAGCGGAGATGGAGACCTTCCGGGACATTCTCTGCAGACAGGTGGACACACTGCAGAAGTATTTTGACAACTGCGCAGATATTGACAGTAAAGATGAGCTCCACAGAGACAAAGGTGCAGTAAAAGAATTTAGTTACATTACAGTTTTAGCTGACCGAGGGACCAGTTTTGCTTCTGGAGAAAACTTAACATTCAGAGTAGTGCTGCTTTTACTGTATGTTGTGAAAAATTAAAATTGTTCCAAAGCCTCAGACTTTCATTTACCTTTGAAACACAAGATATGTCTAATGAAACTTAACTAGCTCCACTGATGTGCCTTGAAATGTACAGCTTGATTCTATGTGTTGATGTAATTTCAGCTGAAACAGGAAGTATTTCAATAGCGTTTATTTATATTACATCATTGAGCTCAGTAAAGCTGCATCTTGTCAGCTTTAAGACAGCCACAAGTCAAATGCATAATGCCTTTTTAGATTCAATATTAATTAGTGTTAGAGCTAAATTCTGCAGGAAAGTGGACACTTGAGTTGAGAAGCCCTGCCTCAAGGCTAACATTCTTGCTAAAAGCCAAAAAACTTGAACCATATTTAATGTTCTCTGCTGTTTGTTGAACACTGTTAGCTGAAATGCATTTTTTGCATATATTTTCCACTTAAGTATGGCTGATACCGTGTACATGTGTGTATGTCTTTTTTATTTATTTATTTTTTTCTCCCCCGAAACAACACAAAGTTTCTCCTGGGCAGAAATTATAAATTATTTGGTTAGTTTTGAGTTTGAGCAAAAACTTTTTTGTTAGAACTAATAAATAATATTGAAGTTATTTTTAATGAAAGTACATTGAGAGCTTTGACAATAACTATAATAAAATATATCTCTGTTGCTCTATTTTTTTTAAAATTTAATTTAATTTTATTTTGCAGTATCTGATGATGAGGAAGATTTTTCACCTTCACGGCCAGATGGAGATTGTCTTCTTAACAACAACAACAGCAGCAAAGGGAAATGTGAGGTTTTTTTTTGAGATGTGTACATCTTTGATATAAACACATCCTCTCTGTGCCTAATACACAAATTGTTGAAACTGGTCAAATCCTTTCTGAATGCAGCATTATTCTCAAGTAAAGTAGCTTTTTTTGTATCTTGTATACGTAGCAATACATGGTAATGAAGACATATTAACTGATTAGCATACATTTCATTTGCAATAACAGACAAACTTACACTGTATACACCAGGCCATGTGCAGTTAGTGGTAGTTCGTTGTGTGTGAAGACAAAGTGTTTTTTATTCAAATAAAGGTGGAAATCTTCCATTATGCCAGTGATAGCTGTAAGTACTGTAAACAGCTGGGTTCTTTGTTTTAGTGTCTTATCAATTACACATAATGATAAAGTTAATTAAGCCACTGAAGTTCCTTCAAAGGTTTAAATACTTCTAGTATTTGATGCCCATTTTACGTGATTTTCCTCAGTATTCTCTGTGGAGAGCCTCAAAGGTTCCTTAGGCATCGATTTCAAAGGGGAAGCCATCACGTTTAAAGCTACTACAGCAGGAATCCTCTCCACGCTGTCCCACTGCATCGACATGTTGGTCAAAAGAGAAGAAAGCTGGCAAAGACGACTTGATAAGGTAGTGAAATTGGAGAACTGTGTTAATCTCTGTATTTAGAAGGTTCTCTTGTAATCGTAATTGAAATATTCTTAAATATTTTTGGTAAAAAAATAAAAAACATTTCTGTAATGTATAATTCTATTGATGTAACTTGGTTATCGGTTGTTGTTTTTCTTTACTACGGTGTTATCACTTTTTGTTTCTGTTAAAATACATTGATCTTGCCATGAAAATAGCCATAGATGCTGGTATGCAATTACATAAACCACAAGGGTCAAGTTCCACAAAATCATCATAAAAGAAGGCTACTACTTCTGTGTTATATTTCAAGTACTCTGCAATCCTTACCATAGCTTTGTGTAAGGAACACACCTTGGTTTAGTGTATTATAAAAAAACAACAGCACAAACCGTCTTGAGAGTATCTCATGATACTAAAAAAATAATGGGTTAGAGACAATATACGAATATTAATTAATATTAATTTACTATAAATTACTATCCTAGTCATTCTGGTTTTGCAGGAAATATTGATAGTTTGGGGACAATCAAACACTTTTGTTGTATTGAAACTACTAGCTGTGTTTTGATGCAAGTAAAGCATTCAGCATCAAACAGCTCTGCCATTTTTTCACAAACTTAATCCGGGCTCTATTTACATAGCCATACACTTCCCACATAGCACCTTAATTACTGGATGAGTCACAAAGACGAATCCATTAAATCAAAAGTGCCATCTACTGTAGTTTCCGGAAGCCATGCATTCTTCCCATTAAGCGCCGCTTTACTGTATGTGGGAGCTCTTCTGCAAAGCCACACGTCATTTGCATCTTAGTGTAAAACACTTGCTCGACCAGTTTTTTCATTTAAAGTCCAGCCCCCAGTATATCATGAGCCAGGCAGCAGCTTCCTTAATTCCAGCCACCACTGACAGTCTGGATGGGTGTGATTTTTACAGTGTGTTTACAGTCAGCGAGCAAGACTTGATGGATCTTTGAGCAGAAGAAAGCTTTTTGCAAAGTAACCCTGGGTTCCTTTTTTCGGAGGACTGTGTATTGTCCAATCGCGTGGCAACGGGATTTTAGAGGATGACTACAGTGTATAGTGCTTCAGTGCTGAAGCCGTGGCAGAACTGGGTGGCCGGATCTCTTCAGAGTGCTAATGAAAACTGGATTCCTCTGTGTACACACAGCAGCTTGTACTCTGTAGGTTGGGCATGCTTTTGTTCAGTTCACTGGTTAATTGTTGCAACTCTGTGTTGAAGTGATAAATTGATTCACTTGAAAATGTATTTTAGTCTTAACATGTTTTAGTCATCCGTATGTGCTGCGTATGTTATTTTAGAATTTAGTAGAGTCACGTTACCACCTCTTCACAGTTATGACCTGTCATATAAGCCGGGTGTTGTCAGTAATCGTCTCTCGGGACATTTTACAAAGAGAGGTGTTTCGATGCTTAAAGCTAAACCACACCTGTCAGTTTAAGAACAGATCTGATTTATAATGGAAGAACATTATGCAACCAATTACTCATCTCCAAAGCTGCTCAATTAGCCAACTGAACAACCACTTTTTAGTGAAGGTTTCATGTTGAGGCTGAAGGTTCTGCTTCAGTTATTTTAAAAAGGTTTGTGTGATTTGGAGGTTTGCTTTTTGCAAGCTTTTCACCAAGTCTAGAGAGCGGGTGATATGGGCTCCACTCTTTGTTAGATGAACGATCTTCCAGTGAGACAAGAGTAATGGTATCTTCAGTGGCATCTCTAGTAGAGTTGACGATTTGAAATGGGTGTGTTTGCTGGAGCTTAAGCATGAAACTGCAACTGTAGCTGTCAGGGTTCATGTGTTATGTCATTGGTCTGCTGCTTTATTTGGATCCTAAACGGGCGTTTCTTGGATTAGTTTGTAAGCAAGCTTTGTTTAGCAACCAGAAAAGACAGAACTTTAAACATCTTGTCAAGTCTAAAAGGTTTAAAAACACTGGGCAATAAAATGGTTGGTTAAAATATTATTTATTATTATTAAATTAAAAAAAAAAAATTAAATAGTAATATCTGACCCTGGACCACAAAACCGGTCATAAGGGTTATTATATTTATTTATTTATTTATTTATTTATTTATATTATATATATATATACATTTATATGTATAATATAATATAAATATATATAACTATATTAGTGACTTTATTACTTTTGTTTTATTAAATTATCAAATTAATGCAGCATTAGTGAGTATTTTGTATGCTAGTGTATTGTTTTTTTGTTTTGTTTTTGTTTTTTTTATCTGTTGGGTGAGGGGTGGGTGGGGGGGGGGGTATAATTTTTTTTATATATAATTATGAGCCATTTAAGATCTTATTGAGTGCATTGCGACTTATACTGGATATAATATAGCATTCTTCTATCATTTATAAGGAAATTGAAAGAAGACGACGTGCTGAAGATGCCTATAAAGCTGCACTGACGGAGCTGAAGAAGAAGTCTCATTATGGAGGACCAGACTACGAAGTGCGTCCACAGCCTTTAATTCACACTGTCTTTTCCATCTTTGGTTCAACACACACCCTCCTTCTGACTGAGATATTCTCTCTGTGCAGGAAGGACCAAACAGTCTGATCAATGAAGAGGAGTTCTTCGATGCTGTGGAAGCTGCTTTGGATAAGCATGACCAGATCGAAGAGCAAGTAATGATCCAGCCATTATTATTTTATATTAATTAGCACTTTTGCAAAGCTCTGTATTTGTAAGGCATTAGTTTGAAGTAAAGCTATTTCGTTAGTTACAATGGCTTCATTTCTGTGAAAGTGACATTGATTACATCATAATGACTTTTGAAGTGTAAATATATACAGAAGGGATTATGTTTGTGCTTGCAGTTATGTGGTAAACTGGGAAAAGCAAAGCAGACAGAGTGGCCTGGCGGTTAGCAAACATGCTAGTGAACTGTGACACTTTTGCTGTTGTAACCTTTAAGGCCCTCCAATCAAACTAGCTTTTTCTGACCACAATGAAGGCCAGTTTACACCAAGAAAGTTAACTATAACTATATTGTTTTATGAATCATTCTAAATGTATGAGAATAGCAAGCTTTATAAAAAAGCATTAGCAGCTTTTAGCTTTTGTTGGTATGGTGCTAATTTAGGTATCGTTTAGTTATTGTTATGATTGTAATTGTGCTTAGAAACACACTTTACATTGTTTAAAGTCTGGTTTGATGTTAAAAACATATCATTTTCATCTTTTTGATAGATAAGCTGCCCACTAGTTGCAAAACATAGCTGATAATGAATGTAGAGCCCATTGACTTTATGTCTGTCCATATATAAAAGTTGCTGTCATGTTTTGCAGTCCCAGGCAGAAAGGAGCAGGGTATCTCGACAAATCACCATCACTCCAGACACCTATTCCTCCATCAGCACTCAGAAATACTTGACTAAGGTAAGTCAGACCACTCTGGCTCACCCACACACTCCTACACACTCACTTTATCAAAGCACATTTGCTTCTTCGTGACTGATTATGCAATCCTGTCATTGCTGATGGTGAATCTGCTCGGTGAAATCTCGGGGGCTTTTACATTTGCAAAGCTGTCTTTGTTGTTGTCTTCCAGTCCCTCCTGCTGAAATGTGATTTGCAGTGGCGGTCTGCCCTGAATTCTCTGGGTGATGATGAGGTTTTTTTATTTTCTTCTTTTTCCCTTGACCTGTTTCCCTCTGCCTCTCTGTTTCTTGGGTTCAGCCTCACAGTCACACTTCCTCCTCGTTCTCCATTGACCTCATAAGTGCCTCCGATGACGTGCACAGGTTCAGTGCTCAGGTAGAGATACGACACTACAGTAGTGTGGATGAACTACAGGCGTTTGATTGTTGTGAACTTGAATAAATGTTTGTAGCTAATACATTCTTTGCTTGTTTACTTGAGTGTGTAACACTGTGTACCTTGTGTTTTGTTCACAGGTTGAGGAGATGGTGCAGAGCCACATGACTTATTCTTTACAGGATGTGGGTGGAGATGCTAACTGGCAGCTGGTGATTGAAGAAGGGGATATGAAGGTGAGATGTAGATAAAGGCAGTAATTTTTATATATATATATATATATATATATATATTTTTTTTTTAACGCTTTGAGCTGTTTCTATGGTAGCTGGTTTTCATATTAGAGTGAAAAACATAAATTATAATTGAGGCTTTATATCTTATAATTAGTGTTTTATAATTCTTATAATTATGCTGTCAAACGATTAATCGCATCCGAAATAGGTTTTTCTTTACATAATGTGTTTTTGCTTTATTTATTATGTTTATATTAAAAAACACACGTACAGTATATATTGAAAGTATTTACATATCAAATAAATGAATAAATAAATATATATATATATATATAATGCATTTACATTTGTCTAAATATATTTAATATATAAACATAACATATTTTTATTAAATATAGATTCATGTGTTTGTTTTTATATATACTTAATAAATATACACGGTACATACAAATATATTATGTGAAGGAAAACTTTTATTTTGGATACGATTAATGGTTTGACGGCACTAATTTTCGTCTGTTTATCTGTATACATTATGATACAAACAGTATAAATTTCTGTTTCCATTACAAAACAGAAGAATATGCTCCTGTCTAAATCTTCCTCAGGTTTGAGTAAACTACTGTATGCCTTATAACCCTTTATTGTTGTTGTTTTTCACTAGAGGTTGCTGTCATTCAGACATCGCTTGGCCTGTTTGCGGTTCTGTCGTTATTAAAGCTTAGAAGTGTAATCTTTGAATATATGGTTTTGCAGGTGTACAGGAGAGAGGTGGAGGAGAACGGCATCGTTCTGGATCCTCTGAAAGCTACTCACGCTGTCAGAGGGGTCACGGGTCACGAGGTCTGCCACTACTTTTGGGACACAGCTTTTCGGAACGACTGGGAGAGTATGTTCACTTCAGTGCATAATTTTACCGTTTTTGATCTTCTAATCTTATATTGTGAAAATGAGAATAGGCTCACCTATTTTTTTTTGTTTTTTTTACAGCAACTGTTGAAAGCTTTCAAGTGGTTGAGACACTCTCGGATAAAGCGGTCATCATTCATCAGACACATAAGGTAGAGCACTCCCACTATAACACCTTCACTATTCCATCATGTGTGACAATTACATTTCAGATTTTTTTTCTACTCTGTTGCAGAGGGTATGGCCTGCTTCCCAGAGAGATGTGCTTTATGTATCGGTTATCCGAAAAATTCTCTCCACCAATGAAAATGATCCAGACACATGGCTGGTGTGCAACTTCTCAGTGGACCATGATAGCTATTCTGTAAGTTCCAGGACTGCTGAATTATCTTTGGAAAAGTTTCTTAATGCAGTTTGATATCGTTGATGCATGTTATTTAACGTTAGCAATATACAGGAAGCTGTTCATCAGTAACTGTCTTGTTTTCAGCCCTCTGCTAGATGCGTTCGTGCCAAAATCAATGTAGCCATGATCTGTCAAACCCTAATCAGCCCACCAGAGGGAGACAAAGACATTACAAGAGACAACATCCGCTGTAAAATCACATATGTAGCCAATGGTAAGTTTTATTCAGCAAGGAGGAATTTAATTGATCAGAATTATATCCAGTTTTGTCGTTATTCATCAGGGAATGCTGATTTAAAAAAATGAAGAATTATTAAACATGTCTCTTGAGCATCAAATCATCATATTAGAATGATTTCTGAGAAATCATGTGTCACTGAGGACTGGAGTAATGACTGCTAAAAAAAATTCAGCTTTGCATCACAGGAACGGATTACATTTTCAAATATATTAAAATAGGACACCTCAAATTTAAATTGTAGGAATATTTTGTAATGTTACTGTTCAAAAGCATCACGACATTTTGCCAATCACAATCTTTTATACAGTAGTATACTTTTAAAAAATATATTATAGTAATATATTTTTATATATAATTTTTCAATGACCACAAAATGTAGATCAGTTAGTACTTGACCCTTACAGCACCTGAAAGTTGAGAAAACTTACAAATTTAAGGCAAACCAACTTTTTTAGTTGTTTTCTCAACTTTAGTTCGAGAAAGTTTTCTGTATTTCGTTTTTAAAACAAAAAGTTGAGAAAACTACTCAAAAATCCACCGAAGCTGGTTGCCTTAAACTTTTAGGTTCACTCAGCCCCCGGGAATTCTCAGTCATGTTGTCCTGAAAAGGTAAACCTAGCAACATTTTGGCACTGAAGTATTTGTTTGTTAGCAGAAGTCAGTAGTTGACAAAGCAAAACTCTTTCTTTTATCATGAAATATTACGTTTTCGGTTTCCTGTTATATGTACTGTATATTTTGGGGTCAACTGTGAAAATCATAGTACATCACAATTTGGATTGCAATCTTTTTTATTATATACATGATGTACAATCTATCACATTAATGCTGTGTTCGTGTAATCCTACAGTAAATCCTGGTGGCTGGGCTCCTGCATCAGTCTTACGAGCCGTAGCCAAGAGAGAATACCCCAAATTCCTCAAACGCTTCACCTCGTATGTCCAAGAGAAGACCAGCGGTGAGGCTATTCTCTTTTGAGCAACACCAAGTAAGTGACACGGTAAAAAGAAATCGATTTTTAAATTAATAAATGTGATTTTAATTGGTTTTTCTCTTCTTCCAGGATGTTCAATCTACATTTCCAGTTTGCTTAATGACTCTAATGAAGAAATGCCTTATACACATCCCTCACAACAAAGAGCTGCTCTGCCCAAGTGATCTATACAGACTGAACAACAGCGGTACACCAAATATAGTACAAAGTCTGTAAAAGCACCTTTGAAAAGTGCAAACACACTAGAATAACCAACACCGCCTGTCCGTCTTAAAAAGGCCTTATGTGTTTTTCCCTAAATGAGCTATGGCTCGGGTTTTGTTAAAGTGTTTTACATTTTTGTAAATATTTGATCATAGTTTGAGGTCTGACTATGGTCTTGATGAGATCTATATATATATATACTGTAAACTTGATGCCTTGATGTAATCCCAGCATTATCTCAGCTTTTTTGCTGAGATCCAATTGCCATTTCTCTAAGGAAGACCCTTTCTAACCCTGATGATCAAGATGACGTCAAACTTCAGTCTTAAGATCTTTTGTATAGTTAGCTAACCTGAATGTTTAAGAATATATACATGTGAAGGCATTACATTTTGATTCTTGTAATTCACAAATGTGGCTTTAGGCGAAATGTACATTTTTTTTGGGAACTGCTTGTATAAGAAATCAAAGTGTAGGCTATTTTGGTACGCCTGTGAAGAATTGGTAGTGGTAATATACCATAATTGCCTTTCTTTTCTGAGTTTTTGTTTTGTTTTTAAGTTGTTTTGTTTTAATTTCCAGAAGTTTAAAAAAATAATAATTTCTGTAGATAGGTGCACACATGCCTTTTTTTGGGCCCTATAACACCAATTTAAATGACATCATTCCACTTCTGGTTCATAACAACCTATTGGGCTTGCTTCTAGAAAATCTGTGTAGAATTACTGCAGTTGTGCAGTCTATGCTTATGAAAGAGAGTTGTAATGCCATTCCACAATTTTATATTACTTTCTGTGGTCTAATTCACCATATGGAGGTGTTAATGAATCAGGAATGTTTTTAACGATCACTAGAGATTCATCGTTTTTCTCCATACGTTAGACATCAGTGGTAACCAAATTCTTCCTGGTTACCAACGTTTTTATGTTCTTTTGAAAGTCATTCAGATTTGGAACAAGATGAGTAAATGATTTGCATTTTCTCTTTAAAAAGGCTTTAAGGTCATGATTTCTTAGATGATGTATAATAATATGTAGAATTTGTTTTCTTTAACATTGCACTAAACTATTTTTTTGTAATACTTGAGATTCAGACTCCTGAAGTAAGCTTCAAGTTCTAAATGTATTGCATCACTTCCCTGTCACTACACATTTGCTGCTGTGGTTCTGATTCAAGCACTTTTATGTTTAGTTTAATACACTTTGTTCATGACAGCAAGAACAAGAAATTTTCTAAACTTCGGTTTTATTCTGGGATGGATCAACAAATGTTAAACAAAAAGTTTTGTAAATGACTTCTTTCTACATGTATCACTTATTAATGAAGCCAAATTTTATGAAACAAAAGCAAGACTTTCACTCTTTCTTTTTATGTTCTTGCCTATAGTTTGTTAATTGAGGAAGAATATCTCACTGTACAGTGCAATAAATTTTTCAATATCCAATGAACTCCCTGTACTGTGTATAACAGTGTTAAAACACGTCCAATCACACTGAGCGCGGATGACTGACAAACCCATGGGCTGATGTGGCATCATGTGCACGAGATAGGGTTGCTATTTAAGATAAGCACGAGGGGAGGAGTAACACAGTTAGCGCTCTGAGATTAACGTGTGTGTGTGTGTAAAGCTTGTTTCATCCCTGCAGGTCTGTCTGGGGCCTCGCTGGGGTTAAGCCAATCAGCAGTCAGTGTCCTGGTGAGATGTGATGCAGGGCGAGCTGATTGGCCGGCTCACACTCTGGTGAGGCAAGAGCCTATAATGACGTTGCCTCAGGAGAACTCGAACGTCTCACCACCGTCAGGTCTCAAACACACACATAACCTCAAAATCTAACAGCTGTGCTTTTTTTTAAGTATAATATTTTTTTAGCTTGTGTTACAGAAGAACTGAATGCTTTAATGGGTACATCTCTTGATGAGTATAGTTCATCTACATGTTTCTTTTAATTCTATGATTCATTTGGTGCTTTTTTGTTTCGTAGGCTATTACAGTCAGCTAAATAACAACATGCAAGAAAAAATAGCTTTGCAATGGATAATATATATATATATATATATATATAATGTTATCAAGGAGATAAGGAAACTAAATTCTAAAAATCTAACTTTTTTGTAATTAATCTATAATTTTATTTTAACCTTCTTTTCTGTACAAAACCATACTTGAACTAGTTGAAAGTTCATTCAATTTTTATTGGTGAGGATATTGTATTTATTTAATACAAAGTTGCCCGAGTAAGGTAGAGAATATGATCAAGCAGAAGTCGATGAATTCTATATTTTCTTTTTATTATAAAAAAATATACAAAACTTTTGCAGTTTATTATTTATTGAATAATTTGAATTGTGCCTTCTGGGGGGGCAGCAAAGCTTCCAATCAATGTCTTCAGCTTGAAAAGTACATGTCTAAACAGCCACTCTTTTCTGTGACACAAAAACCAGAACCAACTGAATAAAAAGCCATTTCAAGCCTTAGGAAGCATCCAAGTTGCACATTGTTACATAAACCCATCATTAGAAGCGTTCAAACACAAAGAAATGGCTAAATGAACAAAGAACTGAATCATTGTGTGGATCGTAGCACCTTTTGAAATATTTGTATATCCGTCATGCTGCAACACAGCCCTCCTCAGTTACAAAAGTCAATCAATTCCTGTGTCATAGCATCAACAACAAAAAAAAGCAATGTACATTCTGACACGGAAAACATGGCAATCACTGCTGACGGCTGCGTTTGGCAATTTCGTAGTCATTCTGTAATATTCTACTTGTGTACCAACTAGTGAATCATTGTACTTTAAACTCCTATCGGTAGCGGTAATGTCCCATGCTATTTCCCTTTATAAGTGCAATTTATCCTTCTCTTTCTAATATTGCTGTTTCCAGTTGGCAAAAATTTGGCAAAGATATTATCCCTGTTGCTATAATGAAATAAAACATTTTCAGCTTTAACCCATCCATCCAGTCAGTCATGTATGTGACCTGAACCATATCTATATATTTTTTAAATAAGTTAAATTATGTGGCTTTCTGTATCTCTATGTACTGACTGCAGTGAATCTAAGATCAGATTTGCTCTCCACAGCAAGTTAAGCTTAACAAAGCAGATCCGGAAGCAGCTATTTCTGTTGAGATATGATTTAGAAATACTGGCTCTGGTCTTGTGAACACAGCTGATACGTCTGAATCCAGTCTTTCATTTCAACCAGTTTTCTTTGAAAGAATGTCTGTATTCGTCTGTATTTGTACTCGTTTTACAGATCAGGGGAACCATAAACAGTCATACGTCTGTCCTTTTGATGGCATTTAAAATAATCGAAATTACTAATCATGTGTCTTAAACTTGAGATCCTCTTTCTTTATGGGCCTTTTGCATCTTCAACGGGTGACGTCTCAAGATGCCTGCTTAGTGCATGTTCCTGGAGTTTCTTGCAAATTAACTTTTGATCTAGAGCCAAAAATACAAAAAAAGTCATGCAGATGTTCGTTTTACAAAACATTGTCTGTCTATAATTTTATACTATATATTAATTTGTATTTTCTTAATTATGTCTATCATTGTAATACATGATTTTATATGTATATATATATATATATATATAACTATACATGCTTCAAATATTATACAATACATTTTTATTTTTTAATGTATTTTTTTTTACAGATATGATTAATTTTTTTTACATTTGTTGACATTTTTTACTTTTAAAAATAGAATTATATAATTTATTATTGCAATGTATTACAATATATTTTTTACATTTAAAGTTAAATTATATATATATATATATTAATATATGAATCAATAATAATACATTAAATCAATTACATTTTTATATATAAATACATATATGTATGTATATATATGTGTGTGTGTATTACATATTTTATTATATTTTAAGCCTTTTTTTTAGCTTAAATATTTTAAGATAAAGTTGTACATTTTAAAGTTAAAGTTTAAGATTCCTACCTGTTGTGAGTCATGTGACTTTTGACCAGGTGTCCAGCAGCGAGTGCAGACATGAGTGAAAGCTCTCCGGCAAGCACAGTAGCACACACCACCTTGGCAAGCTGTCGGGCGTTTTCACCCGGGCACTCCTGACTGGCACCCAGCACACCTAACATCTGACAGCAAGACAGAGCAGAACCGCATGAGAGTGTACATCCACAATCAAACGAAAACATACTTCTGTCTTTCATATATATGAAATATTGATCCTGCATGAAGTACCTGTAAACAAGCCTGCTGGGGAGGAAGGTTAGTGCCTCCGCCCACAGTGCCCAGCTCAATGGAGGGCATAGTACAGCTGATATAAAGATCCTCCCCAGTGGGGCCTGAAGCTTCCATAATAGTGATACAATTAGAGCTGCTCACAGTCTGCGCTGGGTCCTGTCAAGGACAAATTCATTTAGTAACTCACTTCTCTGCCTACCATCTCTACCACCACTATATAATCAAATTAAAATCCTTATCAAAATCATACTGTAAACAATATCTTTTATTACCTGTCCACAAGCAATATAGATAGCAGCTACAATGTTGGCAGCGTGAGCATTAAAACCTCCGATGCTTCCAGCCATTGCAGATCCAACCAAGTTCTTGCTGATGTTGACATCTACCAGAGCCTCAGTCGTCGTCTTTAAAATCTGCACAAAAACATACTTTATCTCAAAAAACTAATGTATTTGCTTATTCAACATCAACAGGCTGCCAGTATGCAGCTGTCGCAGGACATTTTGTTGAGGTTTTGTACCTCTTTGACAATTTTGGCTGGGATGGTGGTCTCGCACACCACTGACTTGCCCCTGCCTTCAATCCAGTTGATGGCGGCAGGTTTTTTGTCAGTGCAGTAGTTTCCACTAACAGCCAAAACCTGAAGCTCTGGAAATTCCTCCTTCAGCCTGACAAGAGCTTGTTCTGTACCCTGGCGGCCAAAGAGAAAAAAATATTACTGCATAAGTTGTTCATAATAACTAATGACGCCATGTTCCCAGCGTTTTGTAAATTTCAGTACTTGCGTACTTTTGAGATCATGTTCATCCCCATTGCGTCTCCAGTTCTGGACTGGAATCGAATGTATAGATTGCGACTCGCCAGGCCAATCAGAAGCTTCTCTAATCGTGCGAACCTACAAACACAACACAAATATATGTTATATAATCATAATTTAAAAAAAAGAAAATGCTAAGTTCACTGAAATAGTCCTTTACCTGCTGGTCTGGTCAAAGGCCTCTTTGATGCTCTTGTAGCCTTCATCGCTTTCCAGCCAGGCCTTGACTTCAGCCGCCTGACAGGCAGAAGGCAGGCGCACCACCGGCCCTCTGGTCATTCCATCTGCAAGAACACGGCTATGGGCACCACCTGCCAACTGTGAAAAGACATTATGCAATATATGAGTTTACCTTAAGCTACACTTCAAGAATGAAAAATCATATAGGGGAATATATATATATATATTGCTTACTGCAATAGCTCTGCATCCTCTATTTGTGCTGGCAACTAGGCAGCCCTCAGTTGTTGCCATGGGGACCTGAAACTGCTTTCCATCCAAAAACAGAGGACCAGCAACCCCCACAGGAACTGGCATGTAACCAATGACATTCTCACAACATGTTCCCATCACCTAGAGAAAAGTACAGGAAAATGAAAACTAAACTTTATTGGTTGCTGAGTTTCTGGAGTACTACTAAGTCTTTGCTTTCTGGACCATAACTCCCCAAAGTATGGAAACAAATTGGTTAAGACCTATGAGCAAATTATAAACCATTTTTTTTATGCATTGCTTGTATTGCTGTCTATATAAACATACAGTACGTATAAATTAAGTATTTCTTAAAAAGGTAACAATTAAAAATTTCAAGAAGAATGCATTAATCAGAAGTGACAGTCAAGAGAATTCCGATGTTACAAAATAATAACGTTCTAAATATTTGCTGTTCATATAAACTTTCTATTCACTGAAAAATCCTAAAAAAAACATGACAGGTTCTTAAAAAATCTATTTTAGTGTTTTCAACATGGATTATTTCTTGGAGCACTAAATCAGCATATTAGAATGATTTGTGAATTTGACACCGAACACTGAAGAAAAGATACAACTTTGGCATTACATTAATTAATTACATTTGTAATTATAATAATAATAATTCACAATATTTAATCAAACATAGCCATGGTGAGCATAAGAGGCTTCTCTCAAAAATATTTTAGTTCTCATCAAATTGGACAAAATGTAAAAAAAAATGAATATGGAAAAGTGTTAATATTAGTGCGTCGATAGTTTGTTCAAATCCATAAATCACTACCATTTAAATAATATATGATATAATGACCTCATGTCTTACCTTAGAGTAGTCATAGTCTTTATAAGGCAGACAGGTGAGAGCTGTGGGCTCTGGGAATTTGGGGCTGAGCATTTTTCTACGGATCATCACTCCTCTCTCGGGGGTTTCCATCATGGCTTCCAATTTGTAAGCTGGGATGTGCTTTGAGTTCACCAACACGATCACCTCTTCGTCGCTGAGGTAGCGAGCGCCCATCTGGAAGGTCAGAAGAGGTGACACTTAAATACTCACACACATACACTGTGATTATACTTGGATTTAGGTAACACAAATCTACTCTTAGAGGTAAACGCTTTCACTACATGCTTCTGATCTTGTCTAACGTCATAAACTAATTGGCTAAGAGTAAGAGTGTAAAGAGAAAAAGGAAGATCTCATTAGGGAACTACATGGGTCAACTCTGAGGGAAAAAATAACTACAGGTTTCAGTCCCACAGTGAACCCAGAGTTAATCTTTATGCAAGAAAGAGAACAACGGTATCGATGTAGAAAGGGATGTTTGACAACGCTCTTACGTCTGGGTTTTTCAAAATGGACAGACACTCTTCCACAGATCTGGGTTCAGCAGGAACACTGATCACAGTCTCCGACACATCGACGATTTCCTGAGTTTCATCCTCTCCCAAAACAAAAGTACTTTTATGCTCAGGCTCTTCTTTCGGGGCAGGCAGGGGCCGAATCACTAAATCTGAAGAAGAGACACTGAAGTTAGATTCCACTGTGGAGTGTCGGGTTTGTAGAAAACCAACACAAATGTGTAAAGGTTAGAAGAGAATACCTCTTTCCTCTTTGGTAACAACTGGAGGGGGAGTGGGAGTTTTCTCAGGCTTGCTGGAAACGGGAACCTCTTTCCTACAGCACTGATCAGGAGACCATTTCTGAGAGAGCATGGAGCTTGGAGTGGGGACTTTCAGGGACAGGGTAGACTCCATCTCCACCTGCTCGAAGAAAATGTACTTCACAGCCAGGAACAGAGCAAGACCCAGTGTGATCACCTGCTCAATGTCCATGCTGATCATCCTAAATGCACAGAATAAAACAATAGTCACATCATATTCTTGCTATTATCAATGCACACACATTGACTATTAGCTGATATTGGATTGGATTTTTTTTAAATTGTATTGATTTTTAATAATTTATTATGCATGCTCATTTCTGCTATTTTTACATTTAGATTATCTCTGGTGTTTTTATATCAAATGTCAATACTGTTAATTACACTGTGACATATCTTAGCAAATCTTAAACAGCAGAACAATACAAATAATTTCAAGAAAACATTTCCTATATATATATATATATATATTAATTAAACAAATAGTGTGTGCTATACAAACAAGTATGCCTACCTAGACAGGTAAAAGTGCCAAAGGGGCATGTCTGGCTCAATTCTCTTGGGCATATTTTCATTCAGGCTCACTCCAACTTGAGGAAGATCAAGAGGTCCATTACTTGATGTGGGATCCGCAATCCACCGGCTATGTGCATGAACCATGACCAGGCCAAGAGACTGCAAATATTAGAGACAAAACCATCAATATAATAAATCTCAGTCAATAAAAAAATGGAAGTGTTTTTGGTTCATTGCATACCATGATCATTTTGACTCTTTGTGTGACAGGGTTAGGCTTGTTGTCCTCTTCCTCCTCCAGAACTTTAGTGAACTGACTCAGCTGCCAGATGGGTCGTCCCTCCCTGCTCTCTCTAGACAACTATGTGAAATAGTTTTAGAACACTTTAGAATATGTTACAGTTTTCCCATATGTGTACTGCACTGAAATATGCTTCGTATACCTCCAGCACAAGAGACACACAGGCCGGGAAGAAGGTCATGAACACAAAGTAGTTAGCCAGGACAGACATGCAACCGAAGCAGCACATGATCTCAAGCTGTCGCACACCTGCACAAAAACACAACAATAAAGTTTACTGCTACTGAGCTAAACAAATCTGTTGAATATTAGTGAACTACATCTGTGCTGTTTTTCTGTCTGATGTGGAAGGGTTGCGTTTACCTGACATTGTCCCCACACCAATCACCAGGCACTCCACAAGGGCATCAAGAGTAAAAGTGGGTCCTAAAACAGCCATTCCTTTGGCGATATTCTCTCTCACCTCGTCCTGTAGAACAGTCAAAAAAACCCAAAAAAACTATTGCAAATAAACTTTGAAAAAAGGTTATTTAAATGTAAATGTAAAGGTAAAGTACCTGTGAGTTTGAACTCAAAGCAAACTTAGCCAGAGCACATGCTTTGGAGAGGTCAATCAATAGCAGAAAGAACGGCAAAGCCTCACTGAGAAAAATAAAACAACATTAAAAAATTAGAAAAAAAATTTACATATGTGACCCTGTCTGTCTCTTTTTGAGATAACAAGCTTCAAAGCACTATCATTTCCATTTTTGACATGGCCGTACTTAGTCAATTGACAAAAACATGACTTTAGCTGGGTTTTCAAAGACCAGGGGCCTGTTCCATAAACTAAGATTAGAGTATAAACCTGACTTATTTCAGTTAGTCTGACTTATTGCCAGTTATTTTGTATTAAAATAATTCAGACTATCTGCCATAAGCCTGGCTTATTTGGTAAACTTGTTTTATGGAACAGACCCCAGGTCACATATTCAACTAACTTTTTTCCAAAAAACAAGCAATACTTCTAAGATTTCTAGCCAAAGTAATATAAGTCATACTTGAGGCCTGTAAGCTCCTTGTCCAGGAAGTGAATCACAACTGTGCTGAACACAAAACTGGAGAATATTGTGAAAAGTCCTGCAATGCCTGAAAAAAGAATTGTTAAAATAAACATTAACACTCGTAATTCATGTTACCTCACAAATTTTTAAACAGGTTTAAAAGTCACAACTTACCCAATATGTATTTGGATCCTAATTGTCGAAGATTTTGGAATTGAAAGTAAATATAGACGATTGCTATGCATCTTGTGATTGTCAGGATAATGATATCGCTGCTTAGGATTTGCTGGAGACAAGACAGAGAAATAAAATATTAGGAATGACATGTAAAATCTATTGGAATTACATTAAATAGAACTATACTGTATATTAACTGCAAACATGGTTTTACAGTAACACACTCTACCTCTTCCAGTTTGGGGCAATCAAAGTTCCAGCCACAAATTTGGTTATTTCCAGTGAACATATTCATGGACATCATGCAGATGGTGAGAGTCACAGTAGCCACAATGACTTCCCAAGGATGGGAGGCCACAAACATGCCATGGATTCGGAAAAGTCTCGTCAGCATTTTGAAGGTGTGTTACAGTCACTTACTGTAGATGACAGAAAGCAATGCTCAGATTATAATTCACTGGTTTGCTGTCAAAATTATTAATTAAATCAAATATTAAATACAAATCGAATTTCTTTTTTTATGAGATGGGTGTTTTAAAAAATAGCTTATTATAGATAAAAGATGAGTCACCAAACATAGCATCATTTAATTTTAAAATACACCCTTTTTATTTATTTAATAGGCCCACAATAAAATTATTCCAATAAAATAAGAGACAATTGAAAAATATCTGTAACTTTGAAGAAGCACACAATGATTTAATGAAGTATTAAATGTACTAGTTTTAGAGCCTACATCACCAGCAATGATGATAAAACATGAATCACTGATGCAATGATGCCGAAATCCACATTCACTGAGCAGGCATGTCTAAAATAAAAGCTATGGCTGTCTATAGATCTAATGTATGCACTTACCAGTAAGGGTCAATGAGGGTTAAAGAATTAGTACACCTTGAGCAAATCACTGTACAATCCTCCACATATGCGGCTGATCTACCAATATACTATAGATGTTTTCGCTGTTATAAATTAACATTTAGGTATGATTTTCATGATTGGAGCGGCTGAATTAAATAAATACATGCGATATTAATCCATATCCTGACGTCTGAGGACTCCAGTCGCCAAACCCGGCATCCTCCTCAAGCTTATGAAGCGATGGCATGGCTCTGCGTCAGTCGCGTGAAGAGCCAATCAAATCCTCGAACCACACCGATGCTCCAGAAACCCACGCCCACTGTCCTTGCTAATGGTGTTGAGGGCGTGTCCTGCCGGAGGACGCGTGATCTGGCCATCATTTGAATGTGTGTGAGTTGTGTGAACCTTGGCCCGGCCTTTACCGCAAAAAACACCCGACCTCGACCTGTAATATACCCCACAGCAATAGGATATACACAATATTTTCTTATCAAACCGTTAATTCATCTTGTGTAACATTTTTAACCAATAGCAGTTGTCTGATATAATGTAGGCTCATTTAAACATTTATGAAAAAGCTAAATAAAATTAGTAGGCTAAGTTTATAACGTTAGACGTTTGGCCTACAAATAATGGTGAATGTTTTTATAAATTGCAAGCGTTTTGTAAGCGTATACAGGTGCATTTGAAATCACTGTATTGTATGAACTGTATATAAATGATTATCGTGTGTGTGAATCAAGTCGTTGGTGTGATGATACATTCTTCTCAGAACTACATTTTCAAGTAAAGAAGTATTTGGTTACTGGTTTTATCGAATTAATGCCTTGTTTATTATTTAATGTCTGATAGCACGGAGATAAGGCAAAAAATAATAATAATTTTTGAAGTCATTTTTAATCATAATCTTTGAAATCAACATTTTAAAGTAAAAAAAAACAATAAATAAGGCGATGAATTGTTGATTTATTAATGCTTTATAATCTATTTATAATCAGAAATTATAGGGCTTTATGCATAACATATGATTAATTTTTTTTTAAATATCTCTTTAATCAGATGCGATGTTTTGTGACCAATCAGATTATAGAATTTAACCCACTTTGTCGCCGAGGGGGAAAAACAGAAATAATAACACACCTTTATAGCAGCTGCTGTTGATTATTACCAATGTAAGTTAACGAGACAAAGCACTTTTATCAAGTGTTTTGTGTCGTATGTTTAATGCAAACAATGGATTTGGAGCAAGAGGAAACCATCGCGACAGACGACGACAGCGGTGAAGCCGACCGGAGCTTTTACCTCAGCAGGTCATTCCTGTATTCCGCCCCGTTAAAAGTGATCCGTATTAAAGTGATAGATTCGCAGTGGTAACGACTGGTTCATGTGTTACTGTAGGTTAATGATGACAGAGCATCAGTTCTCAACCCCCAGTGTGGTCTCTCATCGTGTCCTCATTAATAAAGGTATGATAAAGTGCTCGGGTCAAACTAAGCTCGTTCGCGGGCATTTCTTGAGCAACGTAATGTTTTCACTTATGGCACGCACACGTTTTTTATCTTTAGAGTCGGTTCAAGGCCGGTACAATCGGTTTTAGTGAGCACCACTTATTATACCATTCACTTCACAGTTAGAGTAGTATTTTAACTAACGTTAGTCTCTGTTTGACAGAGATGTCACCTCAGATTGACCTGCAGTGCCGCACAGGACAGAACACAAATACATCAATAAGAAAACAGGTAGATTACATGAGACAGCACATGCTGAGGTCTTAATCAAATCTAAGATTACAAATTTCTAGGTGTTTCTTATGTGCTGAATTCTCTTTTTTAATAATTACAAGCAGACCCATGGCACTGTGGTTCCACCAATTAATCCTGCAAGGTTTGTACAGCATTTTGTGTATTCAAGTGTAAAATGTACATAATAATAATTTGCTTTGCTCTGTGTTTATAAGTGCTCATATTAATGAAGAAGAAAGTTCTTCAGAAAAGGAACACAGTGAAGGTAATTTAGTTGTACATGGTATGGAAAATAATCTTTAATATTCACAAAACACTTTAGTGCCTTAACTATATATATATATATATATATATATATATATATATATATAAATATGATACACACGGTT
>JAUMHR010000049.1:14201052-14211657 GCA_032361145.1 Enteromius fasciolatus
CACCTGTGTATCCTCGCTGATCGCTCCTCATGAAGCCTCCTCCCTCCTCGATCCTCGCCTCCTCGCGGTGCAATTAGTGAATTGAGATGTCCTTCAAGATGGCTGAGCTCGATTGGTTTCCGGGTCATAGGATGTAGGACAGAGGACCGAGGAGACGAGGAGGGATATTGAGAAGCACCCATAGACTCTTGTCACTGCAACTTCCAACCAGAGCACAGTTAAAATTGAGATCTGCTGGACTTGGATTGGATTATCATGCAGTATGCAATGAAATATAGTTTTGACTGTCATGGTGTGTGCATGATCACTTTTTTGCATTTCAATTTTGACTGTTGACATAGAAACTGACGTTTTGTTTGTGTCTGCTGCTCGGCCAATTTTCTTTAATCCATTTTCTCCAATTTATCTTATGTTTACATTATATTGTCATCATCATTTTGTTTTATGGAGTTAAAAATGTCTCTTATAACCCTTGATTTCCATTCGCTCACATTATTTTGATAGTTAAAAATTTGGGCGGGTGTTTGTGAGCTTTTGGGCTGGAAATCGTCCGTCCAATCTGGCAACACTCTCCGCTACGGCTGAATATCCAAATGAGACACAAGATATATCTCCGAAAAGCGGAATATCTTCGCTTCTTGACACTTTTTAAAGCATTCAGATAAGATTGGCGGTTTTAAAAGTTATTAAACATTTAAGCTCAAAAGCTATTTAGCCGTCTCGGTTTTTGAAGGTTGACGTCTTCATTACTAGGTGAAATCCGGCAGCGTACCATCTGTGATGTGGAAATTCAAGTGTTACCAGTATTGTTTAAAGACCTGTTTTCGCAAGTCATTCTTGAATGGAATGCGGATCCTGACTTGAACAATATGTCTAGAAAGTAGCCAGTCTAACCAACGTATCTCTCATGTCCTATTATTTCACCTATCATGCTATGCAGTCCATCTCGGATTTTGAATCCCATCTCAGAATCCTATCAGCCAGTCTCTTGAAATTGCATGGCTGAATTCAGCTAAATCTAAAATGTCCTGAATGCCATACTGTCAGCTAACTCAAACAATGAAGACTAGCCTGTCAAATTTTCGTTTGTGTCCCTTTTTTATTGAAACTTCAAGAAATGCCTGTGTGCTCAGTTTGATATATACACAGTTTGTGATGTCCTCAGTGAATCGTCCACAGCTCTTGATAAAAACTGTACAGATTCTTGAAATTCCTGCGATGGACACAGTAGGAGCACCTCACGGTTATTGTGGCATGATAGCTTGTGAAGGTCTATTGTTTGAGCAATGCCAATAAGCTTCAAAGAAATGTGCCCTATCACGATCAACATGAGGGTACTAATGTAACCCAACACCTAACTCTCCATCTTAGCCAGACAAAGATACAATTGTTGATGCAGCGGATCATTTTCTGGCCTCCCGTAATGGCTTCCTCTGCATTATATAGGGTGGTCATGCAGGTGGCGGAGTAATTAAGGAATATTGCGAGATGGGCTTATCAATAAATTAAAACGAGGGGGCAGAGTTTCTTTCAATTATTGATATGAAGTCTTATGTATCCTCACTCTTCTTCTGCCCAGGTGGTTACAGGTCACTGATTCCACAGAGGGTGACAGTCCGTGGGGGAGAAGAACAGGCAGATAACCTGCAGTGTGAGGGCCACCGTGGATCCTGCACTCCTCTTACTTATGAGAGAAGGGTGAGGTAATGGAGAGAACGTAGGTGAGAGAATACAGTAAAGGAGGGTTGGGTTGAATAAATAAGCTATTACACTCCCATGTTCAGGTGTGGTCCAACCATGGTTTTGCTGAACATAAGGAATTTATGATCTCAGCACAAGAGTAATTTCTTAAGACATTTACAATAAATGTATACAAAATTAATAACTGAGGCCTGAATTCTTGGAAGGCAATACTTTGTTGATTGAATATAACATAAAGGAATTTTGCATACTGTACATCACCAAGTACAGGATGTTCCTGGAACAACATTCCAATCAACCAATCAGACTGGAGGGATAGGTTTTTTTTATCCTCAGGATTCTTTGATGAATAACAAGTAAAAAACAACATAATTTTTTTTACCAAATTTAAAACATTTCTAAAATGTAAATCTATGCTGTGACTTTTTTGTTCATTTCAAGTGTTCAAGTGTTCATCATGATATGATTCACGCTTCCTCATATAATATTGATAAGCGGGTTTGGCGTGCTGTCCAGGTAGCGGGCCGGGAGAACGGCGGGCTCGAACCCTAGCGATTAGAACACTAGCGAGGGTAAGGGCTCGGCGTCCGGCTCGAACTCCGGCTGCCCCCTGGAGTGGGAAGGCAGACGGGGAGGAGGAAGGTTTTGCAAAGAGCGAGATGAGTATGAATGGGAAGCTTGTGGTTTTATAGTGCTTTGGAACTGGTTTGATTGGGCGATCTTAACCAGGGGATTGATTAGCTGATTGCCAACAGCTGCGGGCAATTCGTCCAGCGATCCACTCGAAACTATGTTATTGTCAAAACATTTATTTAATAGATCCTTTGTTATTAAAAGTATTAATTTAATTCAAAGAAAGAATAAAAATGTACTGAACTTTTAAACAGTAGTGAAACAGTAAAGTACTGTAACTGTCACGACGGAGGTGATCTGGCTTCTCAGCAGGCAGAAGTTCTCAACACAGAACATTTAATGAAAATAACAATGAAGCTGACAAAGGCTGACACACACGATCCGGAAACATTTAACGACTGACACGGAACAGAGCATTGTTTAAATGTGCAAACTAATCAGGACATAATACAAGACACCTGGACACACATGGCTGGCAGGGAGTGAACACTGATGAAGGGGCGGAGTTACAGATTGGGCAAAGCACAAATGACAGAATGAAAACAAAAACAAGAGCACATGTAACAATGACAACATAAACACAACACAGAATTCATGGAGCGCCTGGGGGTGTGACAGTAACAGTAGTTCTGAACATTATCCATTTTAAATAAATGTTTCTCTTTTTAATATTTTAATGATCAAAGAATCCTAAAAAACACTATTAAGCAGCTCAACTGTTTCCAACACTGATAATAAAACATGAGCATATTAGAATGATTTCTGGAAGGTCTGAAAGTGACACTGAAGACTGGAGTAATGATGCTTTGTGAATAAATTACGTTTTAAAATATATTTAAAATTTTAATATTTTAAATTGAAATAATATTTCACAATATTACAGTTTTTTTCTGGATTTTTAATCTAATAAATACAGCCTTGATGAGCAGAAGAAACATCTTTAAAAACCATTAAATATCTTACTGTTCTAAACCTTTTGAACGGTATGTACTCCATTACCTTGGGTTCTGAAGTCTATATATATATAAACAGTATTTTGAATGAAGCATTGCCTCATCTCATGTTCAGTGTATATACTGTAAGAATCAATCCAATCATTTAGTATAAAGTAAATAGCTGTCATTAGGGCTAGGGCTAATTTGTCCTTAGTTTTATTGTGCTTAATTAATGTGTTTTATTATGCTTAATAAAAATGTATGCATATAAATGTATGCATTTTTGTATATTTTGTCTTCCCTGATATTTTCCGGTCTGCAGGTTTAATAAGGGTATATTGTGCTTTAAAGAATCTAAAACGAATATTGCACGCCACCTAGTGACCATAAAAGGAAATAATACTATGTAATATATATTTCTCACAATAAATATAAAACAGAATGAGATATGTAATTTAAAAACAAATGGAAAAACTTTAAACATTTATACATAATGTTGATAAAAAAACAACAACAAAAAAAAATCTCTTTTCATAAAGACTTGGTCTTACAGGTTTACAAGTTATTTGACAAAATAGTATACATGGCACAAAAAAATATTATAGTACAACTTATACAAACAAACAAACTTTTATAGAGATTATTTAGACAAAAATAGTCTATGAGATCAAACACTGGTGAAAAAGGTGTGGGGCAGGAAACTAAATAGCTCAGTAGCTGATTTTTCATAACACATAATTTCTCTATAAAACAAACACAAATAAGACCATATAATAATAACAAAATAGACCTTAATCTGAGTAATGCAACATTAATTTTGACAGGAATGAAAATAAGGCTGTGAGAGACAAAAGTGCGGTGTGTTTACAGGAAATGTTATGTATCATGATATAAAAACTTGGCAGTTGTTTAGCTGATTTTCTTTTCCCAAAAAACTATCAGTAAAACAAACAAACCAAAAAACAGGATATTACTGTTGAAGCTCTGGATTATGATGCATACTTTGTTGTCAGATCTAAGTACAATGTTAAGGTGCTCTCAATGAGAGTTCCCCCATGTACTGCAATGGATGCATTGATAATAAAATGATGTAATAAAGAAGCAAACTCATCTACATATTGGGTGAGGAAATGTTCAGTGAATTTCATGTGTAAAATATTCCTTCAGTTGTGCACCTTTTCTTTTGTTGTCATGAAACTGTATAATTTATTTCAAGCTACTTTATTGTGGTTTTACTTGCCTGTAACTTTAACACGTATGGCTTTATGGTTATGTTTTCTCTCTCTCTCTCTCTCTTTCCTGGGGGTATTTTATTTTAAGACAGTAACAAAAAACCTGAAACACGCTCATAACTAATAATTAGCCTCATTAGCTTCACAAATCTTATAACAACAGAAACGTACAAGATAACTGAATGTTCTTCTATAGGAGTTATTTCAACTGTAATATACGAAAAGTAAGATCCAATGAAACATTTAGATTTTATTTTCTCATAAAATGGTAAATATGGCAACAAAAGTGACCACTAATTTCTTCATCACTAGTTGCTGTACAGCAGAAATCCAGGGGTCATCTGCATAAACTTGGCTTCTATGTTAAGACGGTGTTCTAAGAACTAGTTCATACAACTACAGTAGCATAACCAAGGGGTGATACAAATTTCTGATTCAACTTACTCTTATTTACATTTTTATAAAACTAACTTTATAAAGTTATCAGCAGTATTAAAGAACAGAATTAAACGAATAGCTTATAAGAGATGTTATGCAACTAGCCCCAGATCCCTCATTTTACATGACAAAATTGAGGTAGGTAATGGGATTTAGTAATAATTTGCAAAACAACGTTCTGTTAAATTAAGGGAAGTTTTGCAAAAAAACAAGTTTCAGGAGGAGCGTTAATCGTTTAAATATCGATATAATCAATCGAATCGAATAATCGATAAATGTTAAGCACAAACTCGAGAAATAACATTTGCCTCACAAGTGATGGGGTCTTTCTCCACTAACTATCTGAATGCTTTCTCTAGGCTAGGGTCTGTCTGCTGGTCTTCTAGATCTTCTTCGTCATTTGTGACTATACTTCCTTAAGATTTTATTCGATTGTTTCTACCAATAACTAATAATTCTATCTCAAATACGGTTGTTTTGAGTATCAAACGCGTTCCAGATTTAGTATGTAGGTTTTGGGCAGTGTGAACGTGATTGCATAAAGCGATTGCGAGCTCATCTCCCGTTGGCTGCTCGTGCGCTTCTCAAAGTGGAGGGAAAGCGGGAGGGAGGGGGCTCGTGCTCGCGCGTACATACACAACTACTATGTAACAGCCACGTAATATTCATCCACGGGGGCATCTTACGGGAATAAAAAAAATCCAATCGACAGAGTTTTTTTAAATCAGGTAGGTCCCGGTTTCTTTCTATAAAAATGCTCTGTCGTTATTTTTCTTCAAATCAGAACAATGTAATGGCGCGACGTGCCAAGTACGCATCAGCGCGCTGGATTAGTGTTTGTTTACTAAGCTTCTTGCTTCTGCTCCAGTTCAGCAAGTCCACTCTTTATGAGGAATGAATCGTGCATGTTTGTTTAAATACTTCACTTTTCCCCATTTTTATGTCGAGAATGATTTGCATTAAACTGTTTTAACAAAACACTGTCTTTGGCGCACAACTGCAGAACAGAGCGCACGCACAATGTTTAATTAAGTTCATTATTAATGACACATGTGCGCCGTATGTTATGCAACTGCAAGCTTTTGGGGGGTGCATTCTTCATCAGCGTTTTACATGACGAATCCCGCCCGCTTCGGCTCAAGTGTGAGCTTTAAATAGCTCGACAGTTGTGACATTTGCCAAACGTATATGTTTAAAAGCAAACACGAATCATATTGGCACATATGCGCGCGCAATGTTTTACTCGAAAAATCCCTCGAAACGCGTACACAGAGAGTTACGAGCGAGTATTTTCGTATAGATGTTTTTAAATGGCTTCCCGATAAAATGTCTTTAGTTGAAATGAGGAACACGTGTGAAGAGTTAAATGAGTTTGTTTCGGATGGTTGTTTTGGTTCGTGGGGCTTTAAATTCAGGGATTCCTCCTGCAGCGTGGCGGGACACACACCCACTCTGCTTTGGGACTTTTGTTAGGGGCCCCAAGTACTTTACTGGTGACTTTAAAAACTTCAGATACTTTTGCTTGCTTTGTGTATTAATTCAAGTCAAAATTCAAGTGATGTTGATCAGGTGAATTAGCCCAAGTGTTATTGCAAAGTTTAGTTATTCTGCATAAATTGGTACATAAATGTTTTGTAATTAATTTAATTGCTTATTCATTTTAAATGAACACAATAGATAAACATGATCAAACTTTAGTGGTGCTTAAATTGTATTTTAAAATAATGTTTATTGGAGACCAAAGCATTTATTTATTCGTGACCTTAGCAGTGCATATTACTAATCAAAAATTAAGTTTTGCTATATTTTCAATAGGAAATTTGCTAAACATTATGATCTTTACTTAAAATCTTGGCTTAAAAGAAAAATCACTGATTTTGACTCCTACAGTGTATTGTTGACTATTGCTACAAATACACCCGTGCTACTCAAGACTGGATTTGTGGTCCAGGGTCACATATTTTGCACGCTGCAGATAAATGTTAAGACAAGTCCATTAGCACATGCACTGATGTAGAAAAATGTCTGCATGACTTGTTGTCATATTGGCCTACAGTGTCACATGTAAATGCCATGTGCAAAGCACCTCCTACTTTACATAAATGTGAGGAATGTTGTATTAACTTTGTTCTGCACAGTACATTTCATAAAAGTTTGCTATTTATTTATAGAGCATAAATGAATGTAATACATTTGTGAAATTTTGAGTGCAGCTTTTGAATTGGGTAAATTTGGTACCTTTGAATTAATTGATTGTATGAATCAATTAATTCTGAAGACAGATTTCATTTGAAGTTGACATAGACTTCTCATCAGTGTCATTAATCAAGCACATCATAACAATCTATAAATTTTGGTAGCTACTGTTATGTTTGCTATCTTCCAGTTAACCAGACTGTACGCTGGTTGTGCAGCTGTAGTTCACAACAAGCATGTTTCTGCAAAGAGCTAATATTCATAACCAGTTGCCCTGCAGGTGTGTACATGAGTAAGGTGTTCATCTGGTTCTCTGCAAACCCAAAACCACAGACACGCACAAAGCTTGCTTTTCTGCCTCACTGGTAATATTCCCTGACAGAAGGGCCATTGACTAATTCATAAAGCAGCCCTTAACTGTTTTTCCTATCAAATATATTCACTGTACAAGAACAAGCATGAATAAAACCCACTTTGTTATGAGGCTTACTAACAAACACATTCTTGTATAGACGCAAGCTAACATTCAGTATTTGCTGTAATTCATTACGTATCGACTATTTGTGTGTATGTAACATACATTGCTCCTCATACTTTTATGTCCTTCAATCCAGGACCCTTTCCATGTTTCTGCATAGCTACTTGGTATGAAATGTGAGAACTATTAACGTTTATGTGATTGAGTTGAACTGGAGGTGTGGTACACCAGAATACTTTTAGCAATCCATTATATTTTTTTCTATCTACAGTGCAAAAAGTCTTCTAGAGTGGCTGTTAGTTCTATCACTCAAGGGCAATTGTAAGCCTTATGTCGCAAGCAGCATTTACTACATTCTTTAAAAGCCACAGTTAAAGTGCTAGATACATTTAAAGAAATGAAGCACTTTGCGTTGAACTATCAGAGTCTAAGTTAGAGTTAGTCATTGCACACCTATTTTTAACACTAATAGTAATAATAAGAAATGTTTCTTAGGCAGTTAGTTTTCTAAACAATGATGTGACATAAAAAACTGGAGTGATGGCTGCTGAAAATGTAGCTTTACCATCACAGGAAAAACAGTTGCTTTTTAAAATATATTCAAAGAGAGAAATTTTATTGAAATTCAATTTGATTTGAATTTTAATCGAATATAAAGTTTTACAGCATTTTGATTAAATGCTGCCTTGGAAACCATGTTTTATCTAACAGTAAATGTTGGTCCAAAAGCTATGATACATGGGATGTATGGCTTCCATACAGTAAATGTACATAGATGAGGTGTATTAACAAATGTTTTCTTGCATAGGATGGCATTTCCAGTAGATATTCTGACACAGGGGGATCATGAGACCTTAGAGCTAACAGCCAAGGAATATATGTCTCAGCTCCCCTACAGAAATACAGAGTACTTCAGCCTCTCTGATTCCAAACAGGTAAGGTGTATTCAATATATATATATATATAATTTTCATGGAAAAGAAAAAAAATGGTTCCCTTTAAATAATTAAATACTTTATTATTCAAAATTGAGAATTTAACGTCAAATTATGTTATATTATGGAAATATTGGCCATGTGTGTTTTCCTAAAGAATCCTATTTTTTAACAATGTGTTGAATACATTTACACAATGTGTCATTAAAACATTTTGTTATGACAAACATTTTCACAATGATTTATGTTCCCTGGGCGACAGATAGAAATTGGACTCTGCAATGTGAGTTTTGTCCCTCTTTATGGAACAGATACTGATAAAAAGCTCCTTGCTTTGTTCTCACCTGATGACTATAACGCAGGTAATATAGTCAAAAGTGATGAAAACCAGAACAATTTTTGAACATGTTTTGATGCTAACACTGTATTTTAACAGATTTATAACATTATATTTGCAGTGGTAGGTCTATATTTGCTGGATCGGTGGTGGGGGGTTGAAGATGTTCTTAAAACAGTAGAACCGTCAAAAACAGGTCTGATCGAGGTCAGTGTTTCTGGTTTTTTTTTTATGCAAGGCCATGCTTCAGTTAATGACCTAACATGTCATTATTGGCAAACTGGTTTCTTTTGTAAACATGTATAAGTTGGATAAATGTTAATAACTAGTGCCATGTTTTTCCTAGGTCAGCACCCTTGGGGAAAGGATAGTCTTGTATGTTCTCAACAGAATTGTGTTGAGAAAGGAGAGGAGCAGTGAAGATGTTTTCTTTCTCTGTCATCGTGAGCATGAATCAGCAAAAATACTATGGAAGGATGGAGAAGCCATTGGTTTTTACTCATTCCAACCCAAAGGCAATGACAATACCTTTAAAGCCTCATGTGCAGTTTCAAACCTTACTTGTTGGTTACTTCATATTTCTCTTCACTTACAGGTAGCATATGCAGAAACTTTGTGACCCAATGCTATCAGCTTCCGGTAATGGATACAATATTTGTCAGGAAGAGTCACCGGGGCCAGGGTTATGCCATAAAGATACTGGAAGACTTTGTTGGTAGCTTCAGAAATGAGTACATGGGGTTAAAATTCCCTCTTTCAGAAGCTATGTTTAAAGGTATAGACCTACAGTCTGGTCAAATGTCACAGTTTCTCATATAACAGATATTATTCTTGGTTCTATGCTTGGCATCTAACTCTTTCTTTACAGTTTGTGAAAAGTACTTCAGTATATATCCAGAAGACAAGGAGCTTCTGTGGGAAGTAGAGAAAATAGGAAGCCCTTTCCAGAGAACTTTAATAGCCAACAGGCTACAGAAGTTGAAGCTAAAGGGTAGGGGAAATATAGGTATTTTTAGCTTCAGTAATATGGAAATATTGATATTTGTAACTACCTGTGATGATGAATTGAATGAATTAATTGGCATATCATGTAATTAATCTGACTGAAAAAGGTATTAATAGTCCCAATAATGTACTTTGTACTTTGTTAACAGAGAAGGACCAGGTTGTGAGCAAACTGATTTTCGATGAAGAAGATGCCACTGCTCCAATGGAAATTGAGTTCAGAAAGAATCAGGAAACCACTGAGTATACAGTGGAGATTCTGGTACTATTCTGTTATTTTTGCATTAATGAAAATTGATTCAATTAACTTTTCTATTTGATTCCAAATTTATTTTGGAAATTTAAATACACTACGATAAATAAAGATTAAATTAACAAGATTTAAAAAATTATTTCTCCTAATGTATCATAAGTAAGGAAAAGATGAAAGACGTCAGACTGTTTATTGTACCAAAAGTGTTGTGAAAGGAAACATGAACATATAGGTTATTTGGAATACAACAAAGAATGCAAAACAAGCAAACAGTGTTTGTGAGTGATCAGAGATGCATATTACATAGAAAAAATGTCATCAGGAACTTTAATCCAAATATCACAATTCACAACATAAACGTATCGTAATATATAATTAAACTTCAAGGCCCGGTTTCACAAACAGGGCTTAGCTTAAGCCAGGACTAGGCATTAGTTAAATTAAGATATTTAAGCAGCTTCT